>CM034706.1:113589333-113612696 GCA_020142125.1 Phrynosoma platyrhinos
TCCACTGTGCTTTCCAAAATTTGGGGTTCATCTTCATATATATGTACTTATATGTACTTATACATTCAATGTATTTACTACACTCTACTTTATTCATCATTGATTCAAACCTTGTTTCGTTAACAGAAATTTATTTAATATATTTATATATCTGCCTTCAATGGAAAGCAAAGGAGAGTGGATTGCAACATGTTAGTGGTAGCCCTGCTTTCTCACTCAACGGATTTGTACAATTTGGGATTGTGTAGAGAGGTTGGATGAGCTCTGTGTATGGCTTTCAAAAGTAAGCACCACACACAACACATATTGTCTCCTCTTAATATTATGTGTTCTGATTTTATTATGTTGGTTACTACCTATGTTAATCCTACTTAGTTTTATGTGTTTTGATTACTTTTTTTTAGTGCCTATATTAAAGCTGAGTGTGTGATGTAGAGGTTGAGTTGGGAACTACAGCTCAGGAGTTCAGGTTTCAAATCCCCATTCTGTCATGGAAACCCACTGGCTGACTTTGAGTAAGTCACATTTTCTCTGTCTGAGAGGAAGGCAATGGCAAACCCATTCTGGACAAATCTTGCCAAAAAAAACCTATAAATCATAAATGACTTGAAGGCACACGAAAACAACATACTAAGGTTATGTTGTTTTTAGTTTTTGAAAATATTATATGAATATAATTCTTAAATGATTTTTCAAAATCTATATAAACAAGCACTTAATGACACAGATGCCAATTTATTATTTACATACATCAGAGTACATGTAATTAGAATGAACTTATATTTGTTATTAATACAGTATCTGACCTTGAAATATTTTGTATCATGCATGAAGTACCACTACTGTTTTCTCACAATCACTCCACATTTTTTACAGGGTGCAAACTACAACCACAAATTCCCAACTGGCCTCTGAATGTTTTCCAGTGTTCAAACCACACTGACAGATGATTTGCAAGAGATTTCCAACTTTCCTTTGCATATGTCTTGTGTACCATGCAAAGAAGGAACCCAAATGACATTATTGGTGAATCACATCCAAATCAACTTGTATTGAATGAATCATGCTTACTTTTGACCTGCTGCTCAGGGGCTTTGATGTGAGTCACCATCCCTGGCATATTTACACTATTCCTGTGCAAGTATTTCAGGAATACATCAGCATTTCTCCGAGCCAGTGTGCAAGCCTAGAAGGGACAAAAGAAACACATGAATACAAACATGAGCAAAATGATGCTAACTGGAGTTGTCATCTTTAGGCAATGCAGATGGCTAGTAGATCGAAACACAATCTATAAATGTGGAATATATGAACATGAAGGAAAGTTAACAGATATTAGAATATACTTTTGCAGCACTGTTGATGACAATTCCTGACACCATGTTATATGATTCATCATGTTCTGCCACCAAGACTCTTGTGCTCCATCTTTAGTTCTCCAACAATAGTAGGAAAGGGTAAGAACACTTCAGAACCACAATCCTCCTCAAAGTTAAATGACAATATGCTCCACTGACATAAGCAGGGCTTCCATGCACAGGTTTTTCAGAATGGAACTGAATAATACTACCTACCATGTTAACGTAATATCAAGGAAAACGTTATCACATTTAGAATTAATGCTTCACAAATTTCATAGGATAGTGGCTGGGCTTACTTTCTACACACCAGTACTCAGCATTTAAGAAGTGACTAAATCCTTTCACAGTAAGCTTTGCATGCATACTGTCACACTGTGTTTTACTCTTATCATTAATAGGGAAACAGATGTTTCAGGTGACGAGCTGCCCTAGCTTATTACATATTTCCTAGCATCTATAATTTGAAAATTACCTACCAGACACACCATTACTGGATTGACTGCCATGGAAGAACACACAAACACTAGGCAAAACAAAAAATCTCTTAATTGCTCTGGGTTCTAGACTGCAAGCTTACTAGCTGTGGAGATTTAGAGTTAGCATGTAGCGAGACAAACCATAATAAGTAAATAAAAATGGAGAACTAGGCTTTGCTATGTATACAAAAAAATTATCTGGCAATACCAGTGCACCATTCTCTTCCAATATTACTTCTCAGGAAACAAGAATGTGATCTGGTCAACTGAGTAGACTCCCAGGTACTGAAAAGGTTGCAATCCTAATCATGCATTTGAGAAATACAGTGTGATTTCACTTTTTAATGTTTAGTATTAGACTGAAAAGCAAACACAAGTGGAAAGCAGCATCTAATACAACGTACTGCCTTGAAGGCCTTGTTCCTGCTAGGCACTCTGTATAGTCACTGCAACATTTTCTTATCAGTTCCAACATGGTTAATCTCTCCTAAAAGATTCCTTTCAGGATTCTTCAGAACTCTATTCTCCTCTCCACCTGAGCTTTTTCCTAGGAAACTGTCTACCCCAGCAGGAACAGCTTCCAGTAGAAAGTCTGGTTTAACAATGAAAGAATAGTGGTGGAATCAGCAGCAGTTGAACTTCCTACTCAGTCAATAGCTACTGCCCTCATAAAACAGATTCAACCAATGAATAGCATCATTTGTAGATGAACAGTATTCTAATCCACGAAATGCTATGATGTAATACATTAGTTAGTCTTTGAGGTGACATAAGAGTCTTTGCACTTTTGACAAGTGTCCTGCAAGCTGTATCTCCTATGGCATTATAAAGAAATTGCAAAAGTAGACTTGCTTCCTGTTAAATGTGCAATCAAGCAGCTTGAAGTTGTGTTTTCTTCACTTCTTCAGCCTTCTGCTCCAATTAGCTAATTGACTAGATTTGACAGTTTTTATTTGCTATTCTGAGAAACCACAACCTGCTTCCCTCATCTCTCTTCTCTTTCCAAATTTGCTTTCTTTGATATAAAAATAATACTCATATACATATACATATACTCTACATACAACATTATATGAGCAGATTCCGTTTGTGCAATTGGATGTCTGTAGATTTTACTTCCTACCCACAACTGAAATCTGTTCTGGAGGGTCCTTCAGAGCTAGAACAAAACTGAGGAAGGCATATGGTTTGGAGGGATAAGGGACCTTTTCCAAGACTGGTGGTCATTTTGCTGACAGACAGAACCAACTGGATACCATCTTCTCAGTAGTAGTAAAAGAACTGCAAATCCAGTAGAATGAATGCAGTAACCTTCAATTTTGTCATCTTTCTTTCTTTTGTCTGTTCTCTACAGGGGATGTCAAAGCTCAAGGACAGAGGTGGGCACGCTCTGAAGTCTGGAGAGCTTCTCCACCCCATTTGAGGCTCCTCTGGAGCTCTGCACCATGCTGCCCACCATGTTGAGAAATCTGTAGTGATATATTACTGTTGGTTAGTTTTCAGGGCTTTGGGCCT
The DNA here is from genome assembly GCA_020142125.1 of Phrynosoma platyrhinos. Lineage (NCBI taxonomy): Eukaryota > Metazoa > Chordata > Lepidosauria > Squamata > Phrynosomatidae > Phrynosoma > Phrynosoma platyrhinos. Next base: position 113,592,686 of record CM034706.1, read on the forward strand.
CCCCCCCTCCCCAAAGCATTCTGAAGCATTTTAAAGCTGAATGGAGTGCTTTTTTCACCTGGGAAAAAAAAAGAAATTTTTGCCTCAAAAATCTGAGAAAGCATCAGGGCTTTGGAGGGCTAAGTGGGAATCCTAAAAATGCTTCCTGCATTATCACAAAGACCTGTGCTACGGCTATTATAGATGTCTAGATTTGGAAAGAGACCAGGGTTCAATTCCCTGCTTGTCATGAAACCCACTGGGTGACTTTGGACAAGTCACTTGCTTTCAGCCTCAGCGGAAGGCAAAGTCAAACTTCCTGTGAAGAAATCTTGCCAGGAAAACATCAGGATAGGTTCTCCATAAGGTCACCAAAAATCAGAAATGACGTGAAGGTACAACATCAACAACAATACAATAAAGGTTTGGCAAATGAACCTTATCACGAAGCACTGAGAAAACTAATACTAAGCAAATTATCACTACACAACACCTATACAGTATTATGACTTTTCTTTGCATCTGCTAATCATCTGTTTCTTGCCTTCACTCTTATTTTCCTGTTTCTCCCACTCCTTTCTCAGTATATCTATATATATATTTATAGATATACGATATATACTTGACTATAAGTTGACCTCATGTTTAAGTTGAGGGCAATTTTTGGGGCCAAAATTATGGATTTTGATATGACCTGTGGATAGGTCGAGGATAAAACTTAGGGGCTCGTAACAGATGGACCAAGGTTACTGTCTTCATACAGAAATGTCTTATTCAGATCCTTCTAAACCCAATTCCTCTAGGCACTCATTTGAGGGGAAGCACCACTGTCATTTTGCCACCCAAGCATTCTAAAAGGCCAGAAGCGGCATCATGGTGGAAAGAGTAGAGGGGGTTGGTGCTTCTTTTGGATGCACCCAGGTTGCACTAAGCTCTTACCTTTTACCACTCTACTCAGAGAAGGGGAAGAGTACAATGTAAAATACAGTACTTACATTGACCTGTGGATAAGTCAACCCAGCTTTTTGGGGTCAATTTTTTGACAAAAATTTCTAAACCTATACATGAGTATATACAGTAGACATATACTGCAAATGGTAGTTGGCATTACCCACACAAACATTCAGCACCTACACACAGAGAAAGATAGCTGCAGTTCTGTACACACAGTTACACCCATTCCCACCCAAAGCTATTTGCTACAAGGATTCTTGTGCAGAAATCTATAACTCAGCAAAACAGTGCTTGTGTGACTACCTAAAGTATCTTTCTTGTTCATTCTGTGTGTACAAGACATCAGAAGCAGCCCACTAAACACAGCCTGCAGGTCAAGGAACATGCCACCATTACCTTCAAGAAGGCCTCTTTTTGTTCAAGGTGTTTGCTAATCATAGGAGTCACATGGTCTGTTTCTGAGTTGGGACCCAGTTTGTCAGCTCCTCCACACCAGTCTTCTTCCCGCTTATATTCCTGTTCCAGGCTTTCCAGCACACTGCATACCTATCCGCCAATAGGCAAGAGAAACAGATTAAGTATTTCTGTTAAAGGATGTGGAACAAGCTATCAGCACTGAGATAGCTGGTATTCATCTCCCACCTGCAACCTGATTTGATGACTTCTCTAAAGCTCACACTGAACCAACACTTCATATTTGAGTACATAGACACTTCCTTGTCAAAGCTCAGTCTGGATAAAGTCAAGTGAATGCTACAGGTGTTATTACTGTAACCCCCCTTGAATCCCATTGTGGGAGAAAAGTGGGATATAAATCGTTGAAAAAATAAAATAAACAGGTGTTAATATCTCTCTGAGAACACAGGCCATCATTTGTTTATTTTTTACTGGCATACCTTAATTACTCCGAGCTGCAACTACTGTCAATATTGCATGTTACAAATCAAAACGTCACTTTAGAAGTTAGTTAGAGGTGGGTTGCCACTAAAGCGGGAAGCCCCACATCTCTTCTTCTTCCCCCTCTAAATCCTAATGCAGCCACCACCTTTCTATACCATTTTAGAGGCTGGGACTGCAACCTCCATCATCAACTATATCACGGGAATAACAGGTCAAAATTCCTCAAGGGATGCAGCATCAAGAAGGGATGTTACAAAATACATGATGAGAGATCACTGCAATGTTTTCCCCATCCTCACTCCACCCATTGGTTGCCATGTGCACTGCACAGAAACCTCCAGTTCTTAATGTAAACTTTGATATTACTTGGGGGAAATGGGGAAGGGAAGGGGCTGCTGCTTTGAAGGATAACAAAAATGCCAAACATGAATCTGCTATAGGATCAAGAACCTTTAGGGGAGGAGGCAAGTAGAGAGCAGGCATGCAGACTTCTGAGTAGCTTCTTGAAAAGCAGCCCCCCATCAGGAAATTGTCTATTATGTTTCATTAAAAAGAACAACTGTGCTCACTTCAGAGGAAAACAGGGCTCAGTGGACTCTAAAGCTATGAAAAGAAACACATTTGTCAGTTTCCAAGTAGTCGTGTAATGCCAGGTGGCAATGTACAAAATAAAGCAAATGATCCAAGTCCATAAAATGGAATTGCTTTCCTTTATTAAACCCAGCTGAGTACATTTGGGCTTTAAAACTAATCCAGTGCAAAAATCACCTCTTAAAACAGTTTATCAGTAGCTCCTCTTTAGGGCTAAATAACTCACTTCATAAAGTAATGTCCCCTACCTGCTCTGATGTTTTGTAAAAGGCCACAGAAGCATTCACAAGCTTGAGCCGGTCTTCCATCTTGAGCATCAGCTGCTGCCAATGAGAAGCCACCTTCTCAGCACAGTCCCTGATCATGTCCATGTCATAGTGATTGGCCTGCAACATCGCCTCGGCTTTCTGCTGCACTTGTAGTGCACTCTGGTGCGTTTTCTGATCAAATGCAAATAGAATATGCCAATTACTTCACAAACACATTCCAAGCACTGTCAGCTTATCATCAGCTCCTTGATTTATTTTTCTTGTTGGGAAATAAAACTGCAATCACATGATAGCTAGTTCCATATACCATGGGAACCCACGACAGGTACCATACTCCTCCTATCACTTCAGTGCCAGACTAGTTCCCCCTACCATTTTTGGATAAAGGAAATAAATCCAAGAGAAGGAGAGAGTCAGCAACATAACATTCTACAACCACAGATTGACCTTTGGGATTCTTATCATTGTGGACACATTTGAAGCAATGCATAACAATGTATTGTCCTCAAATGTTAATTAAGAAGTATCAGAAAACCAAGATTTAGGTGCCACCTCTGCTTTTTTCTTTGAATTTATTGCTCAACACCCAACCTTTCCCTGGTTGGCATCTTAGTCCTCATCCCCAGCCTGAGTATGTGGCGCTACATTTGCTCACATTCATCCCTTGCTATGTATGTCTTCCTCTGCTCCTTTTGTTCTCACCTCCAGGCCCTTGGGACAGGAATTCTTCTTCTCTCCCCCTCCCTCCAGCTGCTTATATCAATCTGCAAAGTAGACTGCAAAATACACATAGCATCTGAGATAGCTATTCTTTACTACTAATTCATGTGAATCGTCTGAAGATGTTACATAGCTGATGACACTCTTCTGCAATATTTTCCAATGGAAAAAATTCTTGTGAATGGTTCCAAACACTGTTCAGAATATTCCAAGAACAATGCAACACATTTAGTCATAACTGTCCCTGGTGTTGAGATGCAGCCAGGTAGTTCTGTGTTGTGAATAGTGGGTTTCCTTTCAAATTGCATCTGCAGCCTTGGATAGATGGCAACTCAAATAGTGGCCACTGGCCACTCAGAGCTGACTAATCCAGCAGAGGTGACTACTCTTTTCAGTTGGTTTGGTGGCTTTTCTGATAGTGAAGAAAACCTGTTATCACCCAGCAATGAGTTAACCAATCCTTCATTGCCTGTCTACCTTAAATAACAAAGAGAGCAAGAGAAATGTAAGATTCCTTTTGTCACTGTAAAGACAATTCCATACAAACTCTATTGTTCCTTGTGCAACAGTCTAACCTGACCCCTCTCTATAGAGGATTGAGTACCTGGAGAGGCTGAGCAGCTGAAAATAAACATAACACAGTATTCAAGACAGATTCCCCCCCCCCCCCGGTCAAGCTTTTCATACATGTTCCTTTAAATAATCTAGATCTAAACTATGCACAGCTGCAGCAATATAGCAGTGGGAGAAGGCAAGCCCCACAAAACAGAACTTGGCACCAAACCTGACTATAATTAAGGATTCCAGGTCTAAGTTTTCTTTGGGAATAGTTGGTTATTAATAACCAGAAACCCTTGCAGTGGCCCTGCATGCCCTTAACCTGGAAAACAGAAGAGATTTAAAAGTAGAGCAGCACTGATGTCTGGATGTAGTGTTTACTAGTTTATTTATCATACTGCCTTATCAAAAATGAAAGCAACAGTTTTCTAATTTGTGCCAACAAAGGTTAACATGCTGTAATAAGAGAATCATTGCAAAGCAATTGATCTCAATTGTGAAAACTGGGCATCCATGCAGTAGGTATTCTTTATGTATAGCATGCCCCAGTGTAAGAGTTATTTTGCATGACATCCCAATGCAACATGCATACAGGGGGGCATGCTCCACCCCACAATATGCACTGCCATGGTTGTCATGTGACTGCATGACCATGCTTGCACAAGTATGTGTATGTCTCTTACTTTTGGAGGGCTCCAAATCATTCTGAGGAATGTGTGGTCCCACTGTAGACATCCCAACAAATGTACAAACAGTGTGACTCCCCCAGTGTTATACTGTTTCCTCCACCATGAGTGTTCATTGACAAGTAATGTGTGATGTTTCTGCTACTATTTATTTCTTTAAAAATATGTAGTTTCATATGTTATTAGTGATTCCTGTACACCAGGGATGTCCAGGGGGAAATTAGGGATGTATTAGTAGATCACTGGATAAATTACGGTAAATCAGCAAAATCTTCTGACTCCTATTTAAAAAAACAAAATAAAAATAATCAGATAACATCAAATGGAGTCCCCACCCTCCACTATACAGCTGAGGTGAGGAAAGCTTGGGCAGGAAATATCGGCATTAGATTTGTGCTAATGCTAATAATACACTAAAGGACTGTAAACTTTTAAGTTTGGTACTCAGCACAAATTTCTGGGTTTAGAAGTTTTTCACTATATGTCTTTTGCACTCAGATCTGGTTCGAGACTGCAATAAAAAAAAAACAAAGCAGACCAAAGAACTGAAAACTTGCCTTCCCCTGGCATACACCACTACAATATTCCTCATACCACTCATAACAAAGATGTAAGGTAGGCCAGTATTAATAACCAAGCAGTTTAAAGCCACAAGGAGAAGCTATTTAATCTCCTTTAAGAACTATACACAGCACCTCAGGATTCTACAGAAACATACTAGATTGCTTGCCAAAGGCTATATGAACTATACTGTGGCCTGAAATGGCAGTTCTGTTGATCCCTACACTCTTTTGGCTTTAAGTGAAGTCAGTGCAGCCTCAGGTAGCATCTTGCTGAAGGATGTCCTGGAGTCTCTGTGTGGGAGGACAAATAATATTTTCAGGTTTGGAACCCTATTTTGCTCTGGAATCCTTAAGTATAACCAATGTATGCCCAACTCTATCACAGTCTAGCGAAGTGCCCCAATTAAAACACCTACACATTTATTCCCCTACAAGGACAAACATCTACAGGGAAAGAATGTTATACAGAAAAGTTACCAAAGCTGTCAAGAGTGAGGACACACACACTGCAAACTGTGAACAACAGAAAGGGAAAACAGAAAACTCCACAGAACGATAGTAGAACAGAAGGCAGTCACTGAAGCACCAAGGATTTCTGAAAATAAAAAGCTTCCCGGCAAAGAAAGCAAAGGATTTTACTTCCAACAATTTTTAAGCATTCTGGTCTTAATACATACACTAGGAGAATGTTAACTCTACATCAATGTTTTCAGTAGTAATTTTGTTTTAGAGAAGACAGAGTGCAATTGTGTGGACTAGATTTACTCAATGAAGATAAGAGAAGCACAAGTCCATATGCAGAGAGGGAGCTCCCTCATTAGAATGAAATGTCTGTGTTTTACAGAGTTTGGAAATAATAACAATAATAATGACAGAAAGTTGTTTTTAAGTATTTAATTTCCACTACTTGTTATTATTGTTGGAAAGTAACATGGTCATAACAATGCTGAAAATATAACTTGATGACATTACACGCCTATTATTTTTCTGATTTGGGATGGGGACTTTAGATTGATAGATAACAGCATAAAACTTGATAAAGTCCTGTCAAAATGCCCCTAAAATAACTTAAAATGACCTTTACAAATAATTTTTGGAAGAAACAAGAAAATGTTACTCATTAACTTTGCTGCACCCTCACTGACAAAAAGTAACTGTATTATTTGCAATTATTCACCAATTCCAATGGTACTATGTGTGTGCTAAGCTACCCTGGCCTTCCTGCAAAGCTGCCCCATGTTTGGAAACACATCTAAATCCGTGAGGCAGAAGAGCTGAAAATGGGGCATGTCATGGGCAGGAGCCAGTAACAAGGTACCTCAGGCTCCATCAATAAATCAACACACTCCCCAAGGGTGGAAAGTAAGAGTTATTTGGGGCCAACAATGTGCCCTCACTTGGCATCAATGCCTTCCATTACTCTTACCTTGGTCAGCACTGTATGGCTGGAGTTACAATACTTCAAGGCTTACATGGGGAGAGCAGGGGCCCTTCTTGTCCAAAGTGGAAATGTGAGTGTGGAATAGTCCTGTCAGTTATACCAAGGAATGTGTACATCAGATTTTAATTCAGAGCTTACTTCAGCTCTGGGACATTGCCTCCCCAAAGCTGAATCTCATGCATGAAACCAGATGGGATGGAAGGATCATATAAATTACCGAGCATTTCAGCTCCCCTCAGCCCCGGGGACTACAGCACCAATTTGATTACTTTCCCAATGAATGACAATCTAGAATCTTCCCTCTAGAAATCTAGGATTTAGCTATGCTACCCCAGTAACATGAACTCATTTTATAGACCTTCAATGAAGAAACATGGAACACAAAACACTAAGCATAAAGCACTAAGGAGGCAACCCAATTTATGAACAGAGACTTTTAAATCTCGGTTTGTCACTGGCACTGTGCTATCACAGAGAACAGTCTTGTTCCCAGTCAGTCCATGAGCAAAATACACTCAGTGTTTTCTACACTGATCGACAGTCACTCTTTCCCAGCCCTATCTGGAGATAACAGGGATTAAAACTGGACCTTTTGCATGCAGGGCTTGTGCTCTCTCATTGGTTTATGGCTAGAAATCAAAACCAGTGGATTGACAGCATGTTAAATACATTAAAAAAAATCAGAATGTAAAGTATTCTTTTTATCTCAAATTAAGTTTTGTTTGTATACTGTTCTACCAAAACCTTCATTTTCATAAGATTTTTAGTGCATCAATAGAAAATTTGAACACCGTTAGAATTAATGGAACAAATGTCCCTTTTATTATTAAACATTATTAAGAGAAGGTTTGTTTGTTGTTGTTTTTTAAAAAAGCTTTATAGTATTTATGAATGCAGTAGATCAGCGGTTCCCAATCTTTGGTCCTCCAGATGCTTTGGACTTCAACCCCCCTAATTCTTGACTGTTGGCCAAGTTGGCTGGGGCTTCTGGGATCTGAAGTCCAAAACAAACAGAGGATCAAAGGTTGGGAAGCACTGCAGCAGAAAGACGCTTTCCCACTAACTTTCCTATCTCAGAACATGGCCTTCTCGATTCAATTGTTTCCTCAACTGTTAGAATTAGTTGCCAAGAACCTGTATCAGCACATAGCTCTGCATGCACCATTCCATGTCCTCTCACTGTCAAGCCCTTGGAGGGCCCTCTTTTTTTGTCAGTGAAAAAAGGAGAGAGGAGGCAATTCAGACTGTGGAGAAGCAGCTGGTCTCAGCTGGGTCATGGGGCAAAGAAATGATCATTAGCTCTCAAATGAAGGGCACCCATCTTTTTCTTCTCCTCAGAAGCTCACAGGAGCCGCACCTTCATATTCTGAAATGCCTCCTCCCATTCCTTCTCCATCAGTAGGAAACAGAAGCAAGAGTGGGTAGGAAGTTTTGGATGGTGTGCAACAGGACAAATAGCCCTATCTACCCCATTCAAAATCGGATGTATATGTATGTAAGTCACTAACAGGATGTTGGCCAGAGATGACAAGCCCTTCACAACAATTTGTTCCTTACTGACAAATACTTCTTAGTCATCTTTTGGTAACCTACATTCATCAGCAGTCCTACAGATAGTTGACTATAATGTCATCGGTAGCACACCTATAAAAAATAATTCAAGAACATTTTTGTCTCTGGGACCACCTAGTGTCCTGTTGTAATATTAACTTTTTCAAAGAAAACACATACAATCCAATATATTAAAGTAGTGTGGCTACCATATTTTTAAATACAAACCAAGTTGCTCCTCAAGTATCTGTGTCAAAAAGATGCCTATTCATACTCTGCTGAACAGTCAAGTTAAACAAAATAGCCAAAAATACTTTTACCTCTATTGCATGCTGGAACTGCTCATGTTCACGCTGCAACTGCTCAGCCTCCTGCAGTGAGCTAGCAGTGATGAGTCCTGCATTTAACATGGACTCCCCATTTCGGATCCAGCCCAGTACCTGAAATGAAGTACGAGATATCATAGTTCTGAAGGCTTTCCTTAAGGCTGAGGCAACACTCTTTAAAATTAATTTTGTCTACTGTTTAAACAGGAGCACTGAAATGGGGATTAGTTTCATATTGCAACATAGTTGGTGATTCCTATCTAAGATTCAGTCTTACAAACTCAATCAGGGGTAGGCAACTTTTTAAAGCTCTGGGCCGGTCCCCCGAAGTCCTCCTTTCCACTGGGCTGGGGGGGGAATGGCAGCGCGCGCGACCCCTCGCACGCGCTGCCGCCGCACATGTCGCAACCGCCATTTTGCTTTCCAAAATGGCAGCTGCTATGCATTTGCGCATGCGCAGCAGTACTGTGCATGCGCAAACGCGTCACGGCCGCCATTTTGGAAAGCAAAATGGCGGCAGCAGCGTGTGCAGCTGGACGGAGGCGAAAACACATGGTGGCGGTGGCAGGGGTCTGCCTGGGCCGGTAAGTCCAGCAACCTGGGCCGGAATCGGCTCGGGGGACATAGGTTGCCGGCCCCTGGACTCAATCAAGGAAGCCATGGCTCTGAGCTTGGAAGACCTGCACAGGGCTATTGATCACTGACTGACTTGGAGGTCTCTCATTCATACGGTCACCATAAGTTGAAGCTGACTTGATGGCAATTAACAACAAATCTAAGACTATCATTAGCACCAGTTATATATTACAACCTGTTTGTGAAACTTATTTTAAGTTTCAGTTCTTCCAGATGGTAGAGACATACCATATATACTCGACTATAAGTCAACCTCATGTGTAAGTTGAGGGCAAATTTTGGGGCCAAAATTATGGATTTTGCTATGACCCGTGGATAATTTGAGGGTAAAACTTAGAGGCATATAGCAAAGAATCTAAAGGATGAAGCAAAACAAAAGACTGTCAAAAAACTTTAAAAAACCCAGCAGACATTACTCTGTGTTTACTCTTAAGACTGGATGGATGAGAGAGCAGAGGGGGTTGGTGCTTCCAGGACAGATTATACTCTTGCTTTTCACCAGGGGATGGTTCCTTCTTTTAAATAAGAGTTAGAATACAGTACTTACATTGATCCGTGGATAAATTGACTCAGGCTTTTTGGGTCAATTTTTAAAATCTAATTTTCTAGACTTACACATGAATATACACAGTAAACCTTCCAAGAACCAAGACACTGGGATTGAGCTGATGGATTGTATATTCCCTCCACCTTCTTTGCCCATCCACCCAAACCTGGGGTCTACTCTCATTAAATAATAATAATAATAATAATAATAATAATAATAATAATAATAATAATAATAATAATAATAATTTTCCTGCCATACAACATATTAAAACACAAAACACAATTAAAAACACATAAACGCACGGTTAAAATACAATACTATAAAACCATTAAGATACACTCATAAGCATGCATACAAATTAAAAAGTCATGATTTAAAATTTACTGGGTAGGCCTGCCAAAAGAGATACGTCTTTAATGTTGTATTAAATGCAGTCCGTGTTTTCAGCTGTCATATGTCTCCTGGCAGGTCATTCCACACTCGGGGCAGAGGGGAATGATAAAAAGGTCCTCTAGGAAACATTGTCAGTCCGGTCCTGGCCAGTTGAAGCAAACATTTCCCAGAGGATCTGAATGTACAGGGTGGATTGTATGGGAGAAGGCGATCCTGTAGGTAACCTGAATCCAACCCATTTGGGCTTTAAAGGTAATAACCAACATTTAGTACTTTACCCAGAAACTAATTGGCAGCCAATGGAGTGATTTTAAGATTGATGTAATGTGATCACTTCTGGATGTACCCATAATCAGTCTGGCTGCCATATTCAACTACAGCACTATTATTCCACTTTGACTGCTATGGTTCCAGCCAATGGAATTCCAGGAATAGCAGTTCAGGGAGGGGCAATTAGAGGTCTCATACATACAAAGTGTTCCAGTGCCTCATCAAACTACAAATCCCAGGATTCCATAGGATGGAAGCATGACAGTTAAACTGGAATAGCACTATAATTGTGTAGTGTAATAACATTTAGATTTCATCACTAGTAACAGATATTTAGTCGTGGTTCTGAAAGGTGTACTGTGGCTCTGGGTTTACAATTGTTAAATATTATATAAAGCAGAGGGATTCAGTAGAGAATGATGGAATATGGAAACTGGTCACACCTAAACCCTTAATCTTGCAAAGAGTTTTTTAGGTCAACACAATGTACCTATGCAAGATGAACAACTCCAAAAGACAACATCATTTTATAGCAAGCATCACCATGTATATAGTCCTTTGAACAATCCAGCAAAATTTTGAAGAATCAAAGAGGTCAATCTCATTTTGTCCTATTAATAGATGCTTCAGTTAAACCCAGCACTACAGAGAACACAAAATTACTAGGTTCATAGTAGTTGCTCAACACATTTGCTGCATTTTTTTCTCAGAGGAATGAAATTTCTAACTGTGGATATGGACTTGAATAATAAAATATTGGAAACGCTAAAAATAGACAAGCTCACAACGTCATATAGTGATGAAACCCTTGCAATCTCTGTGAAGTACTGTATTTTTTTTCTCCTTTGATTGTATAGAAACAGCACAAATTCAAAAGGGAAATAAACCTGCAAAAATGTGGTCTTAAAGTTGCAAAGTAAGGGACATCTTAAAGAATCTCTGTATAATGAATGTCAGATACAAAGCATAGAGCAAAGTGTTAAACCCCCGATATGAAGCAATCACCTGCAAATCGTCTGCATTTCTTTCAAACACACTTAATAACGTCACAGCATGTCCCACCAGCTTATTCCTACCACCTGCAATTTTAGCTCAGCCAAAGCTTGTTTCAAGGGCTGGGAAAGTATCCTTGGGTAACTCAGTTCAACTGAGATAATCTGGCAGGAACTCATAATCACTAGCTAAGGAAACTGCATTGAGGGCTGCAAGAAACAAACACAACAAACAGCAAAACATAGTTTACTTTTTCTGACTGGACACCTGGGGAGCAGTGAGGCTTTCTCTAGCTCAGAGGAAAAACTGCAAGACATCTTCTTTCATGGCTTAAAAATAAAATGGGGATTTTTTTATATCAAGGTCACTTATATCAGAAGATAAAGAGCTTTCTATTCCCTAAAAGCACTCCAACTATGATATGTCTGAAAATAAAAGTTGACCTGGGAATTATCTCCACTATCAAGATTACAGAATAGTAATTAAATGACGTTTAAATGAAATGGTAAAGTTTGCCCCCCGCCATTGCTGCTGCCCTGTTGTCTTTTAGCATCCAAAAGGGACTCACTCCACAGTGTGAATTCCAGTTACCTCAAATCACTAGGTAACACAAACAAATTTTACTTTTAAAAATAAATTAACAGGCCATTTAAATTTAATTTTGCTGATATACAGATAGTCCTGTTACCCTGTGCCTCTCTTCTAAGCCACATTAGGAGCCAGTGACCTACAAAAAAGCCAATGAGCAATTCTCAGGACATCAACCAGTTCTCTGGCTGGAGGGGGGAGGGAGGAATATTTACAGCATGTTTCAGCAAGACATGACTTGATAATTTAAAAATCTCTCATCACTGATCCTGCAGTATCCATCTTGCAGCTATAACAACACGCAACACCAATCTTTCTGGGCAGATTTTGTTTCTTTCCTTATCCCCTACTTTTTGTGCCACTGTGCCTAATAAAAAAATTCTGGGGAGTTCAAAAGCTTATATAACTTCTGCACCACTTCAGTGGTTCTAAAAAACAGTTATTACCAATTTTTTATTTTATTTTTTTCTGTCTTGGACTATCACTTGAAATTGCATGTCTGTCTTTCAGATCCGAAAGAAAAAGAATTTATAGAAATTGCAGCTAATTTTTTTAAAGCAATGAGCTTATGACCAAAATTCTTATCTCCTTCAAGTAATTCTAACTGTTCCAATTAAAAAGAGTTCTGTTTCATACCCAAGGATTTCATTCCTGTAAGTTCACTATTTTCTGTATTACATTTTTATTCATGTAAGCTCCATTGCAAAAGTTCCACTCATCAGATCAATACATTTCCATTTCATTACAGAAATGGAAGTTGAGCCTGAGCCAAATCCATGGCATCCTAGACAGCTCCCATTAATTTCCGTGGCACTCGCCTGGGGGCTGCTTCTCACTAAAATGTTTGTAGGCTGTTGTAATTATTACAGTCATTTAAGGTTTTTTAAGAAGAATATCTTGGTAATTCAAATGGGATGGGGAGAGATGGAGATAGAAAATATTTTATTATTTCAGTGGGAATATGTTACACAAACTGCCATGATATAATTGCCTGTTCTGCAAACAGACAGAAGTATACAACTACCTAAATGTTGTGATTTGGGGAAACTTCAATCATTTCACAGAAAAGGGCAGGTATGGAAAAGAAAGGTATGGAAGAGGCATCAGATTGTCCTATACCTGCTTGACTTCAGCCTGCAGGTGGCGCAGCTGCACACATTGTTCTAAGTGCTTCCGATGCTGCTCTGCGGCCAAGTCCAGCTCCTGCTGCTTCTCGTGGAGGAATTCCAGCAAGTCCTGAACCCGCGTTGCCATGTCCACATCTCTGTCACAGAGCAGCTCCACACCTGTAACCACCATCCATGAGTTAACAAGAATGCACTGCACTCGGGCTCTTATTCTAAAACAGCAGAAGGGTGTCTCCCAGTTCTGTAGCTGCTTTCTTTCCCCATGTTGATAACCCTACACTCTGTTTTGTAACTTCTTTTTAATGTCTGCCTGAACATTAAAAATGTGTGGATAATATATGATACTGTTCTGTGATTGTGTCATGCAGACATTTTGGGTTAGCTGAGTGAATAAAATCTCAGCATTTATATATTTATTTTAAAAACATGCATCCAGTTCTAGTGTAGGGGGTGAGAGCCAACTTTTGCCCCCCGTGAGCCCCATGTGGACCACACCTGTGCATTCTGGGCTCACCAGAAGTAACACAACATCACTTCCAGTTGCCATTTTCTGCTGGTTTTGACTGATTTTACAGAACTTCTGGCATGTTGTGGGCTTCTGGAGTGCTAAATAAACTGCTGCATTTTCAGGTGGTTTTGACATATTTTGGGCTGTTTTCAGGTGGAAAGAACCCAAAAATCAGCCTAGAATTTTTTTAATGGGGTAGATGGTAGTGCTGGGGATTTTGAGTGGGCCTTGGGGGTATATATTTCCACATGCTGCACTATTCCTGTCCCTGCACTGATGTCTGTAAAACTGTGCTGAAAAGAGTGAGAGATTCTCTCTGCTGGCTTAGCCAGTTGGTGTGGGACTAAAGAAGTGGGGTTAAGCAAGAATTACAGCCAGAACTTCAGAGCTCCCTATACCCAATGCTACTATTAACATACAAAGCAAACTGGTATAAGCATGTAAATTGTCTGTGCTGAGTATCAATAAAATGACTCTGTGTGTGTGTGTGTGTGTGTGTGTGTGTGGTGAGATATAATAATTCTGGGTCAAGGATGTCATTTTATTTTAACATTTCAGCTACCAAAGTATTATTTTTCAACAACAAATCTATTGGTTAGAGTGTAAAATTAATTAATACGTCTATCTGTTTCTACTAAAGACACTAAAATACACCAGTTTTGGTGGGAACAGTATCTGCCATACCATCGCCATTCAGAATAGTGATGCGCTATTCAGGTTCTGGTCTCAAGGCTTGTGTTAACAATACTAGCTTCCCCTTTACTTTTGGCCTGTTCACTTACAACTACCCAACACCCACAAGAACTTAAAACACTATGTGATAATGCCACCAAAACAGTTGCAATAGACCATAATATAGGAAACTATTCTGTTTGAAACAAAGCAAAACAGCTTCTGTGAAAGGGAGCTTCTTCCTATTATTATTGGTGCTTTTGTTAAGCATGTAACTCCAAACAGCTTATGAAATCATTAAAAACAGATTATGTCATGTACCTCCATGCTCTTCATATACTGATCGAGCCATGAACTTAATTTCCTGAGTCTTCCATCATCTTCTACTTTTCAGTACCACTTAGCCTGCCAAAGGGCTTTGGACAACTAGGAAGCCTGAACATTTTTGTGGCATTTTAGTTGGTTCTCATAAAGGTACTACCAATTGTGGATTTTGTTCTTATTCTCTTTACAGACCAGTACATTTATATTTCCCCCCTCATCTTGTTTGTGACTGTGGACAACTATCTACAATAGAACAGGACCATGGTCTTAATGTGCCATCATGCACACCATCCCATGGGTTAGATCCACAGCAGTGTGTATCCAAGTTCTGTTCATGCTGGAGGAGGTGAACTTCATGGTTCTTCCTTCCCCCTGTCCTTTTGAAACACTGTTCTGGAGAGCTGAGGGACCATTTGGAACAGCATGAGAGGCATTGCAGAAGCCAACAGGGAGAAGAGCAAATTGTTAAAGACTGTTTCCACAGCCTTCATCCCCACCAGCAGGAAACTTCCACTGGATCCTGATACCTTCCATGACCTTGAAGAGTCCTTCTAATCACAGAGTAGCTGTGCTCAATCTATCCCAATGTGCGAGATAGTATATGAGCACTTGCATATTTTCAGTTATCTATTTAGTAAGTGAAGAGGCTAAATGAACAATGAGAAATACCAAACCATCTCATACAGTGGAGTGCATATGTGCACAAGCTAATACCCCTCTCCACAAATAGGATTTCTGGACTGATTAATATAATAATTGACTAAATAATTTTATCTGAGATTCAAGTACTAGCAGAAATTAGTTCTCTATGCTCATAAGCACCTTGGCTTTGAGTTTCACAACCAACAAATCCCAAGGTAAAATTCCAAATTGCTTCTGAACTGGGGCAGACAAAGTGCAACAGGAATCTCAAAAGTTATTTGCCATATCTGCAAAAGGGGATGCTATTTATGGTTAGTAAACATTAAAGGGATAGCCCAACTTTTAAGTTCACTTGAAGCACATGTATCTAGGTGTACCTCAGATTACTGTTGTGTCTTCATGTGGTTTCCAATTCATGAAAACCCTAAGGAGAATTTATTACTGGACTTTCTGTGGCTGAGAACGTGTGACTCGCCCAAGGTTATGCAGTGGATTTCCATGGCTGACTGGGGAATCAATACTGATCTCCAGAGTTGTAGTTCAATGCTCAAACCACTATACCACACTGGCTCCATAAGGTTTCAGAATTATAGCACCTAATATTACTTATTAGCAAAATAAGAATGCAGGACAGCTTGGTAGCTTTAACTGCCCAACTGAAAAAACAAACAGACCCTTTTACGTCTCCTTACTATAAAAGTTACATCAGCTACTAATTCATGATAAAATATACAATATTATTAAGGTAAATAAAATTTCTCCTTCCAGTGGGTAACACCTGAAGTGTTTCAATTCTTTTACCTATACAACATGCTTAAAAAACAACAGTGCCCCAGACACCTTGTGACCTCATCTTGAATAATCCCTACAAATCCATCAACCTGGTTACAATGAGACAGATCGATCTTACCAGAGGCCTGGACTTCATTGACATACTGCAGGAGATCTTGCCCTTGGTGAATGACATCAAAAGTCAGGTTATTCATGGTTAGGGCTTTGTCTGCATGGTGCTGGAGCCTTTGCTCAGCTATCGTGAGATCCTCAGTGTCAAAATCATTCATCTGCTGAGAGAGTTCATCATTCCAGGATTCAAGATCTGAAATAATCTGAAGAAGAGGAATTAAAAATAAAGGAGAAAACACTTTTCAGCATATATGGTGAAACACAACACAAGATATCAATTCAAAATGCCTTTCAAAGAGTTGTTTGGTAAAAAGAGCTCACAGATTCTTCAAAGGACCAAGAGCAAACCTACTAAAGAACCATCATCAGACCCTGTTGATAGCATCTATGCAGTTGCAGTGAATGAGTGTCTCAGGACAGGAGGCAATCAACTTGAGAAGTGGAAGACTAAACATCAGAAGGGATTCTCCTATGGAATAATGAACTGTTTTAAGTAGCTGCACTATACGTGGAGTCAGTAGCTGTACTGTTAGTGGATACTGTAGTAGGCACAGAAAGACAAGAAGTCATGGGGAGTCACACACAAAATAGAAAGTTCAGTCACCAGACTTCCAAGGTAGCATTTTATAAACACTGGCCTAAATCCAGTAGTTTCTGCTAGACTAATTGTTAGTCTCTTCTAGAGCAGACCCACTGAATCAACTGAACTTATACAAGAGCATTGACATGTCAAGTTTTTATTGATTCAACATGTTTATCCTAGTTGGAAAGAACAACTGGATTTCAGCCACTACCTGTTACATGCACAGGGACAGCTAACGAGGCAGAATTTAGCATTCTGAATGAGACTGGAAGGTCATATAGGAACTGCTTAGATTTGTTGGGCCCTGGTGGACAAGAACATTTTTATTTGAAGAGGCAGGTTCAGCTTGAACTAGGACTAATGCCTTGGCATTGCAAATACAAAGGAAAAGCTGAGAGAACACCAACAAGTTATCTTAGGCTATTTTAAAGAACTTGGTTCAAAGGAACATGGATGATACTCAGGGATGATGGCTCCATCACATCAGGATGAAAATAGAACAGCAAGCGGCCAAATGAAAAAACAGAAGAACCTGACATAAGGGAAGTCATATTCACTCTTGCTTATTCACTCTCTCAATGAATATGTTCAGAAACTCAAAATGAAAAGACTCCAATGTGCAGCCACCACTGGAGGCGGCTTACATGGGAATTTATTTGTATGTTTAACAGGTAGCACCCAAACCAAAGCCTTGAGACATAAACTCTGGACTTGAGGTAGAGTGGATAAGCACCAGTGACATGTGTGGCAGAAGAGCAGGTTTAACAGTTGCAAAACTGAGGTTTTCAAAAGGATTTTATGGGACAAAGTAGATATATATGGTTGTGGTTAGTCTATTCCAAGAACAAAGCTCTATTCAGAGGTTCAAACTGGTTCTGCTAGTTTGCTCAAGCAGTCATAAAGTTCCTGTGCTTGTAATTTAAGGCAATGAATATATATCAGTTTTACCTGGGGCTTTCCAAAACTAAAACATACAGAATATCAAAAGTGCTGCAGTCATAAATATATTGATAAATAAAAGATATGAGCATACAGGCCAACAACAACAACAAAAAGAAGGCAGCTACATTAACACTAAAACCTTTGTCTATCTCACTGCAAACTCAACATATATTCACTTATTTACACAGCATCCCTGTGAAAAGTACCCCTGTAAATTCAGTTGATGTGACAGTGAAATAGATTGAAATTTCCTAGGGCCAAAACTGTTTTCATTAGCACTAAGATTACAATCCTAAAGTATCCAGCTCTGTCTACCTCTGTGGAGGATTAAAGGAAACCAAATCAATCAAGGGAAAAGCTCCTAACAGTTTCATCATACTTTTGCTCTTCAAGTGATACATTTTTAATCCCATCCATCCCTCTGGTGGTAAAGGAAAGGTGCAATAAAACCACTGAGGTTGAATTGTAGACTTACATCAATGGCATCTCTTTCAAATATTCGCAACTGTAAGAAAAGTTCCAGCTTTATTTTGCGCTCCTGGAAGAGCTCCTCCATCTGTGACTGGGCCTCATCTAGTTGCTGAAGGACTGTCTCAATATGATTGATGGAGCTGTTGTGGGGGGTCTTGTTACTCGAGATTGCAGAATCCCTTTTGGCAAACAGAGGGAAAACTCAATTAGGAAAAGATGATGTGAAGGGGAGAACATTCATACATACAGAGGCTCTACTTTCCACATCCTGAAGGAGTTGAAGGCAAGCAAATAAAATGTTTTTATGCCAGTAGTTTGTGCCCTCACAGAATTCCATCTGTAGCCCCCATCTTCTGGGGAGACTGCACCAGAGAATGTCAATCCAAAACAATTTATTATTAAGGAAAAGGACAAGACCACCAACACCGCATGGAAGTCAACTGGTCAATTAATTTGCTTCAACACTGGCAGGATGTTCTGTACCACACTTGAGGGCAGCAGACTAGTTTAGGGAATGTAAAACAGGCCAGAAGGCACACACAGTTGTTCCTCTAACAGATGAGAATCAGTGACAGCACCCCATCCCAAAGCATATGTTACCTAAGCTGGTTGTCTTATTCTGTCTAATACCAGAACTTGGGGAAGTTGTATTTTGGCCTACAGCTCCCAGAATCTCCTAGCCAGAATTGTAGCCCCAAAATGTAACATTTCCAAGCTCTGGCTAATGGTAGTGTTGATCCAAGTATCAGAGGATTTTTTAGGGTCTAGATCACATGGGATACCACCCAGCGTTACCAGGTGACCAAGAACATGACTTAGAATAAACCCAACCATCTCCTGCAATGACCTTTTTCAGAGGTGACATGGAAGGATGGGTAAAATGTCTTTCAAGAATACATGACCACCACTGCTCATTTTGTCAGAAATTCCTAATAAGCTTTCAGGGAACTCCAGGACTCTGAAACATACAGCTTTCAGATCTTGTAAGCCATATGTTACCCACATGCTGTCAGAAATTATGCTCTCTCAACAGCACTGTCATATTTCTCAATGTTATCATTACTGAGTATGGAAAATATCATCATCATCATCATCATCATCACCACCACCATCTATACATAGGAAGAAACAAACGAAAATGATGCCAAAAAATTTAACAAAATTCTGACAGGCAACTGATGGTGCTCATCCTAAAGGCTGGGTGAAGGAGGAGGGAACTGCAGTAAATTGTAGCTGTGTGATGAATGGGGGCTGTGACCTGGCACAGGAGGAGCTAAGAAAATGTACATGCATCAAAAAGGATGTAAAGACAAAACAAAGAAATGGTGACTCAGTTAACAGTGATTACAGCCCTTAACTTTAATGTGATAACTTTGCTAGATTTTAACCCCAAAAAGCTGACAAACATACACAAATGTCTTATTCACATCCTTCAAAGCCCAGTTCCTCATCACTGAAATAACATTGCTGTAATCCCCTTCTCTGAAAAGAGTGGTGGAAGGTGAGAGCATAGTCTGTCCCAGGAGAACCTAAAAGAAGCACAGACCTCCACTCTACTCTCTTGATGCTCCTTTGAGGGAAAATGCCAAAGAGCTACTGCCACCATTTTCCTGCCCAGGCATTCAAAAAGGCCAGAAGCTCTGCCATGGCAGAGAGAATAGAAAGGTTGGTGCTTCTTTTAGGTTCTCTCACGACAAAAAAGCTCTTGTCTTTCACCACTCTACTCAGAGAAAGAGATGGTTCCTTTTTAAATAAGAGTTAATGTACAGTATTTACATTGTACTTACTTAACAATCCATGTACTTACAATTGTACCTACGTACAACCCATGTACCGTATTTTCCGGCGCATAAGACGACTGGGCGTATAAG
>CM034706.1:113645927-113658931 GCA_020142125.1 Phrynosoma platyrhinos
TAAAATTTCTGTGTCAAAGGTTTATGCGCTGCCAGTATGACACTGTAGACAGAGGTTGACAAGGCAGTCATAGCTGATCCTCCAGACAGTCAGGCGAAGGGCCTCAATGTCAGGATGGCAAACCCTGCCTCCATGGATGGTGAGCAGGTTGGGTCAGATGGAAACCTGAATTACCGTCTTTGGGATAGTCACAGGAATGGAGCAAACCAAGTTTGTTGAGGCCACCACAGGGTGACAAGGATCGCGTCTGAGTGATCCGTTCTCAGCTTGGAGACAACTTTGGTCAGAAGAGGGAACAGGGGAAAGGTGTAAAGGAACTTTCTACTCCAGTCGAAGAGGAACGTGTCTCCCCACGACCTCAGGGCTTGAATCCTGGAACAAAATTATTGGCACTGAGCATTGGTCAAAGTCGCAAAAAGGTCTATCTGAGGTGAGCCCAACTGGCAAATAGAGTGCGGATTGTGTTGGGACAGAGCGACCATTCATGGCAAGAGTATGAGGACTTGCCAAGGTGGTCTGCAAGGCCATTCTCTATGCCGGGAAGGTGAAGGGCTTGGAGGACAATCTGTCTGTCCAGACACCAGTCCCAAATGTTCAGAGTGAGGTTGAGAAGAGTTGGGGACCTCATTGATATAATACATCACAGTAGTGTTGTCTGTAAGCAACAATACAGTTTGATTCCGGAGTACGATCTCAGAGCCTTCTGGACTGCAAACATTTCTAGTACATTGATGTACAGTGAGCTCTCGAACTAGGCATTTGCCTTTGACTGTGAGATCACTTGTGTGGCCTCCCAAGCCTTCTAGAGATGGTTCTGTAGAAAGCAAGTTGTCTGGCTGAAGTGGGAGAAATGGCTTGCCAACACATACATTCTTTGGGTCGAGCCACCATCAGAAGGAGTTGACTATGGGTCTGAGGACCGTGAGCCACTTGAGAGGGTGATCAAACTAAGGATTGAAGGCTGAGAGGAACCAAGGTTGGAAGGGTTGAAATTCAAGCCATGTCCATGGGGTGAGGTAAGTGGTGGAAGCCATATGTCCAAGGGCCACTTGGGCAGAGTTGGCTGAGATTCGCCTGTGTGACATGCAGGCCCGGACTGCTGCCAACAAGGGGTCAAATCTGTCCTGGGGGAGGTATGCAATGGCTTCTTTGGAATTGAGGAAAGCCCCTATGAAGCACACTTTTTGAGATGGCGACAAGCTGGATTTTGCCTCGTTGACCATTAGGCCGAGGGACTCCACTAGGGATAAGGTGAAGTTGACATCTCGAATCAAGGCAGTTCTGGAGGATGCACTGAAGAGCCAATCATCTAAGAATGGAAAGACATGTATGCCTTATTGCTGGAGCAAAGCTGCCACAACCGCCATGCACTTGGTGAAAACTCTCAGGCCGTTGATAGGCCAAAAACTGGAAAGAGTCAGGACTGACAGAGAATGCGAGGAACCTTCAATGGTCCTTACATATCTCAATGTGAAAGTAGGCATTCTTGAGGGTGAGAGTGACAATCCAGTTGGGAGACGCTGAGAGATGATCCCGAGCTCTAATATTGCTGAAGGTAGTGGTTGTGGTGACCTTGGTGTGAGCTGGAGTAGAGGATCAGGAGAGGCTGGTATTTCCCCTTCCAAAACCAAGCCTACGTCAACTTTGACAATGTGGAACGACGGGACAGGCGACGCTTGAGGGGAGTTAATACTGTCAGTGGATGCAGAAGCCTTTTTAGTGGGGGGTCTCCTCGAGAGGCTAGGGGTGTTTAGACACCTGGATATAGCCAGGTTTATGTTTCTTCCTCTCCTTTTCAGGCTTGTCCGTAGAAGCCCCTCAATGTTTTTAATGGTGTTTATGTGGAGGAGCATCAGACTCTGGGTGCTTGAGCTTCATAGAATGCTTGCCCTTAGATTCCAAGTCTGGAGTAGATTTAGAAGCCATTTTCTGAGGAACTTCAGAAGAGGCTGCACCAGAAAGCAAAGTGTGCAGATCCCGAAACTCCAGGCTGCAAAACCTGGCAATAGAGAGCTGCCCAGAGGCGAGATTCCCAGTTTTGATGGGCTTGTGGAGTAAATGTCATACAATGGGTGCAAGAAGAACACTGTGGTCCTCCCCAAGGCACAGAAGACAATGCGAATGCATGTCTTGGCCTGGAATCTTAGCTCCGCATTTGATTTTTTTTTAAAGAAATGGTACACGAGGCCATGACTAAGCCACGCACAAAGATTGAGGTACCTCATCCGAATTGTTAACCAAGAAGTCCTAAACAGTCCGAGTCAAACCGTTAACAAACTAAATCAATCTGATACACAAAAGAACAGTCAAAAACACAGTCCGAGGTCAATTAGGAAGTTCCAAGAGCAAGGTTCCTTCAAGCAGCTAGCGTGATGGACGAAAGGAACTGAAGAAAAATGCTAGGGATTTATATACGGATGGGCAGAGTTACTGCCAAAAAAATCTTCTCTAGCGATTCCAGAATGTTCTGAACTTTCTGCGCAAGGGCAGTACTACTTAATTGTGTGCATTCACAGACACCATGACGAAGCAGCAAAATCTTTGCACAGTGCTCTGGAGAGCCTGTTCAAAGTGTGAATATATGCCACTCTGTTGTGTACTATGGTACAAACAGAACTCTCCATATTTTTACTGTTATTGGCTTAATGGTGTGGTAGAGCACATGCTTTACATCTGGAGGTCCTAGGTTCAATCCCCAAAGGAAGGTGCTACTTGTCTGTCTTAAACAGCCTTTCTCAATCTGGTCTTCTAGATTTGTGGTACCATAGCTCCCGTTGTTCTCAGTCAGCATAACTAATAACAGGGATGACTGGGGTGATGGAAGTTGTGATCTAGAACAGCTGGGGATCATCAGGCTGGGGAACAATACTGAGTTAGATTAGCCAATGGTCCGATTCAATATACATTAACTTCCTGTGTTTCTTACAAACATTTTAGGTGTGTGTGTATATTTAACACATAAACTCATTCAGCAGTTATAATAAGTTGTAACTGACTTGTGAAGGCAAATCTATCATCAGGTTTTCTTGGTGAGATCTGTTCAGAGGACCTTTATCTCAGGATGAGAGAGGGGGACTTGTCCAAGGTTACCCAGTATGTTGCCATGGCAGAGCAGAGAATTAAACCCTGATCCAATGTCCAATGTTCAAACCACTACACCATGCTGGCTCTCAATGCATAGGTTTTACTCTGCCCAACAAGTGCCAAGCCAATGTTGCTTTCTTTAACCCCTCTTCCACCTGCTTTAGAAGGAATGAGAAAATGCACAGCCCAGTTTCAGCAAAGGTCTGCATTTGTTTGTTTGATCAAAAGGGGGGGGGGGGAAGGGGGTTCAGAAAGGAGAGGTAATGCAAACCACACTGCACCTTGGACTCATCTAGTCAACACAGACTGTTGTTAACAGTGTGCCTCTTGTTTGTTGCAACCTCAAAAAGAACTTTGGCGGGCTTAAAAACAAGCTTATTAAATCAGTCTCAGGTGACAGGTTTCTGAACTAAAAAGGAATATTAGAACTAAAAAAGAATGTCAAATGGAGCAGGATTGAGAATAATTTCAGGCCTCCAGTTCTTCAACTGATTTTACTATGTTGCTTTAGGTCACAGAGTGGTTCCATGGAAATTTATGTTGAATGAAGACTACATGCACCCTAAATATAGGCCCTATATATGACTTTTCGAAGTAAACAGTCAAAAGAAATGAATAAGAAAGGAATCATCTGAGGGTGGGGGATTAAAGTCTCACTGCCCATACAACAGATATGGGGAACTTTTGGCTCTTCAGATGTTGGTTTCCAACTTCCACCAGCAGCCAAATGGACAAGTACATTTGGCCCTCTGTATCCACGGACTCTTTATCCATGAATTCAACTATCCACAGCTTGAAAATATGCAATATATATATACACACACACACTCCCAAAAGCAAACCTTGCTTTTGCCATTATATATAAGGGAAACCATTTTACTAGTCTTTGTATTTAATGGGAAGAGCATCCTCAGATTTTGGTATCCACGGGAGTTCCTGGAACCAAACCCCAGCAGATATAAGGACCCATTGTGTGATAAAAGTTATGGTTCAACATCAGAGAGTAACGTATTATCCATGCTTGCAACAGAAGATGCTTTCCATGCCTCCATCAAGATAAACTATATGGTCTGGCTGGGGTTACTGTTAAGTAGTTATGGAAGTTAAAGCCTCCTGAATTCCATCTGAGCAACCATGCATAAGTTTATCGTGGAATATATATTTATTTTGATTATGTTTCAGGTTACTTATGGGACTGCCTCCTCCCATATAATCCATCCCGTACACTCAGGTTCTCTGGCAAACATTTACTTCAATCAGCCAGGACTAGGTTGGCAACAGTCAGCCAGGGGACTTTGTCTTCATCTGGTCCCTAGACTGTGGAATGACCTGGCGGGAGAGATTCAACAGCTGAATATGGTGTCCGAATTTAAAAAAGAATTGAAGACCAGTCTCTTCTAGCAGGGCTATCCAGATGGTTTTTGAATAGTGAGTTTTAAATAACTGATTTCAAAATATGGACTGTTTTAATATGCATGTGTCTTATTTGTTCTTTTAAATCAGTGGTTTTCAAATAGTGGGGCGGGCCCCCCGGGGGGGCGCGAGGCTCCGTAAAGGGGGGCCCGTTACAGCTGGAGAGAGGGAGATTGTCCCAGCGCAGCCCCAGTAGCAGCCCGACGTGCTCTATCCTGATTGGTCAAACCCGCCCATGTGACTATTTACAGTCGCAGGGGGGCGCGAAATGTTTTCTTCTTTCCTAGGAGGGGCGTGACAGAAAATAATGGAGAAGCATGTTTTAAATTGACATGTATTTTTAACTGATGTTGTGTATTTGTTAAACTGTCGTTGTTCCCTGCCTCCATCTATGAGGAGAGGCAGAAAATAAACAACAACAAAAGAAACAAATATTTGATGGTCAAAGATGGGTCACTGGGAAGTCATGTTTTGATATCCTACATTTATCTATTTAGTTGCCTTGCAGCCAAAATCAAACTGGGGAGGGGGTAGAGCTACAGCAGTGATCCTTTAACTCCCCACCCACCCACCACCCCGTTTCCTGAACTAAATTGTCTTCCATGCTGTTGTTTGGGTAACAGAGAATCACGTACAGGCACCCACTAAGATTTTTTAAACAAAACAAAACAAAAACAAATGGGGGATGGGAATTATGGCATCATGTGCCTTTCCCAAAAAACAAGAAAAGGCTCTTGTGGGAGGAGGATGTGACGTAGCACTTTCCTATACAAGAATGGTTGGATACACTTATGTGGCCAACCTCTTCCAGTCTGAAGACCACATCCTGAAGGACTTTGCTGATTCACATTATTACATATACATTACTATCATTATACAACATTCTTGGTTTCACAGTCTACCTACATGTTAACTGACTGGAAATTTGGATCATCAAGGGTTTGGACTGTATCCAAGAATCTAGAAGTCAGTGACATATTGTTGGATAATGTGGCACATTCAAAGCAGTGCCACTTTTTGAAACCGTATTACTGTAATTGTGTTACTGCAAGTCTACCTACAGTGATTTTATTCAGATGTTTTGTCAGTTTGTTTGCAATTGCTCCTAGATCAGGAGCAGCAGCAGCATCTCCTCCTCCCTTATGGAAAAGATCAGTTACTTATAGCATTATTGTTGAAAAGCTTAGATCAGGGGTAGGCAACCTTTCCCCTTTAAGGGCCGAGGGACTTCAGCTCCCAGAATCCCAGGAGCTATTGGCCAACATGGGACTGTTGGCCAACATGGCTGAGGCTTCTGGGAGCTGAAGTCCCTCGGCCCTTAAAAGGGACAGGTTGCCTACCCCTGGCTTAGATTCTCAAGAAATCCTTATTACCTTTGAATTATTAGTTACATTTATATCTTGTCTATCCTTTGTAACTCAAAGCAGTATGCATGGCTCTGGGGACTTGAACACAAACTTTCCAATTCTAATGCTTTCACTGCTAAACCACACTGGCTCTCATGCAACCTAGTTACATCTTTGGCAGCAGGTCTCAGTGTCTAAATAACAGCCCAAATCAGATATAGGTCTCCTGTTTAAGAAACCTTAGTGTGGCCTGCTAGACTGATGAATATACCTGTCTTTCTATCTGTTAGCTACAAAATTCCTGGGCATGTAAAACTATATTGTTCCAGTTAGCCTCTGATAACTAGACTCTTAGTGGTTGCATGATTTATGCATAAGCAAGGAATGCCAGAAATACAAGCTGAATGTATTCCTTTCACATAACACTCACCTAGAATGATCTCTTCAAACAAGTCAGTATTTGTTTCCATTTTAATTCAATTCCTGTCCTCTGCTTATACTGTCCAAGATGCTAATTAACTTCAATAATTAGTGCCTTTTGATGCAGGCCAGCCCTCAGAGGCCTCTGAACAGAATAAGTAAAACTAGGAAGTCCAAAATTTCGCTTGAACCAGGTCACATCTGAACTACAAATCTGAAACCAAAAGTTATGCCAAAAAGGATAACAGCATACCTTAAAAGCTTGAAGAAACTATGCACAGAAAAATATGTGGCTCTTACTTCCCTCAGTCATATGTAAAGACATCTGTATGAGCAGAGGTTTCTGAGTGTAAACTAAAATGTTTCAGCAATTTATGGGATGTTTGTATTTGTATTTTGTTTCTGCCCAGCAATTCAAGGCCCCAATGCCAAAGATATACATAGGAATGAGGCCTCCAACTCCTGATGAACTTGGAAGCAGTCCAGATATGTTAGCCTGCATAGAGGTCACAAGACTGATGCATTAGCCTTTGGCACAATTCCCTAGTCCCCACACACTACTGTAAGTAAGCCTGCAAAGATATGGGACACGTACTCCTTCCCAGTTTACCTCACTTTCCTCTATTATCTCCTTGTGTTGAAGGACAGATTATAAACTCGTTGGTAGTGGCACAGCTCAGAAAAAGTTACTTTGAAGGGATTAATTCTCAGTATCCTTAGCCAGCATACCTACATGTAGTCCAAAAAGTAACTTTTCCCAGACTCTGCCATCTGAATAAGAAACTGCTCTCTTGTAGTTTACAAAGGCTCTGCATACTGAGACCCTACATTAATAACAGCAACAGTAACAGTCTATTTTGGGAATCCTACTAGAAAGCCTGGCATAGCATAAACCAAGCAATACTGGACATAGCCCCCCTAACCCTTACCTTTCTCTTCTCTTACTTACTTAGACTAGACTTTATTATTATGAGTAATATATTGAGGGGAGCAGCATACTGGTTCAGAACAGCATACTGTTTCTGCACCGTAAAGGACGCAGTATATGCCAATTACTGAGAGCTGTTAAAAGTTCCAAAGATTCTTACCATACAGTTCATAGCAAAATGATTGTGCTGTGTCTGGAGCTCCATGGCATGAGGGTGACTTGCTCCAATCTCTGTGTAGCTGTTCAAAAACAGGCCTTTATTGTGTGTGATCCAGTCGAACATCTAAGAGAAAACAGGGATTAATGATCATCACAGGATGGGACAGAAGGCTCAAAACAGTTGCATGTTTACAAACAAAGGATTTCCAAAAGATTATCATGATTTTACCAAAGCTTTACAATGACACACAGCTAACTGAATTGGTCCTGTGAACCAGAGTCTGAGTTATAAAAACAGTAGTTAAAGTAATATGTGACAATAAACAATAATGAAGTCATATTTCAAAAGTGACACAAGTAGGTCACAAAAGTGACATAACTATATATTCTTGGGATGCAGTAGTAACTATCTAATTACTTTGAAAGGTCATTGTAAAGGGATTTTGAATGGAATTTTATCTTTTTAACACCACTCTCTTATTAAAGGTTTGTTTTAAGTTATAGTGAAACTAAGAGGAAATAATAATTTAAAACAACAAGTTACTTTTTAAAAATGGTATGCAGTGTTAATGCTAACAAATTAATGGGAGAGAGTATTTAGAGTTACAAAACAAATTAGTTTTACAATATAACTTCCTAAGATATGTTGCAAACAACTTCCTGCCTAGTCACCTCGGGCAAGATTGGGGAGCTTCTACAAAGAAAGGAGTTGAACCTTTCACATCACCAATATCTTCCAAAAGATAACACAGATAACAAGTGCCTAGCTGGCCAAATAGAAACTGTTATGGGATAATATGAGCAAGCTGGAGTAAAAAATAGAAAAACAAAAGCAATAAGGAACATCCATCCAGTGGGTGCATGTTTGTAAAAGCACCACATTCCAGAAATGGTTATTAATGGACCAATAAGGCAGTTACAACCATGAAGATAGACCTTAGAGATATGTTGACCTGTTCAACCTTTCTGCTGCTCTGGTTAAAGGTAAGAACACACTTGTGTCCCCAAGATGTGCTTGCTTGAACCAGGAACCACTGAAATGATATCTGAGGATTAGGAGTAGGGTGGAAATGGCTCTTAAACAGGGGAGGCAGCAAACTGCATGAAACAGGAGGCAAATGTGAAATATTATAGATAAGTACAGAGAGAAAATAATACACTAAAAATGCACTAGAGATTCAGTAACCCTAATCCTAAATGTTTGGGAGCAGAAGCCATATTTTGGATATTTTTTTTAAAAAAATAGAATAT
The DNA here is from genome assembly GCA_020142125.1 of Phrynosoma platyrhinos. NCBI lineage: Eukaryota > Metazoa > Chordata > Lepidosauria > Squamata > Phrynosomatidae > Phrynosoma > Phrynosoma platyrhinos. The sequence goes on from CM034706.1 coordinate 113,654,529, forward strand.
CACTACTTGCATATACATAATGAGACATACTGAGTGTGGAGAGAGACTGATGATCTGTGAAATGACAGGAGAAATTACTGCCATTTCACAGATCTTTACATCTCTCTCCAGCCTTACAAATACAGCACACAGGTATGTACTACACTACTTGTGCTGTAACTCAAAAGGTTTTGGATTTTGGAGTAATCTGAAGTTTGGAATTCTAGATAAAGGATACTCAATCTGTGTTACCAAACATGGAGCTAATAGGAAGAAGTATTATCAGCATGCACTAAGTTAATATAGGACAGTACCAACATCAATTCAGGAAATTGCCAACAGCAGCAAGAGTAATCAGTTCCTTTCCTGAAGCAAAAGAGGCAAACTTATTGGATGTCACATTTCTGATATCTCAGAAACCAGTACAAAGATAAGCATTGTGCAGCACGGTATTACACTGAAAATGTTACAAGAAGCCATTTCTAATACATAAAGTACAGGCAATGATAATACTGTTCAACACAGCATTAGTGAAGGCACAGTTGGAACCACATCTAATACTCTGCATTTTGATGCAACCAAAATGGACATCCATACCACGTTCCTTCACCAACACTGCAACTGAGCACTGCCTCAGCCATTTTACTGCATTCCTCCCCATATAATTCACATGAGATGCCTGCCTTGGGGTCTATATCTTTAAAAGTGTCACGTGAATGTCTGTGTACCTCTCTATTACTTTTTTTTTAAAAAAATGGGGGAATGGGCAGTGATTTCTTAGATCTAATCTGCACTGCAGAAATAATGCAATTTGACATCACTTTAACTCCATGGCTCAATGCTATGGAATCCCGGGATTTGTAGTTTGTTGTGGCACCAGAGTTCTGTGACAGAAAAGGCTAAATATCTCACAAAACTACAAAAAACTCCAACCACTATGACATGCTGGCTCTTACCCATATAGATTTACCCAATATACCCATATTTTGGATGTGGGGAAATAGTATGTGTACGCATCAATACTAGACAGGGCAAGGTTCTGGGACTTCACATAAAAATCCTTGAGACATGATATATTTTTTACGACTGGTAAAAAGGTGGTGACTGGCCAGCTGGAAAGGATGGCTCTGGCATTATCCATAGTGAGGCAACCACCTCAGGTAGCAGAACCTGGATGTCATAAAAGGGAAGAAAATGGTTAATCATTTTCTTAGGCAATTATCATATTTTTACTGTTTGGAGGAAGACGCTTCTGGGATTTTCTGCCTCCACTATCCAAAGCCTTAAGCACTTTGATTTAGGTAGATTGGGGTGCCTTTTGCTGCTCCAATTTAGGCAGCAAAATGTTTGGGCTTATCCTGTTCAACAGAGCACAGCTCCCTAGAGCAATGGGTAAGCAATGGAAGAATGTCTGGTGGCACTGGGCAACAGCTGCTCTCAGCAGTAATAGGGTTGCCCACACTTGATTAAAGATTGCAGCCCCAATTAAGTGAGGAGGAACATTTTTCCTGGCACCAATCATGACAGTCAGTGGACTTTTCAGGAAGGTACACAGTGCCAGACTTCACTAGCCCTAATGAAGCCTGAATGGCACTACCATAGTGAACCCAGCACTTTGGACCATTCAGACACAAGTTCCTGCCCTCATCAGTCCTCCCTCATGATGGCACATGAAGCAGACTGCTTTGCCCTTCTGCAAAGTGGGGATAGACTCTGAAGGTGTATTTAAACTGTGATGCTTAGAAAACCTTCCTAATCTCATGGTGCAGTTACTCTAGAAGCAGATTAACCATCTGCTTCTAAAAGTGACTTTTTAAAAGAAAGCCAGTATGGTATAGTGGTTTGAGTGTTGGAGTAGGACTCTGAAAACTAGGGTTCAAATCCCTGTTCAGCCATGGAAAACTACTGGGTGACCTTGGGCAAGTCACACGCTCTCAGCTTCTCACTCTGAACAAATCTTGCCAAGAAACCTGTGTGATAGGATTGTCTCAGGGTAGTCTTAAGTCAGAAACAACTTGAAGACACTCAACAACATTTTTAAAAAAAGATTACGGTAACTTGACAGACTGCACAACGGGAGCAGTATGTAGAGAGAGCTTGTAGCACTTTGAGACTACTTGAAAGAAAGAAACTGGCAGCATGAGCTTTCGTGGAATTCAGTCTGTTTCCTCTGATGCGTCATGGGGGGTTAGACTAAAGACTCCAGAAATCCTCAATTTAAGATTTGTAATTAGCTATTATTACAGGGTGTTTCACAATTAATCTAAAATATATTTGTGAGATGTGGGAAAAGTGTGCCCTTTAGGCCACATGAAGCTCCCAAGCTTTTGTACAGAACTCCTGGATTTTTTTGAAAAAGTGAAATTGTGATTCCCTACCAACATTTGATGGTACATTGCTGAATGCACCGCATTCAATGGGACAGTAAACAGCAAAGTCAATTTAGTTTCTTTTTGCTTCAGAGGCAAGAGTCCTGTGGCTCTCAAGATGTTCTTGGACGGCAACTCCAACCAGACCTAGCAAGGACACCCATTGGTGTTGGCATAGTGGTTAAATGCAAGTACCGCAGCCACTCAATCACAGTCACAAGATTGTGAGTTTGATACCAGCCAGGGGCTCCAGGGTTGCTAAAATGAGTACCCAGCTTGCTGGGGGCAATTAGCTTACACATTGTAAACTGTTTAGGGAGTGTTTAAGTTCACTGATAGCAGTATACAAATGTACTTGCTATTACTATTTTGGGATTTCAGTTTAACACATCTGTAAGGCCATATGATGCTTACCTACTTTTCAATATCAGTAGCCAATATCATATTAACAAAAATAAAAACGTAAGTACATACGTGGTTCAGTTGTATATAAGTATATATTCAATAGTAATCAAGTATGAGGGACATAAAATTTAATCAATTTAGTAATATTTAATGAAGAATTTATTTTAATTGACTTCACCTAATTTTAGTCTATTTTGCATTTGTCTGAATTATGGAAACTATATCCTAGGATTTTTTAAGCAAAATTTATTCAAAGAAGATTTGCCATTGCCTTCTTCTTGGGCTCAGATTGTGTGACTTGCCCAAGCCCACCAGTCAGTTTCTATGCCACAGTAGGTATTTGAAATCTGGTTTCCCAGAATCCTCTCAAACCACAATACCACAATGGCTCCTATTTTACATACATAAACATATATTTATGCATTTTTTACAAAACCCCCTTTTAAAAACAAAAAGAACAAAAGGGTATGCCTCAAACATTTGACCAACCTAAAAAATAGCCCTCAGCCCTCATAAATGCTTTAGTACATTGCCTCAGAATTCTAGATATGTCTTTCCCAGCAAACATTTGATATTGTCACTTGCTCCACAAACCAATTTTTACAATGCCATCTGTGTGCATAGTACTCTTCTACATTCATCTTTGTTTTAAATTGTTAACCATTCACTGAATGCTGCTCTGCTGGCCTAGAAATGTGAGGAAAAATAATCAATGTGAAACAGTTGCATGGCTAGTTTGAATGGAAGGAGGGGAAGGGAGAATTAACCATCGAAACAAGGTTTGTGTAAAAAAAAAAATCAGTTATTAATTAGGTAGTGATTTTTGTTTGTTCTTTTGTCAGTAGTATAATTTGGATGTTACAGCTGCAATTTTACAGTTCTATAAAATATCCAATTATGTTATCTCAGCTGTTCTTCTCCTGCTTCATTCTCACCACAAGCTCCTTTTTTATATTTCACGTTCAGCCCTAATCAACACATACAAAAACTCTCCAACACAAAACACTCATTTGGGCTTGAATTAACCCACCTAGTCAGAGGGAAGTGAATGAGCATAGCTGCTTAATCATAACTAGTCATTAGTTATAATCATTAGTCATTCTTACTCACATCATTTAAGGCCAGTCAAGACATTGTCTCACTTTCTCACTGCATGTTTCCTCTTGTGATCTCAAAAGGGCCTTCTGATTTTTTGAACAACCTACACTCAATAACACTGCCATGATGTGATGCCAGAGAAATTTGCGATTGTTCCACGTGGTCAAATGTGTGTAGATTTTACAAGAGCGGATCTAGGCTAGCACTGAAATGTAAGAATTGTCAAACAATATTTGTACCAAAGAAAATGTCACAGGGGGAAAGACTTTGTTGGAAAAAGTGTTCCTGCAGCACAAAAATGTACTGATCCAGAAAGAAGACTCAAAAACTTAGTGTGATTTCCAAACAGAACTAGACTAGGACAAAGAGAGATATGGTATTTTGTCTGTCTTTTCGAAGGGTCCCTTAAGAAACATTAAGATGGCAGTTTATTTAGAACAGAGATGGGCAACTTTGTGGGATTTTGCTCCCATCCTGCCTGGACCGACCAAACACACATCTACTGCCAAAGGTTGGCAACCAAATGAAGCACTAAATTTCACTGCGGGGGGG
>CM034706.1:113664792-113683121 GCA_020142125.1 Phrynosoma platyrhinos
GCCGCATCCAGCCCTCAGGCCTTAGGTTGCCTACCCCTGATCTAAGATAAGGTGCATGAAAAAGACCTTATAGGAACAAATATTGTAGATACACAATTGAGGTACATATGTTTAGGGCAGAGATAAGCAACAGTTCAGGGCTAGGGGACCACTTGGACCTCCAGGGGATCTTTGAGGGCCTTATATCTGCTACAACCCCATAAGGATCAAAAGGGAAAATTTCACCATCTTTCTGGCACTCTCTGGGCTAGTATATGTCCAAGAAAGGCCTTTTTTTCCTATAGGGAAAAGAGGCAGAAGTCACCTTCTCCTGGGCTGAAAAACTTGGCCAAAATCAATCAAAATTCTAAATAGCCTCAGTATGTCAGTGGAATGTAGGATATGTTGTAGCCAAATATTTTGAAAGAATTCCCAAGATAGGCTGGTAGAAAATATAAAGTGTGTGTGTGTGTGTGTGTGTGTGAAGATGATATGCCGAAAGGAGAACCATATAAGTACAACATTTCAAAACTGGATTCTAGGTCCATGTCTGCACTGATGGGAAACCCTTGCTTACTGCCAGGGATTCTGGATTTGTGAGGAGGACAAGCTGCCTGCACAACTGGCACCCACAATGGGCCTATACAAACAGCACTGTCTCCCTGTTCCTCCGGGTCAGAAGCTCACATGATCCAGGGTGACTCCTCCTGACCTCTTCCCCCTGCCTGCCAATGGTCCTCATCCTGTCACACACCAACATGCAGTCCACACACCCAGGGGAATATCTGGGGTCTCTTGCCCGATTTGGGGCAAATGGGGACTCTTTTTACTCCAGAGAATTGCTGTGGAGCACAGACTGACCCTGTGTTCCTTCTGTTTGGGCCTTGTGCATTGTCTCAACAGATCAGTATGGGAATGGGGTGGAAATATTTCTTTTCCTCCTTGTGTTCACAGTTTAGGATTTTTTTTAGAATTCTTTTAGGCATTTTAAAAGAGTATTTCAATATATTTTAAAAATGTTTTTATTTCTGTATTCTTTCATTGGTTTTTATTTGCTCATCGCCCCAGGAACCCTTGTGACTTGGGAGGCGATATAGAAAGACTTTAAATAAATAAATAAATAAATAAATAGGCACACACACACACACACACACACACACACACACACACACCATGGCCATGCCTCACAATCTGCAACTTTACATTATTCACACAACTAGCATAAGGGTATGTCTCAATACTTCATGGAAAAGATTTCAAGAAACAGCAGCAGCAGCAGCTCACTCAGTAATAGTAGCTTTTCTAATTTTCTCATGACATAGCAGAGAGCATGCTATAATTGACCTCACCACCCATAAGTAAATCCTGCATAGTGAAAACTTAATTCATATTTGAAGCTTAGAAAAATTACTGCTTTGGAATATAACTCACAGAATCTGCTCCCATCATAGCAAAAAAGTAGGAGTTTAGCCCCCCAAAAGCAGCTTTTCCAAGTTCTGGCGATGGAGTGTATGTTATGGAGCTTTCAGGATTCATGCTGTACATATGTGAGTATGCTGTTGGTAGAATCCATGGGAAAAGGTATATTTTGTGTAAAAGGTATATTATGTGTTAAAGGGGGGGGGGTGCGCTTTCACAAACAATGCCTCAGGACTCCTGGTACAAATACCCCCCTAACAAAGGCCATTCTACCCTTCCCCATATAACACTGTACCATGCTATGGGGAAAAACAAAAGAAAGGGATGACATGAGCTACAAAGCAGAACAACCACACGTCATTCTCCCATGTCTCCTCTTCATGCCCCCATTGTGAAAGGATGAGTGAAAGCATCATCCATATAACAGTACTATCCACATGCTATTCCCTCCCATCAGCAGGATACAGTTTCCCATCCATGAGAATACATTCATTCCCACCTTCATGTATGCTCTCGGATAACAAAAGAAAGGCATTCCATCCCAACCAATACCGTTCCCAAACAATCACAAACACTTCTATTTCTTCTATTAACATCATTCAAAAACAATTGCTGACACAGAATTTTAATATATAAATATAAATATATTAAGAGGAGAAGAATCAATACAGTAGTAAATGAAATTATTACATAACAAATCATTCCAATCTAAAACTTTAGAGACTAAGACATCAGCGCAACAAGCAATATAATTCAGAAAGCCAAAGAGAGAGAGCGATTCCAAAGAGACGGAACAACACCAAAACCATAGCAAAATGCAGATTATTAAGAATTCTTGGGGCTTTCAAAATGTACTAGAAGGACATTAAGGCAGATGCAGGCTTTTTGGTGAGGGCATGCCACAACACCCAAAATATTCTCTCTCTCTCTCTCGTTCTGTGGGATCACAGCTTCCCAAGCTTGTACGCCATATGCAAAGCAAACAGAGGCTACTGCTGTAAGGATGTGTCAACATATGTCCTAGTAGCATCTCCAGGTTACTCATTTGGCTGCTAAAAAGGTCCTCAGCGGGATCATATGGACCTGGGGAGGAGAGGCTGTGGTGGCGTGTGCTTTCTGTGTGTTGTGATGCAGTTGTATGTCTTATAGCATGTCCTTATCATTGTGGTTTGATGACCCCCTGCACATTTCAGGGCAGAGCACTTATGTTATCATGGACAGACACTGTAATTGGTGCACAATGCCAGTGTCTTGAAGTAAGCTGGGGTATGCCTAATGTTTTAAACTTGTTTTATATTTTCTTTTTCTGCATTCCCAAACTCATGGGTGGGGAAAGTGTGGCCTGGGGGCTGCAAGCCCCAAATGGGGGGGGGGGGCGGGGAGGTGATTGCGGCAGAGTGTCCCCTGGGTCCCCAGCAGTCAAAAACATTTTTTGCAAAATTTTTCAAAATGTCCATTAAGGGAGTGGGGTGCATTTCCATCACATTTTAAGGGGCCCTGGAGGCATTTGGGGGAAACTGTATGTATGTATGTCCACATGTATGTATGTAATATTTATTATGTATGTACATATTTATTGGTGTATGTGTATTCCTTCAAGATCTTTTAGGAGACTACTGTGGCCTCCTAGCCAATTACTAATGCACTGGCATTGCTGCAGCATGTTCTTGCGACCTCCTCAGCATTACTGGGAAATAAAGCTGTTGCTTTTACAATTCCTCTTACGATAATGAAAAAAGTTTTTTTTATGAGACCAAGTAATATTTGTACACACAAAAAAAAAAAACAGTGTTTAAGAGGCAAATTTCCCTTTAGGTTATAAATGGAATATTAAGGGGGGGGGGGGGGAATCCAACCATTTTATGACCAGTTACCTCAAATTCAAACTTGGAGCTGCCAAAGTTAGTCCGCTGTTTCTGCCAAAAGTTGTCTGGCTTGATTATCAGTGCAACATGGATGCAACAGGGAAAGGATTCCTGTAGGATCTTCAAAAGTGGCTTTATAGAGTCCCATTTAGATCCACGCATATCTACAATGACTGTGAAACCTCGTTTACACACTTCTTCACTAGAAGGCAAAGAAGAGAACAGTTAATAGAGGGAAGCATTGCCACAAGAGCCAACTTGAGCTATTCCATTTGCCAATTCTGTTCTCCTTCTCATCTGTTAGCTCAGTATGAGTTTTACCTGCAGAAGAATGAAGTCTGTCCAGAAATTTAAAGAACTTGATAGAATTAGGCACCAGTGTAGGGCCTTGTCCTATCTGAAACACATACGTGTGAAGACAACTGCAAGCATACATGCAAATATACAAATATAGATATACATATACCTTATTTTCCTGCGTATAAGACTACTTTTTAACCAGCAAAATCTGTGGTTAAAGTGGGGGGTCATCTTATACGCCGGGTATAAGGATAAGGAGGATAGAGGTGCTAAAACTCTATATTTTGACTGGAAAAATAGGGGGTCGTCTTATACGCCGGGTCGTCTTATAAGCTGGAAAATACGGTACATATCTGTGCATGCACAAGCGCAAATACACACAAATATATGCTTTATAGTATATGCTAAGTTGCATAACAATAGCACAGTAACCAAGATGTTAATTCCCAAATTTATTTATTTATTTTTGCATTGTAGTTTTTCTGGAACATTGAGCCTTCTGTCAGAGCTCTGGTGCCACAATAAACTACACTTCCCATGATTCCCTAGCACTGAGCCAGGGCAGTTAAAGTGCTCTCAAGCTGGATTATTTCTGGCAGTCAGTAATGGCCCTAAATTACTGTATCCCCTACAGAATAAGATGTATGCCCTAGGTACCTGGTGGAAACATTTCCAATTGTATGTAACCTCTTGGCTAAGTGGGATATCACACCACTTTGAGGCAACATTTTAGATATGGCAGGAAAAACATGAATTAAATAAATCACCCAACCAATTAGAAGCTAAGCTACCAGGGGATCTCAATGATGTCTCAATCCACAAGACAGGTGCCCCCAGAAGTTTAGCATCCCCAGCCATCTACTTAATTTGCCTGCATGGCTCAAAGAAGTGCAAAAAGGAGTTTTCTTTCAAATTCATATATTTGTTATGTTTGCTTTCCTTTGGTAACTTTGCCTTTCCCTTTTCTCTGAATGCCCAAACTCTATTTGTAAATGCTCAACTGCAATTTTTAGTTGCTGTAATACTAGAGATTTGAGAACTGGAAGAAAATATTGGGGGGCAGAATTCTTATTCAGGGGCAAGGCCCCATTTTGGGCCTGCCGTCCCCAATTTGGATAACACTTGCTTTGGCAGCATTCCTTCTGACACCAAACCTGATCAGCAAAAGTCCACAAGTTTCAGAATTTAGTTGCAGGTGAGCCTATAGAGTGGAAGTTGGCACCCATAAATAAATAAATAAATAAATAAATAAATAAATAAATAAAGTAAATAAATTCAGTCTAGATATTTTAAAGGCCAATGTTCACCCCAGAAGAGTGTAGAACTAGTGATTTTGCATTAAAAGAAAGGACAACACACGTCTTTCCTCTCCAACCATCACCAAAAACAAAACCCAAAATGGACATGAAACCACTTCTAGTTTTCATGTTTCCCTTTGATCTCCACTACTTCATCCCTTCTCTCTGAATAGCAATCAGATATAGCTATTATTTAAGTAAAAACCTTAAGTTCCTCTAGTCAAAGGCTACCTATTCCCAAATACAACCTGGTATTCTGCCTACATTGAATCTTTAAGAAAGCTCTTGCAATTCCTAATTGGACAAGGTTGGGCCAGCTGGCCCTGAAGAGAAAATCCACACACTTGGCTCAATATTATTCTAACCAATTGAAGGAGAAGCAGCCAGCTCTGAAGTGAGCTACACCACTGTCCAAAAGCACTCCTGTAATGCCATATTTAATACCATTAATAAGGTGTAAACTTTACTCTGGAGTTAATACTTAGCTGCTGATATGCTCTCCTGTGAACCTGGCACTTTTGGTAGAATAAGCTCATACCCAATGTGAACCAGGAGGGGCATGTTTGCCAAGCAGCTAAACTGTTGGCCAAAGTCATCTCTTGGCACTTGTAATCAGTAGTTTCATGGATAATGTTTTTTAAACACCACTTTCTTTCTCTGTACGCTATTTTTTTTCTTGGCCAGGTTCTTTCACATGTAATCCCCAGAACCAAAATGGTTACACTTACCTTGGCATACTACACTTCAGTACGAATACACACAAATGCCCCACCGACAGACAGACAGACATGCATACCATGTCAAATAAAAAACTAGGCTGACAGGTTATTCTACTATGTGAAGAAATAATTCTTTTGTTTTGGTTTTCATTGGGGAACCAGTGAGACACACAAACTAGTTATGGGGAGTACAGTTACGGGGAGTAGTAATTTACACTTGATTATTAATGTTATTGAAAAATTGGCCTTTAAGTAAGCTCTCTGCTAGTGCAATCAGCAGTACAGATTCAGAATTTGGCTGCAATCCACACAATTCCCTTTGCATTCCTCTTAACAGTAATAAGTTTGGAATACCTACTTTCGTTGATTATAACTTCCTCATCATTTGAGCAGAGAAGGTCAAGAAAAGAATGTTACTCCAAATCTATGACTTAAAAATTCTATTTAAAATTCTGAATTCACTAGAGCAGTGCACTCGGTTGCTAAGTTACTTTCTATTTAAACAAATGGAAGGTTACAGGGACATGAACTTGGTATGAACTTGCAGAGGTATGAACTCCCTTTGAGCTTTTTCTGTTTTGACACAGTGATGAAAAAAACACAGCTTCAAATAACAATATTTAGAAAGATGCCCTTACCTAGGAATACAAGCTAGGTATGAAATGAGCCTCCTAAGGTCCTCCTGTCGTATTCTATCATGATTGCTGCGAGCTGGAAATGTTAGAATAGGGCCTCCTCGTTTATCTCTTCCACCTGAAAAAGAAATAAATAAAAGAAGCATTAGTGCCAATGGCTTTGCAGGCTGTGGTGCACAGTGGTGATAAGAGCTTCTGCCCTAAGGAGGCTTGCCAGCTGATAGCATGTATTTGAGGAGACAGCTTGGTATTTATGCACATTCTTTCCTACAAGTGTGGCTTTAGATCAATGAAAAGGGGTCACCAGTACATTTTAAGATCTATAAAACCAAAGGCTTATTTTGATGGGAAACAAAGTTAATGAGGGTTGCATTCAGACTGCAGAAATAATCCAGTTTGACAACACTTTAACTGCTATGACTCAATGCTATAGAATTCAGAGAACTATAATTTTATGAGACACTTAGCCATATCTGTCAGAGTGTTTTGGTACTATAACAAACTACAAATCCCAGAATTCCATACCATTGAACCATGGAAGTTGAAATGGTGTCAAACTGGATTATTTCTGCAGTACAGATGCAGCTGAGGACTTGTTTTTTTCTGATGGCAAAAATCATGCTCAATACACTTGAAGTACATAAGCAAGCGTTTCACATATGCATTCCAGTTTTTGTCCATGAACTCATTCCCAGAATTATTTTAACACCTGAACAACATCAGAAGGTATGAAAGAGTCCAATCCCCATAGGGTTTCACAGCTGAAGGGAAACTGGAATCCAGGTCTTCCAGGACATCCAGTGTCATAGTGAGGGAAAAACAACCAGTCCACTACACCACATAGTCTGAGAAGCACCGCTGCAAAATATCTTGTGGCTTTATGGTGCTGTGTACAGTATTATAAACACAACTACTATTATCAAATCGCCATGATTCTCCTGCAACTTATAAAAGCTAGGAAAGGGGGGCTTTAATCTACCCTTTACTACCCAACATGATTACCACAAAATACTGTAGGATTGCTCTCTGAAGCCAGTATGGGGGAGGGGGGAGGATCCTGCCCTCTAGAACAGGTCCCATGCTATTCCCAAGTGGTATGCCACATAGGTAATGGCAGAGCTTTCAATTTTTTTGAATTCCAACTCCCAGAATCCCTCAGCTGTCATGACCAGTTGCCATGTTGGCTGGGGATTCTAGTAGTCCAGAGAACAAATTATCCAAGCTCTACAATGGCCATAATCCCAGATCTCCTTCAGAGGACCAACTATTTTATGTCTCCTCCCATTGCTATCTGGATACTTGAGAGGAAGGAGGGGAAAAAGAGAAATAGTGGCATTAAAGAAGCTAACAAAATGCTGAGCAGCTCTGTGAACACATGGTAAAGTCAGCTGGAGGCACAGCTTGAGAGGCAAAGTAGTCAGGATCCACTATGACCTCATCAGTTATGGTCCTTCCATCACCAAATTTTATCTGGCCCTCTGTGAGATGTAACAAAGGCCACTGAAAACCTCACATGGTAAGATGATGCCCACTGTCAACCCAAGTCCCTTGCACTCACAAGCCCAAGGCAAATCACAACAGGATAGCTGTCCTTATGCTCTGCTTCCTGCTGCAAGTGTACAAGGAAATCTCTAGTCTGTGGTGATGCTATTAATTTAAGATGTGGCTGAGGCTCCTGCCACACTGCAAAATTGATGCAGTTTGACGTCGCTTTATCGTCATAGCTCCCTCCTATGGAATCCTATGATTTGTAGTTTGTGGTTAAACACAGTCAAAGTGGTTTCAAACTGCATTAATTCTGCAGGGTAGATTCAGCTTGAGAAGGGGCACCTATCACTAACAGCAGTACTGTTTTGTCACTTAAAATAATGTTGAAATTTATCTTGTGTTGACTCGAGACTTAGAAATCCTGCACTGAAGCAAAGACCTAATGTGAATATCACTAGTAATGTCCTATTAAGGATTTATTATTCTCTCCTAGGACAGTTTTCCAGCTCACTTTGGAGGAATTCTTTTGGTTAATCATCTATGGCCTATCCGTCCCACTTCCCACAAGAGAGTAACTGAATGACAGACAAGGAAGATAGTGTTCTTCCTTTCTCTTGTTCTTTCTGATTTTGCAAAATTTGTTTGAGAATGGAATGGTCACATTTGAAAAAAGAAAAAAAATACATTAAGGTTTGATGCATGTATTATATTATTCTCTGTACTACTAAATACTGAACACTAATGAAAGAAGGTACTGATTTCTGATCCAAAATACTAAAAGGTTGCTTATATTCAGATTATGCCCTATTACAGGATTCATGACTCAGAATAAGACATTAATATGCCAAATATTACCTTACGACTATTACCTTAGGGCAGGGATGCACCATTGTTCAAGAACCACCTTGCCCCTCATCCGGGAACCTTGGAATTGTGCATACCCTCAAATTGTATTGTTGCCCTCAACTGCCCCTAATGGGAATCAGGAGCAATTTTACCCCTTCTAAGGAGGATTCTAATCCCAAGGAAGGTGTATTTTTCCAACAAGAAGTGACCTGGAGGTCAACCTCTGGGTTACCACTTGTTAAAGAAGTCATTCCTGTACCAAAAACATGCCAAAATGCCTGCTACACTTCCTAGCAGGTGTTTAGAGAAATTTGAGGAGCAAAAAAATTGGGGAGGGGGAAAGCTCCCCAAAATTGAGGCCCTGGGGCTGAATGCATTTGCACTTTCCCCACCCTTGTCATGGAAATATATGAAAAATGTACTACCAAACATCTAAAGCAGTGTTTGGGTTAACCATTAATCCAGGTGGGAAGAGAACCAATTAGAAGGGCAGCTAATATTCAATGTTCATGTTAGCAAGCCATGGAACAAAGAAGGTAGCAGGCCTCTGCAGAATACTTTATCCCAAATCCTAAACTGTGGAAGAGTTTAAACTTTGCCTCTATCCAGACATGTTAAGAGTTGCTCTGATCAATGAGACTTGGCTTCATGCCATCCAGACCTGGAAGTGATGTATAGATCCCAGAAAAGCACACAAACCAACAAGAGGTGAAGAAGAGCATTCAATTATTTCTAATGACTCCCACTGTATCACAGTAATGCAATACACTTGTCTCTCCCCATTTGTGGGCTTGGAGTCTGCAGTTTCGCTCCTTCACGGACGGCAAGCAGGGAAGGATAAAATGGGACACATGCTACCATTACACTCTATGAGGCTTGGATATTTGCGGTTTTTAAAGTTCACGGGGGGGGGGTCTGGAACGGATCCCCCATGAACAGGGAGGGACGAGTATAAAAAGGATGTGGATGGAGAGTACACTAGGGCTGCATTTACACTGCAGAATTAATGCAATTTGACACTGCTTTAAGCGTCATGGCTCAATGCTGTGGAATTCTGGGATTTGTAGCTTTGTGTCATATTTAGCGTTCTCTGTCAGAGAGCACTGGTGCCACAACAAACTACAGATCCAAGGATTCCATATAATTGTGTCACTGCAGTTAAAGAGATGTTAAACTGCATTATTTCTGCAGTGTGGCAGCAGCCTACGATTTTTCCATCTCATTACTCAGGGTCTGTAAGGATCATGCAGAAAACCAGATTAAATGGTTGTCTACCAAATTATTTCAACTTTCAGCTGAAACTAAATCCATCCTAGCTCACACATAACACCAAGAGGTGCAAGCACCTACTGGATGGAGAGCCATCATGGTAGAAAAATCTACACCACAAAGGTGGCTTGTGAAACTGCTTTCAATGTCTAACCACCTACCTTCCTTCCATTCTGTCTTATTAACTTAGCTGAGAAGTTAAAAGCTTTAATAAAATATTAGTTAGAATTTCCCTAAATCAGAATATACAGGACTGATTACCCAAAATCAGCATCTGGGGTTGAACACAAGCCAACAACATGCAATTTTTTTTATAGTTCATGGTCCTTCTTCCCAGTCCATTGCAAATTTCTTTTAGGGCCACCTAACTCTTCAGTTTCTCTCAACTAAGATTGCTATCCAAAGCTTTCCTATTTTTGCAGTCCTCATACACATGCCATTCTTGCCTTCAAAGCTTGTGTTCAGCTTAAATCCCAGACAGATAGGTTTCTGTCCCTCATGGAAACTGGAAACATTGCTCCAGTTAGTTCCAGAGTTCTGCAATATTAGCTGCAATACTAGGCATCCAAAGTTTTACCAGAACACATGGAATGCAATGGATTCTTAAAGCAACCCACAGACTTTGCAATAAGATTGATATCATGGATGTTATACAAATGGAAGTTATTCAAAGAAACATAATGCCCAAGAACTGGTCCGTGAATCAAATTGGTGTTCCACTGAGGCCAAGCTGGATGTCTTTGAAAGAACAGCAGCAGAGGCAGTTTAAAGCAACTGTTTGTATATACTGCTCAGGTTCAGGTTATCCGAAGGACTGTTCTTCCATAAGAACTTGCCAATGCTTTGAGAACTTCTGAGGAGGCCTTTCTCTCTATCTCCAATCTCACAGGTATATCTGGTGAGAACACGGGCCAAGGCCTTCTCAGTGGTTGTTCCCAGTCTTTGGATCCTCCTTCCTAGAAAAATTAAACTGGCAACCTCCCTACTATCTTTCCATAGGCAAGCGAAAACCTTTTTGTTTCAGCAGACCTTTAAGGACTGGATGCTTAGGGCCTTGCATGATGAGTGGGATTTTCTATTTCTTTTTAATGGTTAATCGTTTGTTAACAGGTTCTAATCCTTTGATTGTTTATATTTTTAACTTTTATATGTTATGAAATTTTAGATATGTTTTAACTGTTGTAAACTGCCTGGAGTCCTAAACTGGGAGGAAGGAAGGATATACTGAATCTTCTCATGTATAAGTCTAGAAATTTTAATCAAAATATTAACCTAAAGAAACTGGGTTGACTTATCTAAAGGTCAATGAAATTACTGTGCTTTAACCCTTATTCAAAAAGGAACCATCCCCATCTCTGAATAGAATGGCAAAAAGTGAGAGCTTAGTCTGTCTCAAGACCACATAAAAGAGGCACCAACACCCTCTACATACAGCGCCACTTCTGACTTTTTTGAATGCCTGGGTGGGGAAACAGCGGAAACTCTTTGGCGCTTCCCCTCAAAGGAGTGCTGAGAGGAATTGGGCTTTGAAGGATTTGTATAAGGCATTTGTGTATATTTGTCAGCTAGTCTGGTTTAAAGTCAGACGAAGTTATCAAATTAAAGTTAAAGGCTATAGCCACTGCTAACGTAGTTGTCATTTTATTTGCTTTGCCTTTTCATCCTTTTGTTTTCATAGCCCCACTGTGCCTGGTCCCCCTAAACATCGTACAGCCACCCTTTACTATAGTTCCCTCCTCCTACATTCAGCCTTTAGGGTGACCAAAAAGAGTTATGCCTGCTGGAATTTTCAAAGTTCTTTGGCAAATTTCCCTTTGTTCCATCCTTTATATCCTTTGTTAAATGATCCTAGGTTTGACCCTCAGCTTATCCACAGGTCTTATCAAAATGCCCAGGAATACATCTATTTTGTTAACTGAGCTATACTACTACAGTGAACCTTGGGTTTGTGCTCTCCTCTTGCATGTTCCACTATGATTGGGAACAGAATTTATGAAGCTTTTATTTTTGCATTTACTAAATTATGTCCTCCCATTTAATTCAAACTAGAAGTTGTGATTTACCAAAAACTGGTCAAATTCCGTAAACAAACTCAACAAAAATCCAGAATTTTGGCTCCAAAACCTGCCCTTGACTTATACATGAGGTCGATCTATAGTCATGTATACATGCTAAATAAATATGATGATAATGATGATTCGGACAAGGGCTCTGTATGCAAAGAGGGTGCAAGAGCAATAAAAAAAACTGAAACTAAGAAAGACCCATTCTCAAAGCAAAAGTTAAAAGGAGAAAAAGCTATGAAAATAAGAACTGCATAAACAAGGGGAATAGTAGTAAGAGGAAATGAGAGGCTTGCAAGAAAAAGAAGCAGCAAAAAAGGTATATATGTGGAGTGGAGTTGAAAAACGACAACAGGAAGCGAAAGAGCAGTAAAAAAAGGAAAGACAGTGGGGTGGAAATTAGGACAATTGTTTGGCATTTCCCAGTCCCTGACCATGTCCTCCATGAAGCATATTCAACTTGCAGGAAGTGCTGCAACAAACAAACAAGCAGGGATTGAAATTCTCTCAAACTCGATTTTGCTGAGTTTCATTGAATCTCACCTGAATTTACTTCCCATCCTTGTTTTGTACTGGCTTGTGAGACATCCTGAGTTTGTTTTGGTACACACTTTTTAGTACATTTTTATTTTTACAGATGTTTATGTATGCATATTTTTTGATTGACTACAGTGGGCTTTAGTGTGCAATTATTTGTGTAGAATTCAAGAAAAAAGAAAGGGAGGGAGGGAGGGAGGGAAGGAAAAGTAAAGGAATGAATCTGCCATATGCAGTTTCCTTGCAATGAAAGGAAACTGAAAGATAGACACACATTTGTTGAGTCTCAAAAAAAAGTAGAAGATCAATGTGATTGATATATGAGGCCAGCATGCTATAGTGTTTTGAGTGCTGGGGAAGGAGTCTAGGAGACAAAAATCTTCATCTGGCCATGGAAACCTACTGGGTGACCTTGAGCAAGTTGCACTGTCTCAACCTCAGAGGTAGGCAATGGCAAACCTCCTCTCAACAAATCTCACCAAGTAGACCCCACAACAGGTCCACCTTACGGTCATTATAAGCTGGAAATGACTTGGTGGCACACAATATCAACAAAGATTGATACATAGAGATAAAAACACCTTGTCCTCCCTACAAACAGTTTTCTGATTAGTTGTCTAGTCCTGGTAGTTATTGCTGAAAAGGGCCAATGTTAATGTTTTTGTAGATCTTTAGAGTTCAAAGGACTGGTAGAAAAGTAAGGGGCTCTGTATATATTCTCTCTCTAACCACTACCATACTCTTGAAAGACTGGTAAGCATTATTCCGGCACTGCAAATTTGGGAGGCTGGAGGCAGGCTGAAATATTTTAGCTTTGCCACACTGAATGAGTACACTCAATGCTGATATGAAACTCAAATGTGAAACGTTTAAGTCTAAGCAAGTACCACATAGCACTTAAATGAAGTTTTCCTACCAACTATGTCAGCCAGGCTAGTACCGTATTTTCCGGCATATAAGACGACTGGATGTATAAGACGACCCCCCACTTTTCCAGTTAAAATATAGAGTTTGGGAAGAGTATGACTTCCAAAACTGTTGTTGTTGTTGCTGTGCACCTTCAAGTCATTTCCAACTGATGATGACACTAAGGCAAACCTATCATGAACCTCCTTATACCCGGCGTATAAGACGACCCCCCACTTTAACACCAGATTTTGCAGGTTTAAAAATAGTCTTATACGCCAGAAAATAAGGTAGTTTTGCTCAGCAAGCTGCTACTTGCAGGGTGTTCATTTGAGCCCAGGGTTTAATGAGCAATCTGGCTCCTGATGATAGGACAGCCTTAAACAGTTTTAACTTTCTGCAATTTCACACTGCTAAACCAAACAGAGCTAGGAGGCAGAGTCAATTGCTTAGGGATTGTGTAGAAAAAAACACCACTGGATGATAATCCCAAAAGCTTTTAAAACATTTAAACTTGAAAGAATGTCACAGCTGTAGTTTATTTAGCCTGTCGTAAACCATTAAAATAACCTGCCTACCAATCTCTTGCAGGTTAACTAGTGCTTTACAAAGCTGTAGCAAGTTCATTTCAACGTTAAGGCCCAAGTATCTGAATTTTCCATCACTTTGGGCCTGAACAGGCTGCCAGAAATAATCCAGTTTGATTATTGTCCTGGCTCAATGCAAGGGAATCATGGGAAGTGTAGTTTTTCTGAGACACTGAGCCTTCTCTGTCAGAGAGGTCTGGTGCCATAATAAACTAAGTTCCCATGATTCCCTAGCTCTGAGCCAGGGCAGTTAAAGTAGCTTCAAGCTGGATTTTTTCTGGCAGTCTGTTCAGGCCCTTGTTTACAATTTCTGCTCGTCCACCTACTGAGGAACTAGCTATATTAGAAAGATCACTGTGAAGGCATCGGGCACATGATACCAGCAATACAAACATCTCAGAATATGTTTCCTAGCTCCCTATGCTCTTGGGTTAATGTGTCAACTGAGCAAAGGAACACAGTATAGAAATGAACCTGTTAGCCTCTCTTTAACCACCATAGTGTAGTGATTTGAGCACTGTATTGTGACTTTGGAGAGCAGGGTCTGAATCCCCATTCAGCCATGGAAACCTACTGGGTGACCCTGAGCAAGTCACAGCCTCAACACCTCCGAAGACTGCAATGGCAAACCTATAGCCAAGAAAACCTCATGATAGGGTTGCCTAAGGGCAAGTAGGAAAAAGCTTGAAGGTTCACAACAACAATAAAAGAGCAGAGAGAGAGAGAGAGAGATCTACATGGAGTTGTAGGATAGACACCTGAGATTCTTTTTCATATTAAAAAAAACTGAGCAAAGCCACTCACACTGATAGCTTGAATATAAAAGTTATGGGACATTCTTTATCTAGGTCAAGCATCTTATCAAATGGAAAATATATATAAGAAACAAAAATACAACTTTGTTCAGGAATGATGATGATTTGCTGAGTACTTGGAAAGCACCCAACCAAAAAATAGAAAACTCATGAACGTACTTATGAAAAAAAAATGATATAGCTTAGTTCACTGATAAAAGAACACATTGTTGTGGGATAAGTGGTAAGGGGATGGAGAAACAGACACATTTAAATCAGGGTCGGTGAATTGTGCAACTCCCATCATTCCTTGCTGCAGCCCAAAAACATCTGGAAAGCCATAGATGCCAACCTCTAATTTAAAGTAAGAAAAAAGTTTTAAAAATTATACTGCTATTATATATAAAAAACATGGAAGTAAAATGCAGCAAGAGAATAGATTCCTGACTAACAGAACTTTACAACTGATATAATTAAATGTAGAATTTCTTCCTCAGAATTATCTTCTGTTACTTTTGCTTTATTTGTTGTTGCTAAAACCTACCCCACATGCAAAGTTGTAATCTTACACAAGCTTACATGGGAGTGAATTCCACTAAACCTGCAAGACTCACTTCTCAATAAGCATACATATAATTGCACTGTTAGTAATCAGCATTTTTGACAAGACAGCTAAAAAATTCAGCTAAGGATTATGAGCAAAATGCATCCACTTACCTGAAAGGTATGCAACTTTCTCCTTCAAGATAGGCAGGACTTCCATAGCTTTCATTTCATCATTTTTACGAAATCCTAGAAAGACAAAACAAATCAGATTTTATTTGGTTTTAAGAGCAAAATGTGTTTCCTTCCAGAAAGCCAAACCACATGTGTAGCAGAATTATATGTGTGAGGGAATGCAGAGATAGCTGTGCTCACCATAAAACAAAACTCACAATATATACCATGTTGATACCATCCAAGAGATAACAATCAAAAAAGTTCAAAATATGCAACATACAGAACATGAGGTTTTCTAAATTGGTTGTTTTATGGCACAGAGTTTCACAACTATTTCAACATTATGTACAATGTTTCTCTCTGAAACAAGTGGCATATATTGAAGATTAATTATGTTCTACCTTTCTATAGGCAACAAAGCGGATTCAAAATACTCCAAAAACAACAAAATTTAAAAAACCAACAAAAGAGCAATACTTTTATTGGCCAACCAAAATGAACAAAATATTAAAACTTTCGAAGGTCTGTTGGCTTCATCAGGCAAAAGATGTTTGAAAAATCATATAGAAGAAAGGTGATGATAGTAGGTTCATAGTTGGCCAGTGCAGTTCAGTTGGCCAATAAAGTATTGCTCTTTTGTGGATTTTGTTGTATTTTCTTGAATGGCCAAACAGAATACTCCTGAATATATTTCCTAATACCCCTAAATTATTTGATTTCAGAAGCTTAGGGCCAGGCCTGGTAAATATCTGGAAGAACATGCCAGGGATTTCCTTACGGAATTTCTCTCCAGCAAATACCAGGTGCTGTAGGCTATCCACATCATCACACTACACTCTTAATAGTGCTGATATTCCCCTTTTACTGCTCCAGCTGCCTCCTGTTGCATTCTGGGATTGACAGTTCAGTGAGGTCTAAGAGCTCTCTGGCTGAGAATTCTAAATGCCCCTTCTTAAACTACAAATCCCAGAATGCAACAGGAGGCAGCCAGAGCAGTAAAAGTGGAATAGCAGTACTATAAGAGTGTAGTGCGGTAATATAGTATATCTCAGAGGAAGACAATGGCAAAGCACTTCTGAGTTTTGCTTGTTTAAGAAAACCCTATGAAATTCATGGGGTCGTCATAAGTCAAAAGGTGCTGGAAGGCACATAACTTTACTTCATTCTCCATGGTGGAGAATAAAGATGCACATATCACTCATATCCATAACAGGAGTCAAAAAACAGCTGTACTCTCTAATTCTTCTGTATGTGTCTATCAGTCAGCATTATCCAATATTTGACCAAAGATTTTCAGGGATCGAGCAAGACTCAATAAGCAAGGAAATACAGGCAGTTACATTTTAAAAGTCTTAAACATATTGGAGGAATATGGATGGAGGCTTTAACTTTTTGTCAAGTCAGAAAAAGGACGTCAAACAATCTGAGTTTTTTTCCCCAAGACCAAGTGGCAAAGAAAAGAATGCAGTGCTCTGATGTGGCCATTTTATTCTCTGTTGTGGTTTTCTTTGTAATTAATTCAGACAAAAACAATTATTATGCTGCCAACTGAAATAGGTTCCAAACTAAGCATTAAAAAAAATATCAGATGGCCATTCTTGCTGTATCAGTACTACTTTTAAGGTAACAATATGTCTAAATGAACTATAGCCAAATTAAAGACTGGCAACCAAAGGCACATGCAATCTAAAAACCCATGGCAGCCAATTCAAGCAATGCATGGATCTTCAAGTTCCTCAAGAATTTGTGCTATCTCAGGGCTCATTCCTGCTACGATTTAGATCAAATTGCTGATCCCTTTATATGTGCCTTGTTCCCATTGAAAATGCTTTCAGATGCGACTGCAATCGTTCAGACTCGCTTGGAAGCAAATGCAAAAAAAGAGAGTCTCTTTTCAGAGACTAGTTTTTTGGTGGTTTGTTTGAAAAGAAGAGATTCAGAAGCGAGTTCAACAAGTGTGAGCAACAGAACTGATTCGCAAGTTGAGGATGGCGAGCTGGGCTCCCTTGGCATCACAAGTCCTCACTATGCAGAGCAGGGCCCCACTTTCGGGGAGCCAGCTTTGAGGCCACTGTGGTTGTGGACCTCTCTAAGCTTGGCAGCTGCCTTGGAGAAATTGGGGCTGCTCAGCTGCTTGGCCTTGTCTGATCCTCCGGGGATCCCTCTGGATGAGTATTCTCTTCCTGGCCCCTCACCGCTGAAGAACTTTGGCCAACTCCAGAGCAACTGTGACAGAAGGGACTGTGGGGGGCAAAGGGGGCTTCACTGAGTTCCCAGGCGCAAACTCTCACCAAGGCTTGGTCCTGGGTCCAGTTCAAGGGCTGGGGATGGGATGCACTTCTAGGGCAGGTTGACCAGAGGTCTTCATCTAAAAAGGAGGACAAGGTGCCAGAAAAGCACAATACACTTCCCACTTCACTAATGGGAATGACATGGAAGAAGGGCATAATTTGCTTCTATAGTGGGAACTACTCACTGGCCTCAATCGAACCCACGACCCGGTGTCAGGGTGATTTGCAAACTGGTTTAAATGTAAGCCGGAATGAGCCCCCAATCTGTGCTACTCAAAGTGGTGGCCTGTGGACTGGTGTGAGTCCACAAACCATGAGCTGCCAGACCCTGGAGAATTTTCAAGAAAGAAAGAAACAATCTGTAACCTACAGGCCCAAATATGCTACCAGCCCTTGGCACACTGGGAAAAACTGCTGGCCCTATACTGTTTTTAACTGTTTTCTATCATTTTTAAGTGTATGTTTTCAATTGCTTTAATGCTGATAATACAGTGGGCCCTCCTTATACATGGATTTGACATGGGCGGATTTGAGCATCCGCGGATGGCAAGCCCGTATTGTCCCCAATAGTGGCATGCACGCAGTTGCGCTGCCATTGGAGACAAATGTCCCT
>CM034706.1:113689281-113702014 GCA_020142125.1 Phrynosoma platyrhinos
AAAAAAAAAAAAAAAAAAAAAAAAAATAGATTGAACTTGTCTGTGGTGGTCTGCCAATCTTTAAAAACAAACCAGAGGAAAAGGTTAATGTGGCTAAAATCTCTGTAGCTATAATCTCTTTTAGATAGATGAAGTCAACGCTAATCCCATGTACATTTCAAACATGAGCCATAAACACTGTAACCCTTTATATGCTGTCAATATACTTTCAAAAACAAGCTTTAAACAAGGGCATTAGCAGACTTTATACTGGTAAAAAACTAAAAGCATGCTTTCTGGAGCAATACTTCTGAATTCTGCTAGAATCTTCAGTTCCCTGGACTATGGAAAAATTGTGTCCTGGTTTTCTATAAATCTGATGCATATCTTGATAGTTATTCTTTAATTAAGGACCACAGGCTCATTTCTAGAAGTCTCTTTCAGTGGAGCATTGATTCTTCTTAGCTTGCAGTATAACCTGGGAATGAACTCAGACCCTAGCACCCTCCTTTTTTTTCCCTAGTGTCTGGTTCAAAGATGCTTTATGTCTTGAGGGCTACCAGTCAGGTTGCGGCCAAACATGCTCTGAGCATAAGTGTCATGCCCTGGAAGAATCTGGCTCAGTTGAAGTTGAGTTCTTTCATTTACATACAACCTGAAAGGGGACAGTGTGACAGGTTCTGCTTTATGTGCTTAGGACCCCTGCACTTCAGTCTAACCAAATTGCTACTAACACAGTTACCTGTGTAAATACACACAGAGAGAGAGACTTGGTTCTCATTCCTTTTCTTCCTTTATTTTTTTTGACAGTGATGCTGGGGAGAATGGAACATTGGGGACGAGGGATATAAGAAAAGTGGGGAAATTAGATGTCTTACTCAATTTATTTGTAAAGTCTCCTTTTAATTTGTTTTGCTGCCTGTATTCCCCAAGCTCTTTAATAATTTCAGTTACCTAGATTGAGAGTTCTTTGAGGACATAAAAGGTGTGTGTGTTCTGCCTGTAGTAATGCTATAACCCAGCCTGAACCCACAGACAACTTACTACTATACTGTCCCACAGGCTATACAGATAACAAGCTTTCAATTTCTACAGTAACAAGAAGGGGGCTGGGTGCAATCATTTGGGAATAGGAAATAGGTGTGACAACACTCAGGGAAAAAGTTAAAGAAGGCAACAGGAATCCACAGGCAAATTAGATAGCCTGGGCAAAAGGGAAGGGGAATTCTCAATTCTATGTTGATGTTCTTCTTGTTGTTATTGTTGTTGTTCTGTGCCTTCAAATAATTTCTGACTTATGGCGAACCTAAGGCGAACCTATCATGGAGTTTTCTTGACAAGATTTCTTCAGAGGAAATTTGCCATTGCCTTCTCCTGAGGCTGAGAGCATGTAATTTGCCAAAGGTCATCCAGTGGGTTTCACGGCCAAGCTAGGAATCGAATCTTGGTCTCCAGTGTCATAGTTCAATGCTCAAACTACTATGCCATGCTGGCTGAAATCTAAACTAATAAATTAATAAAACATTATAATAAATACATAAATCATTATTCTCATTTTGATAAATTTATTCTATATCTGTTGTTACTCTTGTTGTTGTGTATCTTCAAGTCATTTACAACTTATGATGGCCCTAAGATGAACCTATTACAGGATCTTCTTGGTAAGATTTGTTCAGAGGGGCTTTGCCTTAGCCCTCTGCAAAGAGACCTTGTTCTCTGAGCAATAGAATTCATAACAGATACCCTACATCACCTTTGCTTGAAAAATCTCACAAAATATTGTGCTAAGAATTTCAGATCTATCTTCTTAGTCATAACAGAGTAAAAAGTTTGGTTTTATGGGGAGGGGGATCACAAAAAGCTAATACATGTCGCAATTAGCAAATATTGATATTTTGTTTTTCTGTGTTGGTGCAGAATCCCAAAATGCATCATTTTGCTCACTGTTGCATTTCCAAAATATAGCCAGTACATTTCATGGGTGCAACTCATTTTTTTGCTTAAATCAGTTTAATTTACCCCACCAAAAAAAAAAAAAAACACGCAAATGAGCAAACAAAACCTATGAGAGATGTCCAACAGAACCAATATTTTTCAGCAAGAAAAGTAATGCTCCATTCTTTTTTTAATATTTTAAACGATTTTTAAAATGTTACTAAAAGTTGGTGCAAGAAATTGATTCTCTATATAATACTAAACTGGTGGTTGGAACCATAAAGAGCAGTCACAAAACTATATAAAGCAGGGGCCGGCAACCTACGGCCCGCGGGCCAGTTCTGGCCCAGGTCCCAGTACTTACTGGCTCAGGGGGACCACCGCCGCGCGCCACTGCCACCGTGCGTTTTGGCCACCGTGCGGCTGCGCGCGTTGTGGCCGCCATTTTGGAAAACAAAATGACAGCTGCCACTCGCGGATGCCATTTTGTTTTCCAAAATGGCAGCCGCTACTCGTTTGCGTATGCGCAGTACTTCTGCGCATGCGCAAACACGTCACGGCCGCCATTTTGGAAATCAAAATGGCGGCGGTGGCATGCGCGGCGGCAGCGCGTGCAGGGGGTCGCGCATGGTGGCGGGGGTTGCGCGCACGCGCACCGCCATCCCCCCTCGGCCCAGCGGAGGGGAGGACTTCGGAGGACAGCCCCCGGCTCAAAAAGGTTGCCTATCCCTGATATAAAGAAACTGAGTATGCAAATGTAGTAACAAGGTGTTTGTATTCTTTTGTTTTTGGAATAGAAACCTTGATTTGATGCTAGAACTCATTAATTATTGACATTTTGTACTAGCTCATCCTTGACTTTACCAGGTTCGTATTTTCCTCTGTTTTTATCTCCTGGACTCTGGAATGCTTTGTTCCTAGTGCCACATGGCCACAAGTAGGAGGGGGGCCTATCTGCATAAATATCCCTCCATGCTATCTCAACACAGAACAACACGCCAACAACACCTTGACAAAATTCATACTTGTGACTAACATTGTCATAACTTAACACCTTTGCCTCATGAAGAATCCAGTGTAGCTTTGAAAGTTTACGTCATGTATTTTGTGCATTTTGGTTGACCAAATAAAAGTATCACTGTTTTGTGGATTTTGGATGTTAATGTACTTTGCTATATGGCCAATATGGCTACCCTGGAATATATTTTCCCCGTTACACATTTAAAGAATGAAGTTTGGGGTTCTCTGTGTTTGTGTGAAACAGTCTAGCACTCTACACTAGAGCGAAAGTATACAATTCCTTGCAAACTGTTCCTGGAAAGTTACTTAGTCTGCCTTCAATTCTCCCCCAGCCCCCAGGCCAATATCTGTAGCTCCCTTCCCCATCTGAAAGTCACCCACAAAAGTTATTAGTTTAAAAGACCACATTTTTATTGTAATAGCCCAGATGTGCAATATTCTTGAAGATTTCCAATACAAGAAAATGAATTACACAGAAAAGGAGGGTAGGGACCCCACACTTTTGCTTTGCTTTTTAAAAAATGTATGCAAGTGGTTGCTATTAGCAACCCATATTCCCCTTCTCGCCCTAAGCAGAGGATGAGGGCAGCATCCAGTCCCCAAGCAGATGTCCCAAAAGATTTGATCTTGACAACGGCAAGTTGTGCTAGGAGAAAAGAGACTAGCTCTTTCTCCCCATAGACACACTTCCACTGTCACGATATTTTGGAGACGAGGCAATGCTAAAGATGATTTAAAGCCCCAAAAGGTGCAAGAATCCATCTGCATATATATATATATATATATATATATATATATATATATATATCCCTGAAATCACTGTGGATAATGAACCGGCACAATACAGCAGTAGCTGTGTGAAATGCAGCGACTGAATTACCTACCCCCAGTCAGCCGCCCCTGCAGCAGAATGGATTACATCATCGCTTTGCAGAGCTGAGCCAGTGAATACGCTTAAAACCAAGCACCCAGCCAGATGGAGCTGCTTTGCCTCTGTGCCTGTTATCACCTGCCTCCCACCTTTTGAGTCTGAAAAATGTCGCAAAATTTAAAAAAGATCCATCTTGTCAAAGCTTCTACCCCGCTCCCTCCCTTCCTATATTGTCTACATAGCCCGTATTTCTCCCCCCTTCTCTCCCACCCCAGACAAAGCACTTGCTACCTCTAGCAAAGCTTCACAGATGGCACTGTGCTATGTTAAAGATGGAAATTATACCCTGGTTTTTGAATGAACAGAAGGAAGGTGTATATTATTGGGAGGAGGAATGACAAGCTTTAATGGGGTACATGTAGATTGCCCCTGCTCCCATTTGTCATAAAATGGGCTTTACTACATCTAGCAAAGGCAATTCCACTGCACAAAGGCTTATGCTTCCTGTATACGCAACAAGAATTTTTGGTGGCAACTCCCTTTCTTACTCAGTTCAGCCAGCTGCTTTACTCACATTGTGCTTTGCATAAGTCCGCTTTTGGTCCAGCGATGAGCAGCAGTGACATAAGAGATAGCAAGGGAACACCCATTTTTCCAGCATTTGCTCTATGACTGAATGCAGTCTGCTATAGCTAGCTCAATACAGCTCACAAATGATATGTCACTATGAAATCGTAGCACTTACCTTTCAATTAAACCTGTGCCTTTTATAAAGGCTGAAAGGCACATGCTAGAATTTCACACAGACACAGACACACAGAGAGAGGGATTGATTTCTGCTTTGCAAAGAGCTATTCAAAGACAAAATATGCTATGTGCGTTGTCCTCTGTTATTTATGAGTAAATCACCTTAGAGATGAGAGCCACTATGAACTTTGAGCCATCCCTATGGCAAAACTTTAGTTTTTGTTTCGTTTAAACACCTTTAGGCTGGATCTACCAACCATTTTTGCCAATATTTAATATCACTGACTGCTAGGATCCAGTTAAGAGCTGGGGGACTCTTGGAGGATGCTCTACAGCCAATGAAATTATTTGGGCTTACCAACAAAAGGAAAGCATAGCATGAACAAGAGGGGGGTGGAGAAAGAGAGACCCCCCCACCCCCCGGGAATGGCAAGAGAGGAGTGTTAGATGCTGCCAAAGCAAGAAAGGAAGAAAGAACTAGAGAGTTAGCGTGAGTACGTGGGTGGTGGGGATGGAGGAGAGGGGCTGCACATTTCTAGTAATATGTAACTAGTTTTTTTTCTAAAAAATAATAACATTCCAAACTTTGCCCTGGCTGAAACCAATGACACCAAAATTCACTGGCTCGTCTAAGAGAGCCTCATTTGAATGTCTACAGATGCTTTTTCCTCCATTCCATCTCATAACATAGTCCAGACACAACAACAGTATTGGTTCACTCCCCTGCCTTCATTCTTCCAATACACTTTTTGCAAAATCTTGCATGATTAAGAAATCTATAAGAGTTCTTGAAAGCATTTTGATGCCCTTTTGCATAGCCAAATGACGATTTTATTCTAACAGATCTTGGAATCAGCTTCTTATTCTTCTAATATCTCAGAATCTCCTGCTGCCTCTTGGATCACTAGATTTAACATTTCATTGGAAGAAAACCTACTGAAAACCTCAAGTGGATACCTATCCACAATACAGGATGGAAAATTCCCACAAATTTTGAGGCTATAGAGCAGGGGTAGGCAACCTTTCCCCTTTAAGGGCCAAGGGACTTCAGCTCCCAGAATCCCAGGAGATATTGGCCAACATGGGACTATTGGCCAACATGGCTGAGGCTTCTGGGAGCTGAAGTCCTTCGGCCCTTAAAGGGGAAAGGTTGCCTACCCCTGCTATAGAGTATAGAGGACCCCCCCCCCCAATCACTTTACTACTTTAGGAACATAAACTGCATTAAATGCAACTTGTCCTGGAATAAAGGCATTATGCTTGACATATTGAAAGTATGTTTTTTGTCAGTGAAAGTAATTACAAATTGATCTTACTTTTTCAAATTTTATTTTCTGTTACAAACTGAGCTACAGGGTCCTGACCTACAAGGAACCTCTGAACCATAAGGAATCTGTTTGCTTTTGCTAGTTTATAAGGAGCTGGCAAAAAAATAACCCCTACATCAACACCACCACCCCAACATCAGTAAAACAAAGCAAATTATTCCTCCATAGTGCCAAAATTACATAAAATACTCATTCTTATAAAAAGAAATAATAAAAGGCAATCACAACTATGAATTGTAATGATGCATGATATTGGACATAGTCTTACATAACTGTCTACCTGTTATATAGCTTTTAGAAAGAATGTGGGGGGAGGGAGTGAATACATAAACATTTGTCTTCTATATTTTATTCTTAATTCTAAAACAGAGTATTCCATAACCCTCCCCCCCTTTTTTTTATCCCCTGAGTCTTCATATTTTTAATCCGTGAGCTTGTCTGCTGCTTCTATCTGATAGTGCCAACTTTTCACCTCACTTTACAAGGTGAAATCCAGACCAGCCCATCTGCCACACAGGAACTTGTACAAGCTTTCCTTCCTATCAACCACGAATCCAGGAACTCTCTCTGGGGCTCAGAAACACCCTGCTGTCTCTCAACATTAGGCCATGAACATCAACACAGCCCAATGACAATGCCTCCTTTCCACTGCATGGCAAACTTCTCTGGATGCTGTTCCTGCTCAAAAACATATTTTAAAAATCCTCCCTTTAAGACAATCTGATCACAAATGTACCCAAACTTTTATCATCCTGAAGATGATAGCTGGAGAAGTTACTACAACAAAGTTAATTCAGAACCCTTGCAGACAGGAGTATAAAAAGGCCTAAGCAGACTGCCAGAAATAGTGCACATTAAATTGAGGCACTGCCCTGGCTCAGTGCTAGGGAGTCATGAGAATTGTATTTTTTTCTGAGACATTGAGCCTTCTCTGTTAGAGAGCTCTGGTGCCACAATAAATTACAGTTCCCATGATTCCCTAGCACTGAGCCTGGGCAGTGCCTCAATTTAATGTGCACTATTTCTGGCAGTCTGCTTAGGCCCTAAGTCTCCCAGAAAAACCTAGTTGGGATGAACAAAGCAGTGAGTAACTAACCTACCAGTTACCCATGTTTTATTACATGGGACATTTTGCTCAGCGAGGCTTATTGGGAAATAGAACTATAGTGGTATGGTATGGCATGCAGAAGATGCCTGGTTATATATCCCCATCTCTAGCTGTAAGAATCTTGGTTAAAAAGGTGGGTAAAAACAACTTCCTGAGATCTGAAACAGTTGCTTCCAGTCAGAGTAGAGAGGATGAGATGGAACTCAGGTCTGACAAGGGAGAAGGCAGGTTTCCACTTTCCTCAAGTTGATATTTGTCTCTAAGACTAGAAAGCATGGAGAACTATACTAGGAGAATGGGACTTCAAACCAAAAGCGCATCACCATCTGCTGAATTTCTATTTACAAGGTGTCTTTATTAGCCTTACTAAAACAATGTTAAGTGCAGTATGCAGACTCCTTTAAATGTGTGTCTGTTTACCACTTAACAACTTAAATAATCTACTACCAACCATTTCTATAAACAACTTGCTGCCCCCAAAATTGCCACTGCCCTGGCCTTGGAGGGAGAAAAGAGACAGGCAGAGCTCCAACATGCCTAGCCCAAAAGCAGATACAGTGAGCCTTAGCATCTGCTGGGGTTTGGTTCAAGGATCCCCTGTGAATACCAAAATCTGTGGATGTTCATGTCCCATTAAATATACAATGGCATGGTGAAATCGTGCCTCTTATATAAAACAGAAAAATCAAGGTTTGCTATTTGGAATTTATATAGTTTTCAAATATTTTCAAACCGGGATAGTTGATTCTGTGGATAGAAAATCCATGGATATGGAGGGCCGACTTTAAAAGGTCCTCCCTCTGCGCCAACTGATACTGCCATAGCCTTGGAGGGAAAGAAGAGGCAGTATCTGCTGGGCTTAACATTGCCATCCCCTTTCCTTGTGTGTCATGTCTTTATATTGTAAAGCCTGAGAGCAGGGAACTGTTTTTTCCTGTTCTTTTTCTTATAAAGCACCATGTACAGTGATGGTACTATGCAGACAAATAAATAAATACATTTCAATATTAAAGCATTTACATTTCCACATTTGTGTTTTTTAAGGGCTTTTTTAAGATCTGTTTTTATTCCAGTAGAAATTTCTTCACTTAGGGCCTCTGAAGCTGATTTAGATGGTTGTAGGCTGGTGGCTTCTATGATGTTATTTTTAATTGTTTGCTTTCTTTCTCTGTTAGGACTGTGTTTAATTTTGTCTATTCTATTTTTTTATTTTTAAGATGCCTTGAATTTCATTTCACTATAGAAAATCTGCAAAAGCAAATAGCACTGTAAGATCTGAATTACGGCACATGTCCAAATTAACCTATTACAAAAGGACCTTGGAAAATTTCCAGCCAACAAATTCACTGAAAGAGGGATATTCTTTTTAATCTCTCTCTCTCTCTCTCTCGCACACACACACACACACAACTACAGAAAACATTTATTTCTCACTCTTTTCCCTCTCACACATGTATTTTGTATTTTCATATATTTTGAAAAACACAAGTAAAGGTATAAGTGCTGAAAAACACATAAAGAAACCCAACGACACTTGGGTTCTTTGCTTCAAAAGTTTAGCTCAATTCCAGTGCAGTCTTTTAAAAATATGCAACAGTAATAATGGAGCAGAAAAATCAGCAGGAACTCATATTTGCACTTTTAAAAACAACAACAAGTCTCGTGGATGCCTTTGATCATAAATTGGGGAGACAAATGTTGACTCCATAAATGCACAAATACCTAGAAGCTGTCAAACCACCTCTATTCACAAGGAAGAGAGTGAGTTGGGAACCAAGCTCCAGGGGATGAGATCTCACATCACCTAGCGTGGGTGGGATTTGCTCCAATAGGCTGCATGGTAGAAACAGAGGTATAATGCACACAGCAGGGTTGGCCAGGACCCCAGGGAACTGCTTATACTTGGTGCTGTTCACAGTAATGCCATACCACTACAAAACAGAACTAAACTCAAGTGTGGGATGACAACTCTTTGCCTAAAACAACACATTACAAGCTGAACAGTCTACTCTACAAGAACAAAATGAAAGGAATAATTAAGGCAGGAGAACTATTCAGTAAAGCACTCGTTTTCACGCCAGCAGAAGAGTCTTGCAACAGAAAAGTGAGGTCAGCTCTGGTAAGTCACCAGGCTCTTAACTGAAATCTTTTCTGGAAGAAATGTTTAAAACCAGCAAAACTGCTGACTCTTACCATGACAATGTACACAAAACAGCACTGAGGCTGCCGGCACATTGCATAATTAATGCAGTTTTATACCGCTTTAACTGTCTTGGCTCCATCCTACAGAATCATGGGATCTGTAATTTGTAATGGCACCAGAGCTCTCTGACAGATAAGGGTAAATATCTCAGAATACTACAAATCCCAGGATGACACTGCACTGAACCATGGCAGTTAATGGTGTCAAATTACATTAATTCTCCAATGTAGATGCAGTGTAATGAAAGCTAACAGGGAGTTGATTCTAAAGGGCAGTTCTAGAAATGACTAGTTTTTGAACTCCATGGAAAGCATGTGGTCTTTCTTCTTCTTCTAAGAATGAGGGCAATTCAGAATTGCTTCTCATACTTGTGAACCTGGTGAAGTAGAGATTATGATGCACCAGTTTCATTGTCTTACGAACATAACATGGAGTACTCAGAGAATGCCAGAATATACACTGGCTTCAGACATTCAAATCAAACAGGAAAAAGGGACCAAAAAATGTGTTTTTGTTTCATACTATACAGAATATCCAAAGATGAGCACCTGCTTCTTTTTCTCTCCAATCTCAACCAATAGATGGCTGTGTTGTCTCCACATCAGAACAGAAATAACAGAAGAGGTTAAAGTATAATTCAAAGTGAACCAACCCACATAAAAGGGTGAGTATGCAATGGTGAAATCTAGTGGTCGCACCAAACATCACATTCTTATGCAAAAGACTGCCCATAATAGCAACACACAGTGAAATGCCAGAAAGACCATATCCTTCTATGTAAAAGTTCATAACAGAACATCCATAAATCTACTTTAAAATCTATCATTTGAACTTGCCAACACTAAAGTGTAGCTTTGTAGCATGGAGAGAAGAAAGCGCACAACATGAAGTGCTCTGATGTAGCATGAGATGGGACATTGCATGAGATGCATTTGTATCAATGTAAAATGCCAGTGTGGTATCGTGGTTTGAGCAGTAGACTACAACTCTGAAGATCAGGGTTCAATTCCTCGCTTGAGCATAAAAACACACTACGTGACCTTGGGCAAGTCACTCTCTCTCAGCCGCAAGAGGACGGCAATGGCAACTCCCCTCTGAAGAAACTTGTCAAGAAAACTATGATAGGGTTGCCTTAGGATCACCATTAAGTAAAAAATGATTTCAAGGTACACAACAGGAAGAAAACATTATCTATAGTCCTAGTTAGACTGCTGTAAAACTGCAGAATTAATGCAGTCTGACATGCTTTAACTGTCATGGCTTTGACCTATGAAATCTTGAGACTTGTTTATTTTGGTACCAGAGCTCTCTTACAGAGAAGGCTAAATATTTCACAAAATTACAAATCTCAGAATTCCATAGCATGGAGCCATGTCAGTTAAAGTAGTGTCAAAGTGCACTAATTCTGCAGTGTAGATGCAGCCTATGTGAATCAGAAGTTCTCCTCTTCAGACTTGTTGGTTTCCACATGAGGAAAGCAGTGATGAAAGAGTTGGGATTAGACACTCTCCTGCTCAAATGCTGGTTCAAACTCAGGTAATTTCTAAATAAGGCTTATACATAAATAGTTCCAGTGGTGAGTTGAGAATGACTGCCAAATGCAGAATGATTGACAACGAGTATGTATTTGGCTATAGATGAGGACTGGCTTGAGGCCCGGAAAGGGGAGGTATAGCCATCTTGAATCCCATTTTGGTAGAAAGGCTGGATATAAAACCAATAAATAAAATACATTTTGGAACAGTGCATGCCAGTGAGGGCAAAAAAGGTATTAGGAGTTGGAAAGGACAATTGGGTAATGATTGTGAAAAAAACACTATGTTATGAGTTGAAGAGAAAGCATATCTAAAAGTGAAATGAGGGATGCTATGTGATAAAATTTGTACTTATGTTATATATTCCATGCCAGGACAACTGCAGGAAATTAATTAATTAACTAATTAAATATTTAATATGTCGTATGGTATTAGTGACCCAGCATAAAATCTAATTAAATATTTATGGGATGAGAAGGTGGCAAGGAATTTGATATTATTTTAAAATATCCCGAGGCTGTAAATAATTAAATATTCTTTGTTCTGTTGATAAATCACACTTACTGTCCTAGGAAATATATAAGCAGAGTAATAATCAATGGCACAAAAACAATAATACTGTATTTACTTTGAATATTGAGGACTGATTCTTTGTAAAGACCCTGACAGCAGCATAAATCCAAACAAGTATGTGAAGGCTAAAGCGGCAAATAGTAACCAAGCAGCCAGTCTTAGAGGGAAGCGGATTAGATGAAAAATAGCTGCCATTAGAGAAGGGCAAAGGAACATTTCAGTGAACCCACACAGAAGAATCTGAAAACTGCACAGGCATCTGACCCTATTAAGCAAACTCATATTATTTAGCCTTTTCAGGTTACTGTATACAATTACTGTACAGGGGTAGGCAGCTTTTCCTCTTTAAGGGCCGAGGGACTTCAGCTCCCAGAAGCCTCAGCCATGTTGGCCAACAGTCCCATGTTGGCCAATAGCTCCTGGGATTCTGGGAGCTGAAGTCCCTCGGCCCTTTAACTGATATATCACATCCCATGGAATCCTGAGAGTAATAGTTTGGCAAAGTACTTGAGCACTCTGAATGAGAATTCTAAGTATTCCTCCATAAATAGCAAATCCTAGGATGCTATGGGATGTTTCAATGACAGTTAAAATGAGAGTGAAAGGGCCCCTAGTCTCTTTAAGGGAGGTAAGACTCATGAAATTCTTCTAAGAGTTAAGGTTATCCACACAAAACAACTAAATGGTTGAGCGTCCTGCGAGTCTTCAAAACAATTCCAAATGGCAAGAGAGGCTGCATCTGCATTGCAGAAATAATGCATTTTTGATGCTTCTTTAACTGCCATGGCTCAATGCTATGGAATTCTGGGATCTGTAATCTGGTAGGATATGTACCCTTCTCTGTCAGACATCTTTAGTGCCACAACAAACTACAAATCCCCAAATTCCATAGCACTGCATCACAGCAGTTAGAGGTGTCAAGTTGCATTATTTCTACAGTGCCACTACATCTGACAGTCCTGATGAGAAATCTGTACTAAGACAAGAGACTACTGTTAGAACAGAATACAGAGAAACAGAATGATTCCCAATTGGCAAAGGAGTCAGGCAAGGCTGCATTTTTTCACCCTATCTATTCAGCTTGTACACAGAGAATATCATACAAACAGCAGGCTTAGACATGGAAAAAGGAGGAGTAAAGATAGGAGGAAGGGACATCAACCATTTAAGATATGCGGATAACACCATACTACTAGTGGAAAACAGCATGGACTTGGAATAATTTCTAAAGAAGGTCAAAGAAAGTGCAAAGGCAGGCTTACTGCTGAACATAAAAAACAAAAAAAACAAAAATGATGAGCATGGAGGGCCTAAATAATAATAATAATAATAATAATAATAATAATAATAATAATAATAATTTGTATCCCACCCCCTGACAAGCAGTCGGGGTGGCTAACAACAGTTAAAATTCCATACCATGTATTAATACAA
>CM034706.1:113717496-113738639 GCA_020142125.1 Phrynosoma platyrhinos
CTGCCGAGGCCCTAAGTGGCTAGGAAAAAACTGGATCTTCTCCTGAGAAAGAGATCAGCAATGATAGTAAGTCAGAAGGGAAGAAATGTTTTACAGAAAAGCCACTAAAGTGGAATTCTGATTGGTGCTGAAGTAACAAATTCATTCTGGTGCCACGAAACAAATATGGATATCCATCAAAGCATTTGAGCTTTTGGCTTTTGGCCAATTATTTGCAGGTTTTTAAATTTTTCAATTTGTTTTAATTAAACTGTTTGACCTTTTAACGGTTAAAGTGTTTAAGATAATTTACACTCTTTAAATTACTCTTCATAGTCACACATTGAAAATTGCTATTTTTGTTGTTCTTAACTACCTTCCCATCAATCTCAATCCATGGCGATCCTACCGATGAGACATTTCCAGGCCCCTGTTCTCTACTGCTCTGCCCAGCTCCTGCACACTTATATTCATGGTCTCTTTAATAAAGTCCATCATATAGCATGTGACCTTCCTCTCTTTCTACTTCCTCTTACCTTTCCTAACATGATTGTTTTCCCCAATGATTTATGCCTTCTCATGATGTGTGACAGTCTAAGTTTTGTCATCTTGGCTTCTAGGGATATTTCTGGCTTGATCTGTTCTAGGATCCATTTGTTTGTCTTTTTGGCTGTCCATGGGATCCTCAGCACTCTTCTCCAGCACCACATGTCAAATGAATTGATTTTCTTCCTATCTTCTTTCTTGACTGTCCAGCTCTCACATCCATATATGATAATAGGGAATACAATGGCTTGTATGATTCTGACTTTTGTGCTTAGTTGTATGTCTTTGCATTTTAGAATCTTTTCTAGTTCTTTCATAGCTGCCCTCCCCAGTCTTAATCTTCTTCTAACTTCCTGGCAGCAGATCCCATTCCAATCAATGTTTGATCCCAGATATGAGAACTGTTTTACTATTTCTATTTCCTCATTGTCTAGTCTGAATGTGTTCTCTGTGGTCATTATTTTTGTTTTCTTTATGTTCAACAGTAAGCCTGCCTTTGCACTTTCTTCTCCGATCTTCTCTAGTATTTGTTCCAGGTCTGTGAGGTTTTCTGCTAGTATTACGGTATCGTCAGCATATCTCAGATTGTTGATATTTCTTTCTCCTATTTTCACTCCTCCCTCTTCCATGTCCAAGCCTGCTTTCCTTACAATATGTTCTGCATATACCTTATTTTCCTGCGTATAAGACTACTTTTTAACCTGCAAAATCTGTGGTTGAAGTGGGGGGGTCGTCTTATACGCCGGGTATAAGGATAAGGAGGCTAGGGGTGCTAAAACTCTGTATTTTGACTGGAAAAATGGGGGGTCGTCTTATACGCCAGGTTGTCTTATACACCTGAAAATACGGTAAGTTGAACAGGTAGGGTGATAGGATGCAACCTTTTCTGACCCCTTTGCCAACTGGGAAGTATTCTGTTTCTCCATGTTCTGTTCTGATAGTAGCCTCTTGTCTTGAGTACAGATTCCTCATCAGGACTATCAGATGTGTTGGCACTTCCATGTCTTTAAAGGTGTTCCATAGCCTTTCATGATCTATGCAGTCAAAGGCTTTGCTATAGTCTATAAAGCACATGCTGCTTTTCTTTTGCAACTCCCTGCTGTGCTCCATTAGCCATCATATATTTGCAGTGTGACCACTAGTGCCTTTTCATTTCCTGAACCCCACTTGGACTTCTGAGATTTCTCTCTCCATGTGTGGTTGGAGTCTATGTTGCGGTATTTTGAGCATAATTTTGCTTCAATGGGAGATTAATGCTATAGTCCTATAATTGCTGCAGTCTCTTGTGTCTCTTTTTTTTTTTGTGGATGGGGATGTATATTGATCTTTTCCAATCTGTTGGTCATGATTTTGTTTTCCATATCTGTTGATATATGTTGGTTAGCACTAGAGTTGACTCTGTTGTCAATGTGGATTGTAACAGTTCTATTGGAATATCATCTGTTCCTGGAGCCTTTGTTTTTTGGCATTTCTCTTATTGTAGCTTCCACCTCAGTTCTTAGAATGTGGGGTTTGTCTTCATATGGCTCTTTGTTCCATGTGTAATAAATGTAATTGTTCTAAACTTAATTTAATTTAAGTTTAATTTAATTGTTGTAAACTGTTTGAAATTTATTTTATCAACTGTATATACTTGACTATAAGTCAATCTCATGTTTAAATTGAGGGTAAGTTTTGGGGCCGAAATTAGGGATTTTGATATGACCCATGGAAAAGTCAAGGGTAAAACATAGGATCTCAGCACCCTACCTCCCCGTCCACAACCTGGCTGTCCCCTCAGGAGGCAGCCGGGCTATGGCTTGGGGGGCAAGGGCTTGCCCTCCATCCTTGTCTTCACCCTGGCTGTCCTCCGAGGGGCAGCCAGGCTGGTGATAAGGCTTGGGGGACAAGTGTTTGTCCTTCCTCCCTCTTTCCCAACCTGGCTGTCTCCCAAGGAGCAGCCCGGCTTGGGAGATGAGGGCTTACCTTCCATCCTCCTTTCTACCCTGGCTGTCCTCCGAGAGACAACCAGGCTAGGGATGAGACTTGAAGGGCAAGCCTCCTCCTCCACAGCCCAGTTGTCCCTTCAGGAGACAGCTGGGCTGGGGAAGAACATATTACTGTACTGACCTGTGTATAAGTGGACCCATGTTTTTGGGTAAAAAATTTTGCCATTTTTTTTACTGAGTATATATGGTATATGGTGCCCCAAGATCCTGTGATATAAAATGAAAAAAAACCTTACTAAAACTAACTCAGAGCATTTAATATACTTGTCCCTCCACATTCACTGGGGTTAGGGGCACAGAGCACATGTGAATGTGGAAAAACTGCAAATAATTTTAAAAAGTTAAAGTTATTTATTATTAAATAACACTATGTTTTTACCTGAGAGAACACGTCTCAAGGACCTCCAGTACAACTCTGTGGTCAACATCTGCCAGACACTGACCACAGAATTGCACTGGAGGAGCTACAAATGCCTAGTGGAGTGTTCTCTCTAGGAATCTCTAGGTCAGGGGTAGGCAACCTTTCCCCTTTAAGGGCCGAGGGACTTCAGCTCCCAGAATTCCAGGAGCTATTGGCCAACATGGGACTATTGGCCAACATGGCTGAGGCTTCTGGGAGCTGAAGTCCCTCGGCCCTTAAAGGGGAAAGGTTGCCTTACCCCTGACCTAGGTCCTTCAGTGTGGCTTTTGGTTGAAGTTGACCAAAGTGTTGGAGGACCTAGATATTCTTAGAGAGAACATATTAATAAACTCTGTGAATAATCAAATCCGCTAAAGTAAAAGCCACAAATGTGGAGGGACAAGTGTATTTTTAAGAGAAAACTGCTGCAAATTCTCTCTAAAATACTACAGGAACAAAGGGTGTCATTACTTTCAAAATCTATTTAAAATGATATTTACAAAAAACATTATTATAGTGCAAAGAGATTCTTGGTGTAATATTCACAATGACCACTGATGGTTTATTTAAGCAATCAGGTATACCAGCTAGCTTGAATACAATCAGACATGTCTGGCCATTATCTTCATGGACATTATTTATTCATGTTTTATCAACCATTCTTGCAAAATGTTTAGGACAGTGTACATGGTCATCTTGTGTGGCTCTCCACCTTTTTAATCCTTTG
Organism: Phrynosoma platyrhinos; assembly: GCA_020142125.1. Lineage (NCBI taxonomy): Eukaryota > Metazoa > Chordata > Lepidosauria > Squamata > Phrynosomatidae > Phrynosoma > Phrynosoma platyrhinos. The sequence goes on from CM034706.1 coordinate 113,721,137, forward strand.
AACCATCCAGTAAGGCAGTAGACACTGGGAAACACTATGTACCTCTTCCATGACCACTCTAAAGCTTTGTAGTTGAACAGGGAATGGAAGACAAGTCTCCAGTACTTTTATAACTGTACCACATAATCTCTCTGGATATGTGCAGACGATTGCCAGAAGAAATAAAGTACACTTTGAACTTGGAAAGAGGAAGAAGAGGAAAAAGGAAAACAGAAAGAATAAGTTACAGTAATCTTGAAGTTGTGGACCTGGCTACAGATTTGGTGTTTTGAGGGTGATTCTGTTGCTTTGGGACCAGAACTGCCTGTCCACATGCTTATTTGCCACCTGCTCAACATATATATTTGTAAATAAGCTCATTACAAAAACTTCTAATGCTCTCTATCCCCCCCCCCCCGAAACAAAGCCAGTAAAGAAGCTTATTTTTAAGAGTAGACATTCATTTCCTACAAAGTGCTTTACCACTGAGGGCTGGAGCTAATACATTAGCTTATAAGGTTACAAGAGCGATTGTGTGAAGTAGGAATAAAGCAAAGTAAGTGTAATAAGGTACCAGCTAATATATCATGATTATACATAATGATTCTAGCACAACATTTCAAGTGTGAGATAGCTGCAGTTTTGCATGGCATAAACCAAATGCAAGACTGCCCCAGTTCAGCCACTGGAGAGACCTTCATTCTCTAATATTTTCTTTGATGCTGCCAAGGTAGAATAACTGCTAAAGAGGCTATCTGGAAAGAGGAGCAGTAAAGATTCAATGCATTGCCACTAAGGACCTTTGCAGACTGCTAGAAATAGTGCAAATTGAATCCACTTTAACTGCCCAGGCTCAGTGCTAGGGAATCATGGGAACTGTATTTTTTTCTGAGACATTGAGCCTTCTCTGTCAGAGAGCTCTGGTGCCACAATAAACTACAGTTCCCATGATTCCCTAACACTGAGGCAGGGCAGTTAAAGTGGACTCAATTTGCACTATTTCTGGCAGTCTGCAAAGGCCCTAAGATTAACCATAGCTTAGGCTAACCAAGTTGACAAGAAACAAGAATATGGAACTAACTTCAAACTGTGGTTTTGCATTCTGATTAGCTATGGTTAGCTTAAACCAGGTATGGGGACCTTGCTAACCTAAAGCAGCCTGAGTGCTTTAATGCAGCTCTTGCTCCCTATGCCTTCCCAAACATTTTTTTTTAAACAGCCAGACTCCCCCCCCCCCAAAAAAAAACCCTGCACATCCAGTGGCTTTGATGAGACTCATTTTTTAAAATGTAATTGTTGTAGCAAGGTGCAGCCCAACAACCAAAACAAAAATAGGAACCAGAACTGATCAGTATGTCACTTCTAGTTCTCCAAAACTGTGGCCTGTGCCATACAGGAGCCCAGAAGCCCCCCACAAAAGCCCCCAGCAAGTATGTTCCTCCAGCCTTCCAGTTGCTCACCCCAACCTAAATCATCATTAACCTTAGTGCCAATGTAGTGACAGCATAATGAATTTTTACATCTCCCCTTTTCAATTGTTAATGTATGTGTTAATATAACATTTAATTACAGCTGAATGGAAAATTGATATATTTTTCCCCAAGAGATAAAGGATAGAGGACTGGACATCCTTCCTCAAAGAAAATATTATACATCCAATTTAAAAAATATAAATAGCAATCATTTTTAAATGTCCATTTCCAGAGATACATTTCCTGTTTGGCAAAATGCTATATTACCAATTGAGATCTAGGGAAGTATTGTTTTTAGTAAATTTACAATCAGTTGAACATGTGAATTACAGTGGAGTTACAAATCAGGAACACTATGCAATTTTCTTGCTACCAGGAGTCATGTCTCTAAAGCCAACACAGCAGCGTCAAGTGAAAATTCAATGTTTCCCACTGAAGTATAAAATGCTACCTTTCACTGATCAGCAGGATGGAGCAGCAATGATTATTGTAAGGAATCCATGATTTACAGCTCTACGAATCCTTCCAGCTCTACTTGGACTTCACTATTTTCAGCTTGCTCTAGAATTGAATCATCGCTCACAAATGCAGCTCTGTCAAGCAAAATAATAGAATCTTGTATTCTTCCGTATAGCATGTTATGTTTTCAGTCCAGATTAGTGTGTGCAATTTCTGCTTACCCAGGAGTAAACAGTACTGTGTTCAGGAGGCTTTTCCCCAAGTATGCACAGGATTACAATTCAAGGCATTTAGTAATATACAAAGGTTACTCAATATATAATTAAGCAGTTGACAACCCATTCATTTCCTCTGTTGCACCAAGGCATTTCAGGAATGCATTAAGGAACCAACCGCTTGCATATCACAATAAGGAACAAATATCAACCCAGTTTGAAGACAAACGGTCAAGCCTGGGAAGCAAGGCATTTAGCAAATGTTTCAAGGCTGGAGAAACACATAGCCCAGTGTTAGGCATCAAAAGGAATTACGATTACTTTTTGACCCTAACTGTTTATATGATTGCAAGGCCCAATTTACTAGCCCTCAAAACATAAGTATTCTAGCTGGTCAACACACTTTAGTCCTAAGAATCTACTCCAACCTGAGAGAATGCGATTTCTCCAAGCAAGTGGCCAGAAGTACTGGAGGTTCTGAACCTCTCTACCTGGCATGGTCTTGCAAACCCCAATTGTAAACACAGGCCTTTCCACTAATTTCATGTTTAATACCCCTTCAAAGCTACAGCAATCACAACACTGCAGTTCAAGGGGAAGTCTCTAGGTCATGAATTGTCCAGAGCAGTTGCATTAACTCCAAATTGGGAGGTCCCCAGTTCAGATCTAGCATCAGACACATGACACACAGAGACAATCTGCAATACACACTTGCTGCTGCTGGGCCTCAAAGGATTTCTATGCTCATATATTTGAAGTATTTTGAATACTTGAAATGAGCTGGATCAGTTTTAAGCATTATTACTATTCCACCTCCTCAAAGTCTGCTTGTTGGATAATATATTGTGCTCAATGACACCACTGAATCATTTCACAGTACAGCATTTTTCAGTGTTCACTTCACTTCAAGAATGCTGTTTTGTGTGTGTGCCTTCAGATCATTTCTTACAGTGACCCTAACAAAAGATTAAAATGTAATTAAGCTATCAATGAAATTAAAAGCAGTTAGAAACAGCAACTGGCCACTGGTAAATAATGGGGATTGTCTCTTTCCTTCAGGAAGAGGAGGGTGCATTTGTTTAGTACATTTGTTTAGGTTGTTCCTGTATACACATTTACCTCATACTTGGATCAACTGAACATGATGGGACCAGATCCTGAGTAACAGTTTTACAAGGGGAGACTGCATGGAAGTTTCTGTTCCAGTAATAACAACAGAGACTCCTAAAAAGGAGGAAGGGGGTGGGGTAGGAATAGGAATCCTTTTAGGACTATTTGGTCTGTTTTGGCATGAGTTTTTGTGGATAGCAATCCATTTATTCAGATGCTCTGATAGAGATTTGAGGAGGTGGGCTAATATCCACAAGGGCTGGGCTAGATCAGTTGGTCCTGGGGATGGTATCAAATTCCTCTGGCTCCGTCTTTTTCTTCCTTTTTATGCTGCCATAGACTAACACTGCTGCTTCTTTGAAAACAGACTCCTGTGTCACCTTATAAGGTATAACATATGTACTTGGCCTGATGCTATAATATGTTTGGTATGCCTTCAAGGCACCATCTGACTCCCCTTTGTTTTTGCTTCTGAATAGATCAACATATAGAACTATTTGTTTATTTATTATTATTATTATTATTATTATTATTATTATTATTATTATTATTATTTCTATCCCGCCCCTCTGCAACTTTTGTTACTTTTAGGAGTGGGAATCATGTGGCTCTCCAGATATATTAACCTGCATTAACAGAACCACAGTTTCCAAGGCGAGGGAAGTAATAACCCCATTGTATTCTGCACTATAAGAAGGAGGAGTGAAAATAAGAGGAAGGAATATCAACAATCCATAGCAGAAAACTTCACAGACCTGGAACACCTACTAAGGAAGATTAAAGAAGAAATTACAAAGGCAGGCTTACTGCTGAACATAATGAAAACAAAAATAATGACCACCAAGGACCTTCCCAAGTTCAACCTGGACAATGAAGAAATAGAAATAGTAAAAGAATTTTCATACCTGGGATCAAACATTGATAGAAATGGGAACTGCAGTCAGGAAATCAGAAGAAGACTAAGAATGGGGAGGGTGGCTATGAAAGAACTAGAAAAGATTCTGAAATGTAAAGATATACAACTCAGCACAAAAGTTAGATTCATACAAGCCATTGTATTTCCTATTACCATGTAGGGATGTAAGAGCTGGATGTTTAAGAAAGAAGATAGGAGGAGAATCAACTCATTTGAGATGTGGTGCTGAAGAAGAGTGTTGAGGTTCCCGTGGACAGCCAAAAAGATAAACAAGTGGGTCGTAGAGCAGATCAAGCCGGAAACCTTCCTGGAAGGCAAGATGACCAAACTGAGGCTGTCGTACGTCGGACACATCATGAAAAGAGAAGACTCATTAGAAAAGACAATAATGCTGGGAAAGGTAGAAGGAAGTAGGACGAGAGGATGGCCAGATGGAAGGACTCTATTAAGGAGGTCACGGGTATGGGTTTGCAGGATTTAAGCAAAGCAGTGGAGGACAGAGAGTGTTGGAGATGTCTCATCCCTAGAGTTGCTGTGGGCCGAGATCAACTCGAGGGTAGTTGAGAACAACAAATTCTGCACTAGTCAGACTCATTTAGACAACTGTGTTCAATTCTCAGCACCTCATTTTGAAGAAGGATATAGACAAACTGGAGAAGGCTCAGAGAAGGCCAACAAGGATGATAAGAGGTATGGCGAACAAAACATATACGGAAAAATTGAGCAAGTTGGTCTTGTTCACCCTGGTGAAGAGAAAACTGAGGATGACATGATTACACTGTTTAAATATCTAAAGAGTTGTCATGAAGAGGGAGGTACAGGTTTATTCTCTGCTGACATAGATAATAGGACCATGTGTAATGGTTATAAGTTTGGATTGCTTTTGATTGAACATTAAAAGGAATGTCTAGACGAAGGGAATGGAGCAACATGGAAACTAGAAAAGAGATGTGGTCTCCTTTTTAGGATGTCTTCAAAAAGGGGCTGGACAGCTAGCTACCTGCTGGCATTTGCTACTGCATTCCTCTGAGGCTGAGAAAATGTAACTTGTCCAAGTGGGTTTCCATGGCTGAATGGGGATTCAAAGCCAGGTCTCCCAGAGTCCAACACTCAAACCACTATACCATTCTAATTCACTCAAGAGCAACAGACATGCCTATCTGAACATGGTGTTTGTGCACAGATTCTGTATGCTCTTTCACATTTGTTTCCAGGAAGAGTTTGCTCACTGGAATTATCAACTATATTTATGATTATGACCCAACTATGGGCCTTTGCAGACTGCCACAAATAGTGCAAATTGAGTCCACTTTAACTGCCCTGACTCAGTGCTAGGGAATCAGGGGAACTGTAGTTTATTGTGGCACCAGAGCTCTCTGACAGAGAAGGCTCAATGTCTCAGAAAAAAATACAATTCCCATGATTCCCTAGCACTAAGCCAGGGCAGTTAAAGTAGACTCAATTTGCACTATTTCTAGCAGTCTGCAAAGGCCCTAAGTTAGACATGACTAACTCCAATCAGAATCAATGGAACAAGCTAGTTGTATGTTATCTGGGGGCATGTACATATAGGCCAAAAGGCCCATGTTCCCTCTAGCCAGTCCAAACAACACCGCCCTAGGCTGGGATCAGCCAGTCTGCATGTTGATGCAGCAGCCCTGGACCAATCTTCACCAAAGGGGCCTTAATCTGATCTAAAAAGACCAGTCGATTGCTGCGGAGTTTCCTGGCAGATCTGGCTCTGCGTGCTCCTTACCTACTACTGCTGCTGCTGCTGCTACATCCTCTCTGAAGGCTCCAGCTGAAACTTGTCATGTCGGAAGGGGGTGCCTGGCCACATGGGTGTAGTCAATTGCCCTGTTCCACTCTTATGGATCACAGAGGGGGCTTTCGAAGTGGATGTGACAGCAGCAGCAGGTACGGGGTACACTGCGGCAGCGGATCCATGGTATGGCAGTGGGCAGGCATGTGAACATCCACCTGTTGCTGCGCCGAACCAGGGACAAAACCGGGTGGAAACCATGGGGTTGGTCCCTCACTTTTGTCAATGGAATTTTAATTTTACTTTGATTGGTGAGTCAAATGTTTTATCAGAATTTATCTAATAGACATGGTTCCCAACTATAATGGTCACAGTGATAAATGAAATGTCAGCTATGGAATGTCTATACAGTTTACTAAAAAAAATACTGAAAATTCAGTTTGGTCATGCACTTCATAAAGGCAGCCCAGATCTTAGTATAGTTCCACAGATCACCATCTAAGTTTTCACCTTTTCAACCTGGTCTTCATTCCATGTGTACACATGCCAGCATACACCCTGGGATAGAGAAAGTCAGCAGACTCATTTTCCTGAGAAAAGTGACTTAATGATCACAAAGACCTTGCATTGGGACACAGTTCAGCTCCCACCTCCCAGTTTTTCTCATTTTGTGAGAAAAGAGAAGAAAGTACATTTGCGAGAAGGCCTGCAGCTCTGACCGAATTAAAACATTCTCTTTCGAGAGCAAAGCACCCTGTCATCCCTTAAAAGTGTACTAATCTAATGTTAAAAAAACACAAATAGATGGTAAAGTGTGTATAAATAGATGGTAAAGTGTGTACTTTTTGTTTTTATGACAAGATATTACTCTACAAACTGATTGTTCAATGAAAGCTTAATAACTCATTTTTCCTTATGACCATTCTTCAGAATGTGTTTCCTTGCTGTGCTATATTCAAACACGCCCAGCATTGATTATTTTGCTAAATGCCAAACAGACAATGCCTTGTTATGAGGAAGAGCAGCAGCAAAGCAAATAAGCAATTATTGATTCAGTGGCATTTTGGTCAGAAAAGATTATTTCACCCACTCAAGACAGGAAAAGTTTTGAGTAAAAATTTTTCTCCCCCAGGCACAGAGACTTTCTCTCATTCTTCATAAGCAAAGTTTCAAAACAGGCCAGATATGGAGAATTAACAAACGATGATTCACATCACTAGTCACACTTCACTCATGAATAAGAATGAACGATTCAGGCACCCAGAGAACTGCAGATAGGAAAGGGAATGGGCCTGTGTTTTTAAAAACAGACTTCTATTTAGGAGAAGGCTTCTGATTCAGCACTTCCCTTATGACCCATGTTTTTGGCCAGCCCTCAATACTTCTCTTTAGCCAATAGTAAAGCCAACGTCATCCACCTCCACCCTTCAAAACATACAAGAAGCTCAGAAAGTAAGGCACATCAAAGATTGTGAACATGGCTGCTTTGAGACAGCATGCCTATCTCTGATTTCTCACAGTGCTAGTTTTTATTATCTATTTTGGTTTAAGATCAAATCAAGAGCAATATTTATTTAACAAAAGAATGGCAAAAAGGCTCAAATTCTCCTTCCGACAGTTGGTGGTTTGGAGTCCTGATCCAGATTCTCAACCTATGGTCCAAAACACACTGCAGAAATAATCTAGTTTGAGGCTGATTTAACTGCCCTGGCTCAATGCTAGGGAATTATGGGAACTGTTGCTTTGTGAGATATTTAGCCTTCTCTGTCAGAGATCTCTGGTGCCAAAATAAACTACAACTCCCAGGATTCCCTAGCACTGAGCTAGGGCAGTTAAAGTGGTCTCAAACTGGATTATTTCTGCAATAATAAAAGAGCAATCAACTTGTTCATGAAGTAAAGGGTAACACCAGTATTTCCAGAAGGTTTTAGACCTCCTTGGCAAATCTGCCATGGCTATCATCATGATAAGGTATTTAGCATCACTTACATTTCATCCAAGCTGTCATAAAATAAGGATCTGCATGAACTGACATGATGAAATTCTCTCTCAAAACAAGGCATGGCAACAGCTGGCTGAATCAGACAGTGGGAGAGTTGCATCAATAACAGACACCCTTGGAAAGTCTTAAAAACAAGAAACTTATTACCGTTTCAGCAAAATGTCTCTCGCTAATTAATTCTTCATAGCCATGTAAGATAATATAGGCACCAAACACCAAGCTCAAATTAATTTTCTACAATTAAACATGCTTTTAAAAATGATACCAAAGGCATATGGGGTGGGGGGTGGGGAGTCATAAATGTTGGTGGGGGCATTTGTTTTTATAATACCAAGAACAAGATATGGAAAACACCTTCTACTATGTGATAACATCTTTGCCTCAGTCTTTCACTTAGGTATTTCCATCAACCAGCACTGTATAAAGAGATTAATCTTACTTTTGTTGTTGGTTTGTCTACTTCAATAGTCTGGCTTAAAATGAACACTGGCTTTAATGAAAAAGACTGTTTAAAGTCTATACCAGGGGTAGGCAACCTAAGGCCCGGGGGGCCAGATGCGGCCCTCCGAGGCCTTTGGACCGGCCCCAGGCCAATCCTGCCGCCCCCGCCCCCCACCATGATGATATTATTGTTGTTATTACTTGTTCCTGGGGTTTTCTTGGCAAAATCTCCACAGGGGTTTTGCCATGGCTTTTCTGGGGCTGAGAGAGTGTGCATGCATATTTTTTATTTTTTAATTATATTTATTTATTTATTTATTTATTTATTTATTTATTTATTTATTTATTTTTGGGTGCTTCGGCCCTCCGATTGTCTGAGGGACAGCAACCCGGCCCCCAGCTGAAAAAGGTTGCCTACCCCTGGTCTATACTCATCATATCTTAAAACAGGATCTATCCATCATTATCATAAACACAGAAAATTAAAAGCAGTTTTACAACTAAAATCTATTTAAAGAAACCGTATTCTGAGGTTACGTTTTCTATATAATGTATTAGAATACATATACTGGAAATCAGAGACAGGAAAGCTATCACAATTATGTAGTTTCGTCACAAGCCCAAACAGATGGCATCATCATTCCCTGTTTGATTTGGGACTTATACCCAGTGCCTTGTAACTGTGTATATATGTGTCTCCAGGTTACCTGTCAACTTATGACAACCCCATGAATTTCACAGAGTTTTCTTAGAAAAAGGCTTGCTCCGTTCAACCATTATTAGTATCTGTGACTTGGTTTACCAAGTTTACTAAGCAAGTGGTCTCATTTAGTATCTTTGCTTACACAAAAGAAATTGAAGCTTCTGAAATGAAAGACAAAGTTGTGCTCATGGAACATTTATGTGTACATATTCAATTTCACTAAGGTAGCCTGATACAAAATCAAAAGTAGGAAACAGGTTATGCAGTAAGTCTGACATCCTTCGTTGCTATGTTGTGGTGTATCTTCAATTCAATTCCAACTTATCTGGGGGAATTTTGTTTTGGGATATTTTGTTTTGCGGTTTTGCCATTGCCACCTTCTGAGAGAGTATGAGATGCCCATTGGGTTTCAGTCACTGAGTAATGATTTGAACTCTGGTCTCCCAGAATCCTAATCCAACACAGAGATCATCACCCCACCCTGGCTCTCACATTGTTTACTATCTAAAAATGTAGGTATATTTGAGAAATTGTTCATATGCCCTTTCCTACCCAGGCATGAGGCCTCTGTTTCAGCTGGAAGAATCTAGCCATCATGACTAGTACCCATTGATGGCCTCATTCTTTATGAATTTGCCTAAGATGAATGCAACAGGGCTCAACAAGCCTTCTGTTATTGTCTAGAAAACACTTTTCACTGGTTCACAGTACAGTTTTGTATCAGAGAGTTACAACATCAACAACAGGTTGTAACTGTTGTAACTGTGTACCAGGTCAGAAATTTTATTTACTTAGGCAGTTTAATTTATCTATGCCTACTCAAGTTTTGCTGTATTTTAGCTGTAATTATGATGTTCTTGTGTGTGATTTTATTTTTCTTCTCATTTTGTACGATTAATTTGTTCTTTTGTTGTTATTGTTGTTTCATTTTGTAGAGCTAATTGGTGATGTCTTTGCATACTGCTCTAGTATCTATATGGATAAAATTTATTCAATAAAGGGTGTTTTAGAAACAAGTTAATAAATAAGTGTCTAGTCTAGTACAATGGGTCTTATCCCCAGATAAGTGAGTATAAGGTTACAGCCTACAAATTCTACTTACAGAACAGTCTACATGTATCTCAGGTTAGGGATGATGGTTTGACATGGTTTAAAACTACATATGCTCATGGTACAGGAGTCAAGATTCATCTATGCGGAAGAGAATGCTACCTAAGAAATTAGTGGAGAAATCTGTACTGTATCACAGAACTAAGTGGGTAAAAAACAGCAAAAAAAATAATAATGACAAATTCATTGCATGGGAACATCCAAGTTAGCTTCACATGAAAAAGACTGAAAGCTAATTAAAAACACCCCTGGATGAATTATCAAGGATAGTTAATCTAATTAAACAATACGCTATAGTTTTACAATGCTGACCCTCACATCTGAAGCTGTCAACAACACTCCTTTTAGGAGAGATCTGGATTTTATTCACTTCGTAAGATTTACATTATCCAGTTGCACCAACCAACTGAGGAAAAAACTGAAAGACAGAATTGATGATCACAAGGAACCATAGGATTTCCAGTAAGAAAATATGATTGCAAAGTGCCTCATTTTCCCAGAAATATCTCTCTCCTACATATACACACTTTCTGAAATATTTTAAATGGTTTGAGGAAGAAGTCAGTAACGCCAAAGGCCACACTGCCCACAGTGTGGATAGTGGTTGCCCCAATGAAACTATTATATCATCAGTCTAATCTGCATTGTAGAAATAATGCAGTTTGACACCTTTAACTGCCATGGCTCAATGCTGTGGAATTCTGGGATTTGTGAGATACTTAGCCTTCTCTGTCAGAGAGCTCTGGTAACACAACAAACTACAAATCCCAGGATTCCACTGGATGGAGCCACAACAGTTAAAGTGGTGTCAAACTGCATTATTTCTACAATGCAGATAAGACCATCATCTTGTGTTGTAATATAAATATAGTGGGACAAAACTCATAGAGGTACCATTTTGTGTGACCCTGGTGCCACTTCAACAACAAATGGCAACTTGCAAACAATAAAATTAATCTAGTTAACAGGTTCACATCCACTTCTAAGATTGCAGTAGAACACATTGTTTTAAAAAGCACATGCTATTTCAGGTTAAAAGTCTGCATTGGGATTCAACAAGAGACTTCAGAAGTAGCAGACATGGATTTTCACCTCTGCCTGATGTTAAGCTATATTGCGATGGGAAAAATTGGGTTACACCCAATATCTGGCATTGGATCACATCTTTTTATGCAGCAATATTACTGCACAATCCTATGCATGTTTATTCTGCAGAAAATCCAATTGTGTTCAGTGGGGTTTTACTTCCTGGTAAATACATTTGGGATTGTAGCCTTACTCTGTCAAGAACAAAATCAAAGTTATTTGTCTAAACCTGGAGTAACTGCTCTTGGGCTCTCTCTTTCACTCTCTCTCTCACACACAACCCTTTTAAATGACCCATGTAGGACATGATTCAAAGTGAAAGTCGGCACTAGAAATGCACTATTTTTAGCGACTCTCAAGGTTTGTTTGGGCAACGCTGGATAACAAAGGAAGGCTTCCAACGCCCAAAAGGAAATGACAGAATACAACACAGTACTCAACCACGATGAAAGCCATCAGAGGCTGCAGAACTGTATTCAGTGGGGCTTTACAACGGTCTTTTTTTCATACAAACAAGTAAGCAATCTCTTCAAAGAATAGGAAGTACCACCTTCCAACCTCAACTTTTTTGACTATCAGGTTGAACAACTCCATTTATTTTACTAATATGATCATTTATTTATTCATTGGACTGATATCCTGCCTTTCTATCAAAGGTGGCCAAAGATGTCCAGGAGTCTAGGAATTCCAGACAGACAGCCAAAGGGAGAGATAAACTGGGCCATGACTACTTCCAGAAGCCCTTTGGTTTCTTCAAGGAAGAAGAATCTATTCCTCAACAGTTACCATGTGGAAGCACAGTAGCTGGTGAGGGGATGGGCTTCAGAGGGCCAATTCTCTCCGCCATCTATAGCAACAGTTCCCAAACATTGGTCCTCCAGATGTTTTCAACTTCTGCTCCCAAAATTCTTGACTGTTGGCCAAGCTAGCTGAGGCTTCTGCGAGGTGAAGTCCAAAACAACCAGAAGACCAAAGTTTGGGAATCACTTATCTATATAGTAGAAAGCAACAATTTTTAGCTGCCAAAGAGGTGAGACGCTTAGATTTCCATGCCTGCCACAGAGACAAAGGGGGCTGAGCAAGTCAGCCTTTACAGGCTACAAGGAACATGTAGATTGGTAGCCTCATCCAGAATAGTGTATGTTTATCTTAAATCAAAGCATACACTGTCTAGGGCAGGGGTGAAGTGCCAGGGGTCAGAGGGGTGCCCTCTCCCTGTGGGACTCTAGAGAGCCACATCCCTTACTTTTTTAGTTTTTAAACAATATTCTACTAAAAGGGGGACAATTTTGCCACATTTATAGCTCCCTCTGGCTTGTTTTAGGCCCAGAAAAGGCTTTTTAAGAAAAAAAAAACATCAGGAAGTAAGGCAGACATGGCCGGGGGGTGGGTCCATTCAACTCATGGACTGGAGTTTACACATCCCTGGTCTTGAGACCTGCTTCTACATCTTCTCTCATACCAAGGCTCATTTTCATAAAATTATTCTTTATGTGAGCATCACAACACTCATATAATAATTATTTCGCAAAAAGCTTATCCAAAGCAACAATTATGGAGTTGCTGCTGTGTCATTATGTCACGCAATGGAAGGGCATCTTGTCCACTGACCATTGCTAAGTTATGCTTGAACACCTCTCCCACAACTACTCTTTTCTTTCAAAAAATGTACTTCAAAATCTCTCCCACTTACACATCAGCAAAAAACCCATGGCTTCATTCTATTCATTCTCGAAATGGAACAAGCCCAAGATGGTATACATGCAATTTGCTCATTCTCAAGGTCTTTCCTCAGTTTTCCCTGAGCTCTCCATAGAAATATATGTTCTATAAGTTATTCCATAAAATGTTATTTACATGATGCAATATAAATCATAAGAAAATCTCATTGCTTGCTTCATCCATAAGAAATCAAACATATAGCCCATACCTTTCTAAAGTAATACAGGAACAGTTTTTCCATTTATTACTCCATCTGAAAGACCTGAACCATAATCCAACAGTTTATAATTATTGAACATTTCTCCCTCAACAAATCTGCTCAATCACTGTCACCAAGTTCAATGATAATGCTGAATTATGGTTTTATGTTTCATGTTCAGCCACAAGATCTGGCACTCCCTTTTGGCAGAGAAACAGGTTAAGATCCTTCAAAATGCTTTATAATAAACTGCACAGTAGTGCTACCGCCAAATAGTAAACTGTGGCTAAACCTAACTATGGTTCATTGACAGAAGCCATCTTTATAAACCACAATTAAAACTGGGTTTTTTAAAAAAGGAAACCACAATTAAGATAATGCTAAACTGTGGTTCAAAATAGACATGAAAGTGTCTAATATGCTCCTCATAGCCAATGCTGATTGATATACTAAATTACAATTTAACATTATGTCCAAACATTGTTAATATGTACCCTCCACAAATAGTTCAAAGACAGATAAATCCAGGTGAATCTGTCAAAGTAATGTAATTAAAGCATGTCAGTCTCCAGAAACTGTTTAAATATCTACCTACAAAGCAGGTAAAATACAGATCAGAGTAAGTATGCACACTTTTCCTTTTTCTACTATAAGAGTTTGGATTCTGCTTAAATTAGAAATAGCAAAATGAAGCCAGAAATAATAGAGTGAGATCCAAAGAAACCCTCAGGTTCTGATCTTTCATGATTTCAGCTAGGAACATGACAAGAATCTGGATCTTTTTCACTTTACTAGGGTTGAGAATTGATGTTAGGGTGTAGAATTGATGTTAGGGTGTAGGATTCTGCACAGGACTCTACAGTAAGGAATTTAAGAAGATAAATTTAAGAATCTTATTTGTTTGTAGTGATCCAGCATTTTTAATGGATTTTTAAAAGGTTCATACATAGATTTCATTCTTTTCATGGTTGCACTTCGTTTAGAAGTATATAGGTCTGAGATGACTGAGCTACTCATAAGATATTAACAGTTAAGGAATACTGGAAATATAATATTTTTCTAATTTGAAAGAGAGGGAAGTCCTTCAGGAAAGCACAGGAGTCATTATTAAAAAGGGAATGTAACAGCTTTGCTGATTTCAAGGCAGAAATATAGAGGACTGCTCGGAGAAACACGAAGGAAAGGGAAATACAAAGGAGGAAGCTGCCTTCCAAACATAATATATTGAGGGGTGCTTTAAAGACAAAGAAGAGAGAGAGGCTAAAATCCCTTCCTAGAAACTCTTAATCACAAATCAAGAAATGACTTTTAATAGCATTTAGAACAGGTATGCTTCATCATTGATGTGCAGATGGTGGTCATTTTGCATTGTTATTACAAAGCACACAAGGTACACAGGATCTCAAACACACACACATATAGATAATGTGTCTATATGTGTCTGCCCCTGTAATACAGAGCTTGCTGTCTACATTCTAGTAATGGAGGTGAGAAGGAGGGAAGAGAAAAACAAGGGTTAGTACTTTTAAAATATCTATATAGATATATACATATATAGATCTTCTCTTAATAGCATAAGCCTTGAGGGAAGTCTCTTTCCAGAACGGGATTCTTATTGTCTTTTAGAGGAAATAATTTGAAACTATAAGTACAAACAGTGGTTTGGTTCATAAGAGGAGGAAACCTAGAGAAAACCGATAGGCTCACACGTGCATACACAAGTCCCTTTTAATTCATCCCCCCCCCCTTAGACTTTCCCATTTCTACCATGTAGCTATTTGGCAGACGAGTTCCAAAACCCATTAACACACAAAAGCTATATTGTCTACTAAACTGCACTGTAAGCATCCGAGACATTCTTCCCATACAGTTGTCTTTACCAGACATATCTCACTAATGGATGGGCTTGCAACTTAATAGGGACTAGCCCGGATAAACCCAACCAGTAGCTTTAGAATCTTATCACCGTAACACTTTCATCTTTCATTCAAAGCAAAGTACTGTTCTTCTTTCATAAACTGTTTGCTGTATTCTTTCAGACCCCCCCCCCCAAAAATGGGGACACAGTGACTTTAAAAAAAAATCCTACCAGAATCTGCAGGTTCTCCCCATTAAGGCCAACATTTTGATTGCTTCACTTCCTCACTCACTGTTCTATTTGTGTGCTCTGACCCACGTAATAAGCAAAGCAAGAAATCCAAGTTAACAGCTGAAGCTCAAAGAAACCCATCTCCATTTAACCTCAGTAGCTATTTTCATTCATCAAGACTGAGTTGTATGCTTTATTAACTTGAGACCTTTCTAAGTGCTGGGAGAGGGCATGGGGATTTCTCAAACTGAGCCAGAACTTGTTAAGGTTCAAGCAATTGCTGTAAGAGGCTTCCGCCTGCCAGGAACCCTCCCTTCCCTCAGGCCTGAAACTGTCCTGTGCAAATGATTTGTCTTAAATTACATGTTGACCCATGTCCAGGTTTTTTGGCTCTGGAAGGCTGGTGATGTTTATGTCCATAGGCTGGCTGTTCCCAATCCTACTTGTAGAGTGAATAAGCATTTCACCTCTGCACTAAGGGTACAATGAGCTTTTGAGACCACATACCAGTTTTGGAGCATCCTGTCTAGGAAAGCACACTGACTTTGTGTCTCCAGGAGCCTTTTCACATCACACAATTATACCACTATGATTCCACTTTAACTGCCATGGGAACAGCCTACCAGATGCTGGGAGTGAGAGTTTAGGGAGGAACATTTAAACTTCTTGCCCAGAGAGCTCCTCTAGTGCCTCACCAAACTATTAGCCTCAGAATTCATAGGATGCTGCCAATGAGCTAGTGCTCTCACTGTGTAGGATGAAAGGGTCCCAGATTAAGAAATTAATTTCCAGTACAAATGAACATTTCAGGTCCAGCAGCAGCTTGAAGTCCAAGACTGATGGGCAAATACAAAATTGAGAAACAGGAATGGGAAATCACTGCCCAAGGGCTGAAAGCAGCCCATCAAAGCTAGTCCCATTCATCCTGGACTCCAAGGCCCTTTTTCTGTGCAAGGGAAAGAGCCCCATCCCTCTATCTTCACAGGCTCAGAGAGTGTCAGGATGATGGGGCTTCAAGATGAAAGGCTGGCTCTCTCGCATGGCCCCCTGGATTGATCCTGCCAACTAATGCAACTTCAAGGCCTGTACCCCACCCAACTTTGCATTAGGTCTAAAGGTAACAGTCATTTGTGCCAGGGAAGAACAGCACAGTCACAGGATGAAAGAAAAGTTACTGGCAACACTGAAGTGTCAGTGCCCCCCATGCAGTTTCATCTGCCAGTGCTTGACTTCTGTCTTTTTCACATCCCAGGCCTTGTACAGGTTAGGAGAGAGGTGGGAATCATATGGCATTGCCAAACTTCAACTGCTAGGAGCCCTAGCAACCATACCTAATGATAAGGAAGGTTGGGAGTCACAGTCCCACTCTCTGCCTTCTTTCATCAGCTGTGTTTCCACCTTCGTCCTTACCCCTTGCTCTTCTCTTCCTCTTCCTCCTCCCAGTCTTCCCAGTGATGGGGACCTTGTGCTGCTGTTTTATCCCTTCCACCACTTTCCTTCCTTCACAATTTCTCTGACTTTTCCCACTCTGTCTCATGCTGTTCCAATGCTTCTTCTTCCTTCTCTGACCTCTACTTTCTTCCCTTTCTTCAGTAGTGGACTCTAGCCAGGTTTACCCCTCCCTTCCTCTCTCTCTGAAGATCACCACCCCACACTGTTTCTCTTTTTCCTGTTATGGAAAGAGAAATGGTGTAGATTAATGATAACTGTATAGTAGTCCCCCACCTTTTTGACAGGTTAGGGACCAGAGCAATGTAAAAAGAAAAAGTAAAAAAAAGCAGAAATTGTTGAAATTCAGAACTCATTAATGTACTGTATATTATATTACTGTACAAGGACAAATATAAGTATGACTACCTGTACAGTGCTGTATTATAAGCACTGAACAACACTACAAAAGACTTTTAACATATACAGTAAACAGAATGAATGAAAAGATGGCACCGAGTCAAAAAGAGAGAGCAACACATGGTCACAAAAGCATCATGTAAAACGCTATCTTTCTGTTCAATCTGTGCACTGTATACTGTAGAAATCATTCCTGGTGTTACTGTATACTTGTAATATAGCACTGTACAGGTATTTATATTTATGCTTTTATTTGTTGAAGACCTGACTACACGTTGAATAAATGGGTTTTGATATTAATTTAATAGCGTCGAAAAAATGGATAATCAAACAGCAATCCCTCAAAAGGTGAGGAATGCCTGCACTGATTTCTCTTTTTCTTTCTTTCTT
>CM034706.1:113738739-113754827 GCA_020142125.1 Phrynosoma platyrhinos
TATGCAGGAAAATAAGGTAACTGGTTTTGCCAGTTCCCTCCTCTGAAATGTAGCCTACAGCACCTGGTATTCATTGGCGGTCGGTCCCCCATCCAAGTACCAGCCAGGGCTGACCCTGCCGAGTTTCAAGATCCAAGCCTTTAGGGTATTTAGGACCTCACTTAGCACACAGCCCCCTAATAACTTAACTCAATTCACTGTACTCTGATAAGCACTGACTCATCAAAGTCTTAAAGGCCTTTCCTAACTATAACACATAAGGTCCTCTATCAGCTGGGGTTTGGTTTCAGGAAACCTCCTGTGGATACCGTATCCGTGGATGCTCAAGCTCCATTAAATACAATGGCACAGTAAAATGGCAACCCTTATATAAAATGGCAAAATCAAGGTTTGCTTGTTGGAATATATATATATATATATATATATATATATATATATATATATATATATATATATATAGTCCAACAAGCAAACCTTGATTTTGCCATTTTATATAAGGGTCACACAGGACAGTTTCCATGGATATGGAGGGCTGACTTAGTTTGAAAGGTAACTTCTAAAACAGGGGTCAGCAAACTTTCTGGTGGCGCGGCTGGTTCCACTGTTGCCTGATCTTCGGCATGCCGAAAGGGGGGACAAAATGGCGGCAGAGGCGCACGTGCACATGCAGACTACCCCCACCGTGGTGCGCATGCGAGTGCGACACGCCATTTTGCTTTCCAAAATAGCACCCGCACTCGCACATGCATGTGCATGGCATTGGCCGCCCTTTTGGAAGGCAAAACGGCGCCGGCGCCGCAAGCACATGTGCACGACGCCAGCGGTTTTGCCTTCCAAAAGGGTGCTCGCGCATGCAAGCGCACGACGGCAGGCACTTTTTGGGAAGCAAAATGGTGCCGGCATCGCGAGCACATGGCGCCTGCGCTCATGCACGCATGCACACGACGGCGGGCGCTCTTTTGGAAGGCATAATTCCACCACTGTCGTGCGCATGCACTCGTGATGCTGTTTTGCCTTCCAAAAAGGCACCCGCCATCATGCGCATGCATGCACGAGCGAGGGTGCCATTTTGGAAGGCAAAGTGGTGGCCCAAGCATGCTTGCACGTGCGGAGGCAACAGCGGTGGCAGGACCATCTGTGGGCCGTACTTTGACAACCGCTGTTCTAAAGTGAGCATATTAATTTTCTTAAACACTGTCCTTCATACATATGGTTAATGAGATGCACAAGGGAAATGTGGTCCAACCTGTAAGGTATCTCACACCAGGTACCAACACACACTTTGTCTTCTCTTTGGTAAATGGGGGCTTGATGTCTTTTAAAAGGAGAGATCCTAAGATACAGGAGGGGAGAATGGAAGAAGAAAGAAATGAAAAATTGGTTGGGGAGGAAGAAGGAAGCATGATAAACTGAAGTGCACTCTCATTCAGAAAATGATGAGCAAAGCTTAAAATCTTTGATAGGTATTTGGATAGAAAGTTCCAAGAAATCAAATGGATTTATTTTTATAGTAAATCAGTTAAAAGTTACTACTGTATCCTTTACTGTATTCTCAGTAAAATCAAAAAAAAAAAAATTTCAAGAAATCTAACACCTATTAACCAGGAAATAAAGAGTGCCTTCCGGAAATCCTCATTATTTTGTAATCATGCTTTAGTGAGTGTGGGCAAGGAATACATATATCAGGTTTGAGACAGTACAGGGCTCTCTCATGTTTGCAGCCACTTTGTGTAAGAAAGCACTTTCACAGCTAAGGGAATAGATTAGATCCAGACATACCTGAGGAAAAATGCCACATGTACATTTAAGTTCCAGACATACATTTTGTTCTCCTTAGTCAGAAGAAACACTGAGGTTTGCAACACTTGCGGAAATGGCAGCAGATATATACAGAAATACTGCACTGCGGCCTGTCCAAATTAGGAAAGTTATGTGGATGGTTATCTCATTTTTATTCACAAACATCTAGACAGGTAAGGCCAAGAGACAGTGGATCGCCCAAAGCCAAATCTAGTGATCAAGCCCTGACTTAGCAAGTGTCATTGTTGAGCAAGGTTGGATGCAGTGAACTCACTATCTAGTATCTCCTATGTCAGAGACAGGAATCATGTCATGCTTCAGATATTGCTGGATATAATTCCCTACTTTCCCCACTGTTGCCTATGCTGGCCAACTGTTGGGGTTTTCAGTCCAACAACAGCTGAAAGGACAACATGATTGCCATCCTTGACTTCAAAAAGTGCTGCCCACTTTCTCCAACTAAGAAATAGAATGAGTTTGGCTGGCAGAGCCTGTCCAATCAACACAGACTTGTAGCATTAGCCAGCCTTGGCTTTACTTATGTATTTATATCAATATGTGTGTGCTGTTTTCAGGGCCTATATGAATCCTATAGTGTAACTAAACAAATTTCGAAAAAAATTATGAGGACTGTTTCAGCTTTGAATGGTTCTCTCTTTCCAACAGGGTACAAGAAGTCTTTATTCTCATCCCATTTTCTGCTCAAACAGTAAACCAGTTAGCAGAGGTGAGAAGCAACTCTATCAAGAAAGCCAGGGAGAACATCTGGGCATCTCCTGACAACTTGACATCAACGTTACAAAGAAAGATTAATGAAGACATTTTACCAACTCACTTACTCAAATGAATGAACAATCATATACAGACTTAAAGAAGGGAGGGTAGTATCCAGAATGTTTGTCTTTATGTTGAAGGGGTGACAGTCCCATAATGTGTCTCCCTTATTTGAACAGAATACAACTGCTTCATTCACATTTTGATCAATGGAGTTCAATACTATGTTGTACAGAAAATCTAGTCTTGGATGTCTATTACTTTAAAAAACCAACACTTTTTAAACTTGAAATTGTAGCTTCTGAAAAAACATGGAAACACAGAATTAATCATACTAAGGAAAGTAACAATATAATTCAACAGAGAAAAATAAAAATAAAAAGATGAACAAGTTGGGAAGAAAAAGATCATGTTGATTATGATGACAGTACAGTTCCTGGAATATGACCAGTAATGGTTAAAATAGGTTTTTCCAAAATCAGAGGGTGCATCTACACTGGATGCTTAATCCAGGGCTAATCCATAGTATCATGCACCAACCACAACGGTGACCACACGAGCCAGTCCAAATCCAGTGCAACCCCACATTATTATGCACATGGGCCAGCTGGGCCAATGCTGCCTCAGCCATGCTGGCACATCACCCTCAGTGTTGCTGCTGCTGCCACTACCATTTTGTCACAGACAGGAGTTCTAGTAGTAAAAATAGATCAAATGAAGAGGCAGAAGACGCGAGAAGGAAAACCTAAAGAGACTCAACAGAAGTAACTCAGACTGATATAAAATAAGAGTCTGTAAGGAAGCTCAGGAAGCATATTTGTCAATTTATGTTTGTCTAACACAAGTCAATATTGTCTATTTTAATTTGTATATAATGTTTTACGTGCTGGTATATTGTCTATGTTTCAATGTTTTGTGTTTTAAATTAATAAATAAACTTTATATAAAAAACAAATCCAGTGCAACCCCATGTCATTGGGCTGGGCCAATATTGCATCAGCTATGCTGGTCTGTCACCCTCAGTATCGCTGTTGCTGCCACCACCAGACTGTCACAGACAAGAGTTCCTTACGAGTGCGTGCCTAGTGCGCCATCACTTCTGAGGTCAGAACAGCATGTCCTGTTCAAAGAGATCACTCTACTCCCACCTGTTGATCGCAAAGGTGCCCCATTCTGACCTCAGCAAAAGTGCCAGTGTGCTGGGCAGGCTCTTGCAGAGAGGTCCTGATCATGAGGAAGCAGCAGTGGCGTTTTCAGAGCTGCCACCTCCTTGCAGGCAGGAGCTCCGTGTAAAGCCTTATGTCTCCAGGAGACATCCAGCCATGCAGTCTAGAAGGGGGGGGTCACTCTACCTCCTCCTCGTTGATTACATGGACACCTTGTTCTGACTGCAGCAGGAAGTGAAAGTACATCAGGCAGGAACTCACAGGGAGCTGCTCAGCCAGTGAGTAAGCAGCAGTGGTGGCTCTGGAGGGGATCCATCCTTTGCCATGCACTGCTCTTGGTGTGTGGACAACTGGATCAGCTGAATTGGACCTAATCCAACTGTCCACATGGGCAAAAGAATTGGAGGCACTCCAGGGTTTCCTGAACACCCTGGGGTTTTCTCCAACTTTGCTTACTTTGGAACAAAGTCAGGTTAAGGGTAGAAAACCACAGATCCTGCCAAACATACCCATATGTCATGGAGACTGTCAGCACCAGCTTCAAAGTGAGTGTACCGTTTTTCACAGGGCTTGTGCAGACCCCTGAATTGTGAAGAGGGTGGGTAATGGGAAGATCAGTCGTTACTGAAATTAAAGACCACCAAATTACCTCAAATATGTCTTGTTTTGTGTGTCTGCATGCTTTTTTGAGTTGGGAAGTTTTCCTAACAAAGCAGGATTCCAAATAATGTCCATCCAGTTTCTGATAGTTTTTTTTTTCCCCTTTCTCATGGGATGCCTCCCACTGGGTCTCATTTGTTGTGCATGGGTCATGTTTGCATTGATTTTTCTTCCTCAGAGTTACTGGAAGGCTAGATGGTTTATGAACTTCAAACGTCCTTTTCTAGCCAAGCTTTTCCTCTCCTCTGTGCTGCCTTTTTTGCTCTATGATGGTGATCAGAACAAGAAAAGCAACAAAGAAGTCACCAGCATATGAATCACTTCCTAGTCATGCAGTACTTTTCCTGGATAAAGTGATTCAGCTTTTCAGAGGCTGGTACTTTACCAAATCACAGTCCTATTTTCTATCCAACATCACTAGAAGTTTAGCTGCATCAGAAACTACCCTAACAAGGTTCCATGGAAACAAGGGGCCTTTACAGACTGCCAGAAATAGTGCAAACTGAGACCACTTTAAGGGTTAAGGTTAGGGTTAATTTTTTCCCCCTGAGACATTGAGCCTTCTCTGTCAGAGAGCTCTGGTGCCACAATAAAATACAGTTCCCATGATTCCCTAACCCTAACCCTTAAAGTGGACTAAATTTGCACTATTTCTAGCTGTCTGCAAAGGCCCAAGATGACAAATGAAGTTCATGTTGCTTTCATTTTAGCTGCATACTCCTGTTGGATACTTCTGCTTCCATACCATTGGTTTTCTTTATTTTTTCCAATGCCTTAGGTAAGGCTGCCACTTAGAAAAGGTGTCTTTCAGCCTTATTCACAATACATTGGAAAAGTGTGATTCACAACATAAAAATTTCAACACCAAAGTTATATCTTGCCCATACTCTATAATTTACATATCATGGTTTTTTTGTGACTTATAATATTCCTCAAATTATTCTATAAAATTCTATATTCTACATACTTTAAAAATCCTCTAATCTACTTTAATTTGTATTCTATAGTCATCTACAATAAAAAAATTATATTATTTTTCTATTCTTATCCATTAAATTCTGTTCTTCTAAACTATATTTAATTTTATTTTTCCTTTCTATTATTTCCTTCTAATTTCTCTAATCTTTACTTATTTTAGTTCTGACACAAATACAGGACCCCAATCGAGTTTTAAATAATTTATCAATCCAAAATTGTGACAAAGCAGCAAATAGCAAAAAATTACAAAACTAAAAGTTATACCTAGGAAGAATAACACACATGCATGGTATATATTGCTTACACCTAACTAACACCCCACAATGCTAACACAATTCCCCCAGGGCGGGTGAAAAACCCATGCTCCAATAGCACTGGGAAAATTCCCTCCTGGCCCCCAAAGGCAACCAGCAAAAGCCTGAGGGTATGGTAATGAAAAATACCGTATTTTCCGGCATATAAGATGACCTTTTAACCTGCAAAATCTGTGGCTAAAGTGGGGGGGTCGTCTTATACGCCAGGTATAAGGATAATGAAGATAGAGATGCTAAAACTCTATATTTTGACTGGAAAAGGGGGGTCGTCTTATACGCGGGTTGTCTTATACGCCGGAAAATACGGTACTAAGCTGATGGTGGGTGGGCCGGGTCTCTCGGCTGCCTGGCTCATAAATGGCTGTAGCCACATGGAGAGGGGGCTCAAATCCTGTCCCAAATCTTGTGAGACTTTGAAGCCCCACGAGATTATAGGGGCTGCTGGGAGATGTTGCAAGATCCCGATTGGTAAGGAGCCACAGGAAGGGCAGGACTCAACCAATCATGGCACCAGCATCCCAAAATGGCCAACGCAACTAGTGGTCCCTTCCGACACATGGGGGGGGGGTCTATGCAGTCGCACCCACACAGTAAATGACCAACAGTGTTGACAAACAGCTGATAGCTCAATTCACACAACACATTGGGGCAATGTTAAAGTTCAACTGTGCTTTAATGAAAAAGTGGGCTTCATCTGGGATGCAAACCACATGTGGCCAGTCTGGTTGTTTCTGCAATCCTGCAAGTACCCTTGTCACACAGGCAAAATTGCAACTTTACTCATAAAAGAACATGCATGGGGACTACATACCTTGTTTTTAAGAACTGTGTTTCCTAGAGGCCTTACTGATTTTTTGTAAAACAAGGCATGTGGTTGTCTAATATGCCAATTGTTCCCTATAAGTTTCACACACTTAGTTTGCATGATGTTTGAGTTTACAAGTCATAGTTTGGAGCTTGCTAACAACCTGATTCAGAAGTCATGGACTGAAGTAGAGTTGCAAATCACTGTGTGTGCGTGCCAACTCTGGCTTGGCAAGTTGCTTCCACCGGCAAACCATCACAGTAGTTGTTTTATCTCCAGAGGTACTGGAGTGCTAAGCATGAATGATGAAAAGATGAAATCAGACATGTAGCCTTACCCTATAGTTCCAAATTACTATTTGTCCCAACCATAGTTCAGTTCGGTGCTTTAACTAAACCAATGGGTGATTTGCTGTGGGACAAAGATGGGATATAAAATAATAAATTATTGGCTATTTTATTGTATCCTATTTTATTTTATTTTCATTTATTTGATTATATTGTGTTATATTCTCTTAATCTAATATTAATGTTCTGATTTTTATTATTTTATTGTTTATATTTTGTACATTGTATTCATTTTATTATTATTGTTATTATTATTAAATAAATAAATAAATAAATAAAGGCACTAGACACCTTAATACCAATCAAATCAGATTTTTGAAAAATAACAGAAGACCTGGCCATTCAACTGCAGCACTGCTGATGTTATGCTATTTCGTATTCCTAGATTTCCTCGGGGTAGTCGTGCCTGAACTTGCAAGATCTGTACTTGGCAGTGTTCAATAGCAGTTCTAGAATTTCAATGAAAGACTGAAGGGCCAGTTTATAGCGTAGTTCTCATTGAGGTGGCAAACTTACATCTCTGAGCCATACCACTTCAGATTATAAGTGGTGGCTCACATGATCAAATGTTTCTGAAAATAAACAAGGATGTCATGGAGGCTAGGCAACCTTCTCCCTTCTGTCCCGTAACTCATTTTCTCTGTGGACAGACACACAGAGTCCTTTGAGCAAGCTCCCAATCTGAAAGGTGCAGTACCAGCCCTGACACAGGTTTACTACCACAGTAATACATATGATCACACTGTACTCCAAAAATCCAAAACCATTCTCCCATATTAGTAATATACACCACTACTGGAGTTTCTTTTCGTATTAACGTTTTTGGAAAGGATCCACACAGATATATGCATCCCAGAAATATAAAAACAAAGTGCTAATAATTCTCTGTGGGAGATTTCTGGTAAAGCACAAATGGTAGTTTCAGGAACACTAACAGTAGCACAATTTATTTTACGTGCATAGGTACAACTCAAAACATGATCCTTTATTTTTATGAAGGAAAGCATCCCAAGTCTTTTGTATGACTATAAAAATAAAATATTTAATTTATAGCCCATCTTACCACCTGTAAAGGCATACAAGATAGCTAACAGTAATTAAATCAGGATTGAAAGATCTTAGGTTCAAAAGAACATAAAAGCAAGTAAATCTGACATGCAGCAATAAAAGGGCATGAAACCAAACTATTCAGCTCATTCAACAGCAGTCCAGTTTACATGCGAAAGGTCCATGTGGCTGAAAAAAAAGTATTTTCCTATTGGTAGAAAGGCAATGGAAGAAGAGCAAACTTAGTTTCTCTTTCCATAGACAAGAAAGGTTCTAGTCTGGGAGCAGACACCAAGAAGTCCCTCCAATAGCTACTCAGATTTGCTTCCTAAGCTCATTAGTCAGGTAACAGTAGTACCTGCTCCCTGTTCACGTGGAAAATCACTGTGCATGAATAGCACTTTTTTTTTTAACTTGGAGCCAACTATTGCTCCTGATCACAAAGGCTTTTATATTCCCCTGAACAAAATGATGTAATGGTTGTATACTCACCTATACCTTCCAACAAAGAGTAGATCAGCTAACCAAAAATGTAATAAACAACTCTATACAGAGCTATCACCAGCTGTATGCCCAGTACTGCCACTGGAAATCCTTAATGATGCCTACAGCCAAGTTCAGGATCTTTTGAAAGTAGGAGAAAGTGTGTGCCCTGCCAATGAACCACATGGCTCCTTGCCACATTTCCTGATGTCAGGCACCAGTGTGTCTGAGCTTTGCAAAAAAGTGGCAAAGTACTTCCTCAGAAGAGAAAAACTTCTAAGAAAGGTGTAATTACATCATCACACTGGATAGGTTTTCACGTCACAATATAGACAGTTTATTGGGTTCTAGAGGATTAGCCAAGATTCTGCCCACTGTCTATTGTGATGCTGTACCAATATAGACTATATTGGTATGTCACTCTAGAACTGTCTATTGTGATGCTGTACCAATACAGCTCAGCTCATATTTCTAGTTTCTCCTCCCTGTTCCACCCTAATCCTAGTATCAACCCCAGGATCCACTTGCCATTACCAGGAGTCATCTGATGTCAAAGGATGGGAATCCACAAGATTCCCATCCTTTCTCCTCAAGGACTGATTAAATAGGAAAAATCACAAGGTGTTCAGTTATACAGAATGTTATACATAATGTCAAGCCACGTATGCATTTAATCCACACATTCAGCCATTCATTTATTTGAATTTCTTTGAATTGCATGTTTAAAAATAGGTAAATCTTGAGCCTTCTTGCATTTAGTTTTATGATTCTTATCAGAAATGTCTTCAAGTCTAAAGGTTCCTGCAAGCTGCTGTTAAAAAGAATTAAAAAGTAAACCAACAGATTATTTCAATAAAACTGGCTTTTTAGGCTGCAAATGAGGCTTAAAGCATGGATAGGCATTTAAATGGCCTGAGTGTGTGTCCTGAACTACCAGGAAGAGTACCTGCATGTATACAATTTCCTTCACTGCACCACTGTCACATAGTACTAATTGTGACTCTTATGAACTATCAAACTGCATTATGATTGTGAAGTTAATTATACACATATACATATAGGCACACATACTTTACTAATATATTGGAGTTCAGGTAAGACAAGTATCTGAATGTGGCATGTCAGTAGATCAATCTGGCAACAGACTAGATGAAATATTCTGATGTCAGCAAATACGGAAACTAGTCTGTACCATTTCAAATGTGATAAAAGGAAAAAGATAATGAACCAACAGGAACCGCAACTCAGTTGAGCTTCCTGTTCCCCTTCCTCCACCAGTGCATCCAAAGTGACTTAAATGGTCATACTACTGCTCCATAGGAAAAGTATATGAAAAATCAATCGCACTTGGTTTCTTTCATTGCATACACAAACACATACACACACACATACACTCAACTGCCTGGCAACTGTTTTCTTGTGAGAAGGATAATATGATACCTTACAGTGATAAAAAATAAATAAGTTGAAAATTCTGGACAAAGTTTAATTTAAGAAAGGAAGCCCCCAAAGCATAATATTTTTCAGGCCAAACAAAGATGTGAAAGATAACAATTTTTAAAAGGTGGCTTCCAACAATTGAGGAGAAGAAGCACTGACAGAGGCACTGACCTCATGGGAGAAGGACTGAGGGTTGTATCAAAACCAGAGGCTATCTTTCCAGATCAAAAAACATTTTGGTTCTGTTCTGAACTGTGGCTTTCAATTTATGCTACAAAGCACACCAAGGTTCTTCTGAAACTTAATCATAGAAAGTGATAAATAAGACACAAAGTTCCTCAAAGACAGCTTGCCCATTACTATAAATCTTCCACTCAACCTCATATGATTATTGTGGCTGTCTTTACGGCTCTAATCTTCAGGTTTTCCACATCCATCTTTAATCCTCACCTGCAGTGTGTGTATGTACCTTCAAGTTGCCTGTCAATTTATGGCAATTTGATGAATTTCATAGGGTTTTCTTAAGCAAGGAATACTCAGCGGTGTTTTCACCAATTCCTTCATCTGAAATATAGCCTACAGTGCTTGGTATTGGTTGGTGGTCTCCCTTCCAAGTACCAACCCGGACTGACCATGCTTAGCTTCCAAAATCAGATGGGAAAAAGTGCCTTTTTAGAATATTTAGGCCTGCCACATAGACCAATTTATGTTTCTGCCATACAAATATACCTCTTTCTTCCTCTTCCTTGTCTTTCCAACATCTTTCCTAATCTGTTTTTCTCATTCTCTCCTCATTTGAAAAGACAGTAAAACATTTGAGAGAGAGAGAGAGAGAGAGAGAGAGAGAGAACAATAACTTGTGATTACAGCAAATTATAAACTGCTTGTGAGTCCAAACTCACAAAGTGAAGATCAGTAAGATGTATTCTCAGTTCACGTGGAAAAATCACGAGGTCCAACAAATCTGGACTCCAGTAAATGGTTTGCTTGCAATGCCAGACTACATCTTGGTGCTATACTCTGAATGTGTATGTTCTTTCTTTTCTGTCTTCAGGCAAATTAGTGTTTGCCCGTTCACTCAATCCAACCAACAATGATTAGCAAGACACAAAGTGCAGTTTTTTGGTTTTGAATGTTTATCTAAAAGTGAGGAAGAACCACCAACCATCAGTAGAACTCAAACCATGGGCTGGCGCTGGAGCTAAATCATCTCCAGAAAATCCAACCAAACATTACAATGTTCTCAGTGGTCCTTTTTGGTGGAGGTTAAGGCAAATAATTACAAAGCCAGAAGTTGAAAGCATTTGGGCTCTGTACACTGACTTTATACCCAGGCACCAAGATTTACATAACATAACCAGAAGCCTGGCTTTCACCAGGATGGACACCAGAAGAAGAAAAATCTTTAATAATAAAAAAAAGCCAATTTGTTTAGAAAGTAATTCAAATGCCCCACCAAAATAGTAAAGAACTTTAATATTACACAATGTCTAAAAGTTTGCTTGATCTAGTTTGTTCAAAGTCACCCCTCCATTTATTTTTAGAAAGTATTTTAAAAATGTAGACCACGAAGAGCTGTGCTACCCATCAAAGCCAGTGGGTCAAGTTATATAATTGCAGGGAACAAGCAAAAATGAGTGGAGAAGAGCATGGGAAGAATTTATGTCTTGGGTCATGCTTAGAACACAGCTGCATGAAGTTTTATGTCAACACAGAATGCCTTCACATTGCCTTTTAAATATGGAATCAGCATAGTGCTACCAATATTCATTTTTGCCCCCCAAAAACCCACAAGGAAATTGAAAGCGGCAGGAATTCTGCATGTACCAAAGTATTAAGCCCACAGCTCAACAGCATCCTTTCAAACTGTGCATATTGAATTTGGCCACGAGTATTACTGTGCCTGTTATTTCAAGCATTAAGGAAGCATTTCCCACCCAAGTTCTAAGTATGCTTAGAAATGTGTCCACTCTTTCTAGAAAAACGGGAAATGTTGTGGTGCTCTGAAGTGTCTCTTTTAAGGTACTTAGGCTTGCAACTGTGGTGGCAAACTACGTAGGTAAGCTAAAACCACACCTCCCAGGTATATAAAGGAAATACATTGGTTTTCCCCAGATGGAAAACAAAACTGTAGTGTGGTAGGTCAGAATGGGGAGACACAGCAAGCCTTTCCTCCCCCAGTGCTGCACCTCAAACTAGGCTGGAGGTGCCCCTGGCTCTTCAGCTTTGCTTTTTAAAGGAAAGATAGGGAGATCTAATCACAGATTGTCTCATCTATCTTGGCCCTGAAGATTGTAATTTTCAGTTCCCACAGGGCAATCCTCTGGACTCCAAGGGATGCTGGCCAAGATTTTAAGGCAAGCAGAGCTATTTCTATACTCTCTTCAGCATCAACAAAAATGAAGATTCAGTGGATGGTTTTCTATATTCCTGTTTTCAGTTTGGGTTGGAACTGTCATATTACATACATACACATTTCAGTTGACTTCTGTAGCGTTACCTCACACACAAGTGGACCTTTTCTAAGGGTCATGCCATTTGTTATAACTGTTGTTGTGTGCCTCCAGGTTTTTTTTCTGTCTTATGATGACCCAATGGCAAATCTATCATGGGGTTTGCTTGGCAAGATTTGTTCAGAGGAGGTTTGCCACTGCCTTTCCCTGAGAGTATGTGACTTGTCCAAGGTCACTCAGTGGGTTTCATGGCCGAGCTGGGAATCAAACCCTGGTCTCTAGTCACAGGCCAGCACTCCAACCACTCCATATAGTACTTCATTTAAGCCCTAGCTTATTTTACTGTATTCAGATATTTATATCTCATCCTTTATGACAGGGTCTCAACATGATGCACATATAAATTTGATTTAAAGCAATTCAGAATAATGTGTGTTTTATCTTTTCAACAACCACAGGCCCAGGAATGATGGTTTAATACCTATTTTGATTTGCTAGTCCACTGGAAACAACTAGCAGTCCACCAACAATACATTCCATGCCATAAAAAGTTCACCCTTCCCAATGACTCACAGACTCTTCTAACAGCTGCTGCACCATTCCAGACTCTAACCCCACTCCCTTCTTTGCAGTCCTGGAAAACGGGTCACTGTTGCTGCCCAGCCCCACACTCCTACTCACATGTCTGAAACACCATTTCAGTTCTTCGCCTAACCTCACCCTCAAAACCGAGATATGCCTTCCGAATGTATCCTTCTCCATACCTCCCAATACACTCTCAGAGTTTCTTTCTTTCTCCCCCCTGAAAAAAACCCCCATAAATTCAATTGTTGTTCCCAATTTGAATACAGATTGAGCCGCCCTTATCTGAAATGCTTGGGACTAGAAGTGTTTGGGATTTCAGTCTTCAGATTTTGCAATATTTGCACATACATATATTTGAGATGGAACCCAAGTCTAAACATGAAATCTATTTATGTTTTGTATACACCTTACACTTACAGCCTAGAAACAATGAGGTTAATAATTTTGTGCATGAAACTTAAGTTTGTACACACTGAACCATCAGAAAGCAAAGGTGTCACTATTTCAGCCACCCATGTGGACAGTGTTAGAATATTTCAGATTTCTGAATTCTGGATAAAGGAGACTCAATTGTAGACCCAACTGATTCACAATGGGAATTTGGCAAGCCAACACTAAGGTAAGTTTCACTGGTTCAATGGGTTAACTAGTTGAAACTAACAACTTAATTTTGGCTAGCAATGGGAAAGCTAGCAACCCTACAGATGTTGATGAACTGCATCTCCCAGAAATCCTCACCATTGGTCCTGCTGGCTAAGAATGCTGGGACCTTCCATCCAATTACATTTGGTAGTCCATCGAATCCCTCATTTAGGCCAAATGTTTATTATTGTCCAACCTCCAAAATATTGAAATCTATTGTGAAACCATGACTTGGGTGGGATTAAATCTATTGTATCTCTGAACAGAAACTAAAATCATTTTCTAGACTGCCCACGTCAGGACATCCATACACATTTGGTTCAAGTTGATTCTGAAGGTAAAGAAGCATCTGTCAATGACTGTCTCCTGTATTTTGACAACCCTTCAAGTTTTCTAGAACCGACATTACTGAGATGCTCATTTATGCTTTTACTGCAACTGCTCCCAAGGGTTCAATGGGTAGCAATGCTACTTACTCAGAAACCAAATAATACTGGAAGTAAAACCACCGGAGTGTATGAATCAGAAACTGAACAAAACCAGAAGGAGAACCTCTAGAGAAGGCATAATAAGCTTTAAATTAGCCTTGCAAGTTATTCACTTACCTGAGGAAAAAAATTAAAAATATAAAAATTAATTTAAAGTAAATACAAACTGACCAGGAAAGGAAGCTATAAAAAAGCCGGTTCGCCTCATGCCCCAAGTATCTGAAACAGGTGAGCAAGGTTAGTGAAATTCCTATGGGTCAGTATGTTTTACAGTTATCTGGAAATTTGCTTGGAATGAAAGCCTACATCCATCCTTCTATCCAATACTGAAGTGCACACAAAACATCAGGTAACTTTTTTCTTACAATAGGCTTGCAACCGTTATTTCTAGAAGTTAGCATCTTTCATCTCAGGTTCTGAAAATTCCCAGGAGACCAAAATGGATTATGAAGTACCCTGTTTTGTGACAGTTATCTCTACAGTCACAGAGAATCAGGTACCCCCTGAGCTTTGGTATGTCAAATCCTTACTCATGGCAGCAGTATTTTACAGTACTAGGGATTTCTGAGGAACATGATCTGTGCCATCTATCCTGGGAATCTGTTTTACAGAATGAAAACAAAGCTCACAAGGGAGTTTGCCACCTGTCCAAACAACCACTACCATCATGGATCAGATTAAGGTACACCGAACTCAGCTGCTTCTAATCCCACTTGCATGTAAGCCTCACCACCCCTCGTATAACATGAGGGGCAACCAATTGTCAATTTTCAACCTACCCTTTTCTCTAATGTACTGTATGTGCCTTTAAATCACAAGTTCTGGGGACTCCATGAATGTTATCTTAGGCAAAGAATAGTCAGAGGTAGTTTTCCCGGTTCCTTTCTCTATAATAGAGCCTACAGCATCTGGTAGTCCCTGGTAGAGCCCCAACCAGGTACTAACCAGGGCAAACCCTATTTAGCTTCCAAGATCAGCCAGCTTTCTGGTACCTGGAGAGTATTTCTCTCCATCCAGCCCCTAATTCTTTGTCAAGGGAGAAAGGGAACCAACAATGAAACCGACACTCATCCTAAGCAATGGCATTCCATCCCAATTCCCTCTACACCCACATCATGAATGGAGACCAACAGACAGACCTAAGCCAGATGCCCCTTCACTTCTCCAGCGATGAGTCTGCATTTCTGTCCCCAGCGCCCCAGTCTTCCTGGGCTCAGTCCTTTTAAAGGCATTCAGATGAAGCAAGCCGCCAAGCCTGCTGCTCGCTTTCTCCCCTTCTGGAAAGGACGAGCAGCATACTGTATAGGCAAAGACGGAACCAAAAGACACTGGCAGGAGGGAGGAAAGCCCAAAGAGAGCCCTTCCATCTCTCCCACTGGTTAAAGGGGTGTTCGGAAAGATCCTCACTCAGTCATAGGGGGGACACCTTTCCTGATGAGCTTCCTTGGTGAGGACAGCCCTCCTTTTTCTCTCTTCCACAAGATCGCTCTCACCTTGGGAATCAAAGGAAAGAGTCATCACTGCTGCCTTTTGCATTTACCAAACCCAACAACCGAATCCCCCTTTTGCTCCAAGATAGTATTGGCTCCCCAACCCAAGGCAGCAAAGAGGAGGCTGTGACTTCCATTTATAGCCCAGCAAGCTCCTGCCTCATGCTTACACACACACACACACACACACTTCCCCAATGAAGAGAGCATTTCCAGTTCAGCTGTGCAATCCAGGGACACACAGGCCTTGCTTCTGTATTGAACACACCACAATCTCCTTCAAGCTCTTATGCCTTCCTTGGATTCACGGGGACCATGGTGGTGTTACCTACACAAACACACACAGAGAGAGTGCAGCAACAGTCCCTTGATGCACAAGCTAGCCTTCTCACTTGTCGGTTCCTGAGAAAAGCCTGCCCTGAAGGAACCTATCCTCTTCTTGTTGTCCCTTCTGCCTTTCATTTGCAACCGGTCCTCTCCCCATCAACATCAAGCTGATCATCTTCTTTTTATTTTAAGTTTACCACCACTGTAACAGGATACAAGGAGGCTACCACAACAGCTGGAGTGACCATGTAAGGGAAGGTGCCTGGTGTCAAAAGCAATTTTTTTTTTT
>CM034706.1:113765880-113779771 GCA_020142125.1 Phrynosoma platyrhinos
CCACTTTATTTTCGCTTTCTGGCCCACGTGTGATAACGTCCCAAGTCTTACACATGGCAGAGTTTGAATGGGTCTAAAGAACTTGTAAAGGAAAGCTAAATATCTCGCAAAACTACAAATCATAGAATTCAATAGCATTGAGTAATGGCAGTTAAATGGTGTCAAACTGCTCTTTTTTCTACAGAGTGGCAGCAGCCTCAGCCTCCCCTTCAGCCCAGCCCTACAAACAAGTGTTTTACAATTACCTGTTCAAACCTTAGAAGACATGCAAAACCATGTGAAATACAAAGGTATAAGTGGTAGCTTACCAACTTTGAAGTCTTACACATGGCAGAGTTTGAATGGGTCTAAAGAACTTGTAAAATAGTGTAACCAATTGTTCAGATATATATTAAAAAGGTTGTTTAGGAAAAGGAGTGGAAATGGGGGCAAAAAAGAGAAGGAAGTAACCTACAGAATTAGAAGCAATCAGTCAAAACAATTTAGGTCAGGTAGTACATTTTTACCTATATCTGTAGAATTGTGGATTTCAGAGCATGTGCAGAGATTCTTACAGAGAGGATAATGTGAGAGAGGGCATTTTTGGACTCCTGATTAAATTATTTTAAGAAAAACAGACTGAAAATGATCTCACATGGTTATAAAAAAACAAGACCAGTAAAAGCAGCCCTCTTTAAAAAGACAGACTGTGTTTTTGTCCACTTATAAAAAATGTACATTTTCTAATGCCTAGTCAATGAATCAGAAAATTACTTAATGTTATTTACACTTTTTTAATGATTCTGCACTTAGATTATAAAATAAATAGTTTGTTGTAACTATAGTTGTCCCTCCCTGTTTGCGGACTTCGAGTCCGTGGTCTCTGTCCTTCACGGACCAGCAAGTGGGGAGGGATAAAATGGTCCATGCGTGGGAGCATGCAGCCATTCAAAACAGTGGGGCTTGAATATTTGTGGTTTTTTGCTTTTGCAGGGTGTGTGTGTCCAGAATGGATCCCCCATGAAAATGGAGGGGCGACTGTAATAGTACTATGGAAAAAAAACCTGAATATATATTTGCAGACAAAACATAGAATATGCTTCATTAGGCTTTACTGCAGGGGTGTAAAATCACAGACATTCTATTGAGTTACATCAGAATATTTGTGTTCATCAATGCAGAGACAGAAGTAGTTCATCTAAATCTTTAATTTCTGTTGTTAGAAAGGTTAGATTTCAACTCCATTAGGAGAGATAAAGAGATATATAGAATAAGGGATTTATTTATAAGTGGTAAACCTATACAATTAGACTTACTTAAGAATAAACTTAGACCAATAGCTCCTCCTTGGATACAATTAGTAGAAATAACTACCTTTATCAAAAAATTAAGTAGATCAGGAGGTCCCCAAGAACTTTTACTCTATTTGAAACATTATGTGGGAATGATAAAAATAGAACTGGGTAAGTTTCAACGTTATATCAATTATTACAAGAGAAAAAGTCTGGAAAGCCTAAAGGATTGAAAACTGTATGGGAATCAGATTTGGGAATAGAATTACCAGATATGATTTGAACAACTCTAACCTAGCAATCAATATCTGCCCAGGCTAAAGAACATATATTAAAAATAATACACAAATAGTACAATTATCTGACAAACTACATAAAACTAATTATGAACTGTCAAAGTTATTCTGAGGAGGATGTGGTAAAACAGGAGATTGGCAACATAGGGGGGTTGCAGACTGCCAGAAATAGTGCAAATTGAGTCCACTTTTAGGGTTAGGGTTAGTGCTAGGGAATCATGGGAATTGTTTTTTTCTGAGACATTGAGCCTTCTCTGTCAGAGAGCTCTGGTGCCACAATAAAATACAGTTCCCATGATTGCCTAACCCTAATCCTAAAAGTGGACTCAATTTGCACTATTTCTGGCAGTCTGCAACCCCCCATAGGTGGCTAATCTGCCCCCAAATAGTAAATGTCTAGGGGACAAAATTAAGTTGGATGAGTAAAATACCATGTCAAAGAATAGAGTCATTATAGAGGAACACTAATATTGATTTCCATATTTGAAAATGAAAGTACAAGATTACCCAATAAAATCTTGCAGCACTTTTGCTAAATGATGCAAGATTAGAAATAGTAAAATTATGGAAAACAGTAGAGTATTTTTCACTACAGAAGTAGATAAACAGAATGTGGTCTACAGGGCTATCAGGAAAGCTAACATATAAAATGAGATTAGCAAGAGAAGAAATTAAAGAAGATACATTTGAAGACATTTGGAAGCCCTTTATTATTTATGTTACTCATGTGTACTCTGGATTTAATCCACCATTACATCAAATTTAGGGGCTATACAGATGGCCCTTAAGGAGCGGCTCTGTGCTGCCCCTGGGAGCATCGGATCAGGGCTGCGGCAACCGCATGCTGCAGCCCCAGTGTGGCACTTTGTTGTTCCAAAAAGAGCTGGCAAATGCCATTCCTTTTTGGAGTGGCAAAAGCCACCCTTACCGCTGCTGCCATGGCTCTTCTGCACTCCTTTGGTGCAGCATGTCTGTATGCTGTGCCAAGGGAGCGCCCTGACACTGCGCGCCATACAGTGGGGTGCGTGCTGTGATGCTGTGCGGCATCAGGGCAGAGTCAGGGCAGCTGGCATGTGGTCACCTGCCCCAACTCCACCTCCAGCTGGCCCTTTTGGCCAGTCTGTACAGGCCCTTAATTAATTAATTAATTAATTAAAGTAATTTGACACTGCTTTAACTGCCATGGCTCAGTGGAATTTTGGAGTTAGAGTTTTGTGAGATATTTAGCCTTCTCTGTCAGAGTGATCTGGTGCCACAACAATCTACAAATCGCAGAATTCCATAGCATTGAGCCATGGCAGTTCAAGTGTTGTCAAACTACATTATTTCTGCAGTGCAGTTGCACCCCAGGTAACTGCAGAGAGAGGAAGCAGAAGGTTACTTTAGAATGGGGAAAATACATTGTATGAATATACACATTCATAATACTTCTGGAGATTTAGGTACATTGTGCAGTACCCCAGATGTTGCTGCATATTTCTCCCAGCATATTTATACTGGCTATACTGACTAGGGTGGCTGGGAGTTGCAGTTCAGCCATGCCTGTAGGACAAACAATTCTGACCAGTGATTCAGAGTTTACTGCAATTATTACATTCCTTTATTTGGGATTATTTTCATTCATTATTGGCAGCCTAAGACAAATATCTGCGTATGTATCTTTAATGTATTGTAGCTGGGTTATTGTTGCTTGATGTTCAAAGATGCACTATATGTGTATTTGACATTTATATTCTTTTGAAGTTAATATACACAAAAGGGATGCTGTGCTATTGTTTCCCACAATCTCACAAGTTCATAGTATGTTTTATGCTTTACAGAAATCATGCTTCCGACACAATCCAAGTTTGATTAAAGCACCAGTCTTTATCCACATTGCATATAAATGAAGAATGGGCAGCTGTTTGGACAAATCTGGCAGGAATTCTGCCCTTATCATCCATATTTGTTGCATATATACAACCTCCTGGAGTTCTTCAGTCATGCCCATCTGTTAGAATGGCATGATTCCCATGTATAAGTTGATCAGCTCATTTCTCTAAGGTCATAGATACGCATCCACCATTGCTGTCAAGCCAGGATTTTTGGTAATAGAAGTGATACCTCCTGTGTGTAATGTCTGCTTTTGTATACCATTTAAGCACTATTTGACTATCCCACATGCCCATGATAGCAGAAGACGACTCAAAAATGCAAGTTCTGGATCTGTAAATTTGTTATTGCTGCTGCTGTGTGCCTTCAAGTCATTTCTTACTTATGACAACCCTAAGGCAAATCTATCATGGAGTTTTCTTGGCAAGATTTGTTCAGAGGAAGTTTGCCATTGCCTTCCCCTGAGGCTGAGAGCATGTGACTTGCTCAAGACCACTCAGTGAGTTTTATGTCCAACCTGGAAATTGATCCCTAGTCTCCAGAGTCAAAGTCCAGCACTCAAACCACTATGCCATGCTGGCTCTGTGACTACAGATTAATTTTTCCTGTTAAATTTGGTTCCAGTGTATTGAAGCTACATAGCTGGGGGTGATGATGAAGTAACACCTTGTAGTCAATCAGAAATCATGAAGCTAAATCAAAAAGAGAACAGACTTTGCAGTCCTCAGTCTCACTGGGCAAATATTTTTGCTCCATTTTGCAGGGGTCCAAACTAGTGCTGAAATGATGAGCCATGTTTTTCAGGATTTAAAGTATTAATAAAATGTCTTTCCACACTTTTTCAATTTTAATCCTAGTTGCATCATGCTCAAGGAATGGGACTTTTGTTGCAGAGCCAGCCTTATAATTGGATTGAAGTCATTGTTGGGGATGATAGATATTGGGTGGCTGCAGACCCAAGGCCCTGTATGTTCCTTTTGTGCCCCTCACCATTCCCCTCTGTTGCATATCATAAAGTCTGTCTGGGAGTGCATCTATACTGTAGAAATAATGCAACTTGATACTACTTTAATTGCCTTGGCTCCATCCTACACAATCTTGGCATTTGCAGTTTATTGCTACAGTGTAGATATACCCTGGGACTCCTTGAAGAAGTCTATTGCCTCTGCTAGGATTTAGCTAATGGGGGTCGGGATGAGGACATTGCCACTTCAATAAGAATTCTGTTCCTCCATGGAATTTTCCTTCAGTCCTCCAACTTCGGCATTGCAGTAACTTAAAACTTCAGCCAAGCGTTTACAAATGCGCTTTAGGCATCCAAACAAAAGGAGCAAGCAATGATTGCAAGGGAATGTGAACACAGGAAATACAAGAATCCTAGGTTTAACAATTTTCAGTGTCCCATTCTCTGCAATGCTAAAAATTTGTGGACTGAAGGAAAATTTCATTGAGGGACAGAATTCCTACAGGAGGAAAGCCCTCATTTCTCCCCTCCCCATAGCTACACTGCTGTGGTGCAGTGGAGGATGTTCTCTTAGCCATGTTGAAGTAAGATACAACTGCTTGTCTAGTTGACTTATTTATGTGGAACAGCCCATCTTTTATTTTGTCTCCAAAAGCAAAATGTCTTTGGACGGTGGATATTACAAAACATTATGTCTTTAAGAAGGACGTGAAAAACTTTCAGTACCCATTTCGTTGTGCTTCTCTGAATCTCATCTTCATTTTCATCTCACCTTTTACTCATGCGAGCTTGCAAGATTTTTGCTTTTTCTTCCTGTACTGACATTTGCAGGCATTTTTTCTATGCATTTTTCCTGAAAAGTGCACATATTTATGCATTTTGCTTAAGCTACACAATTCATTCCCCCCTTTTTATCAGGTAGAAATACATATATACAATACATAGTTACATAGTCACATACATATTCTTATCCACAGTTATTCCAGTGTCTCTTTTTTTGTTTTTCATTTTCATCTTTCCAAAGGTACACAGTTCATTGACTTGAATGTGATTATATGTATTTTTCAACTGTAGGCATTTTTGGTTGCTCTCACGGTAAAACATGTGAATTATTTTCTGTGCATGTTATTTTTCTGAAACATATGTCAGGCCTCACAAATGTTTTGATTCATAAAGCAGTGTGTTTTTCATCTTGCACCAAGTCTCAAGAGGTATAAAATGGCCGATTTTTGTCAAATCAACTCCCTTGTTAGAACAGCTCCGCTGGCTACTGCTCTGTTTCCAAGCACAATTCAAAGTGCTGCCCATGGTCTATAAAATCTTATACTGCATAGACCCAGGCTCTTTGACAGACCATATCTCCAAATACAATCCTGTATTTCAGGTTGGCCCCTGAAATTCCCCAAGATGCCCTTCTCTCAGTTCCACCAACTTTAAAGCTATGACTGATCTGAACATGAGACAGGGCCTTCTTGGTAACTGCACTCAGACTCTGGATCTTTCTTCCTAGAGAGGCTAAAATTACCCCTTCCTTGCTGTCTTCTGTCAGCAGGCAAAGACTTTTTTTTTTAAAAAAAGAATTCTAATAAGCTTTTGAGAACTGTTTTCTTTTTAAAAGTGTGCTGCACTATTTTAATTGAACTGCTTTTAATGGCTTTTCACACTTCAATTATACATTTTAAATTCTACTTAATGTCATTGACAGTTTAATGTTAACCTTTTTATGTTTCAGCAATATTTGTTAGCTGAATATTGAATATTTGTGGATCTCAGTTTTGGAAAATAAGGCAGGTTATAAATAAAATGCATTGTCTCCATCCAACAAAATTCTTTTCATTTCCTTAACTAATCTGACACTTCTGCTAGTACCGGTATGTGGGACTGTGCCAACTTTCTTTTCAGAGCTTTTAAGTTGCCTGCTAATGATTGTGCTCTTTCTTTGTGCTCCAAGTGTTTCTTGTGTGTGGTGCATTTGCTCTCTCCTAGATGTATTGATAGTTTTAGGCAAAGCATACTGAATGAATGCAGTGAATTGCTTACAGATCAGCAGGGTGCCCAGATTACACTGATAGACTGACACAAAAATACTAGAAAGTTCAACAGTTGTAGCAATGGGGGAATTTTGAATTGTTGATTTTGGCAACTCACAGTTTATTAGCGAAAAAAAGAAAAAAGAAAAAGTGTTGAAAAGATAGTTTTGATACACTTTTAGTGTGACTCTTCTCTGCTTTTTGTTCTTTCCATATTCTTGGCAATGGAAAACAATCACAGGAGTCTTTTAAACTGAGTCGTCATATGACTCCCTTGCCTAACAAGGCTGTAATCATGAATCAATACAGTTTAACACTTAATAATTGTAAAGTGAATTATTCAGATAAACCATTGGCTGTATTCAGCACAGTCAATGCTGACAGATGATCAGAAATGCTGTCCACAACATCTGGAAGACCACATGTTGCCAAACTCTGGTTTAGAAGAAGCAATTTTTCTGCTATTGTTATGTGTGTTTGCATGTACTGCAGGGGTGTAAATCATGCCACCCTCTGGGTGTTCTTGGTTTTACCCCAACCATAATCAGCAAAGGGTTGCCATAAGCTGGAAATGACTTGAAGGCAACAACAACAAAAGTAAAACGACAAAAGGTTTCCTTTAATATCCTACTGTCAACTTCAAACAAGATTAATAACTTTAGTATGCAGTAGCATAGTATTTTTAATTTTGTCTAACACCATGGCTTTATTATTAACAATTTTACTAACTGTTGAGTGAGGTATGCCCAACTTGTGGCCTCTTTCACTCATGGACATACCTTTCTAACTATATGTTTGATTAGTGCTAGCTTTTCTTAAAAACTGAGAATCTTATAGTCTCTTTTTGCTATATCACTGCACCTAGCTGCCATTATGAATACTATACAGCCATGTTGGCGAACCTATGGCATGTGTGCCAACTCTAGCATGTGAAGCTATTTTGGAGGGCACACAGAGAGACAGGAAGGTGGGGGGAAGAGGCCTCGGAAGTTGGAAGTCCCACCCCACAGAAGGCAGAAGTCATCCCAGAAGTCCGTTCCCCCCCTGGAAGTTCCACCCCCTGGAACACCTCTAGGTTTGGACACTCAGGGGGGTTGCAGACTGTCAGAAATAGTGCAAATTGAGCCCACTTTTAGGGTTAGGGTTAGGGAATCATGGGAACTGTATTTTATTGTGGCACCAGAGCTCTCTGACAGAGAAGGCTCAATGTCTCAGAAAAAAAAAAAACAATTCCCATGATTCCCTAGCACTAACCCTAACCCTAAAAGTGGACTCAATTTGCACTATTTCTGGCAGTCTGCAACCCCCCTCAGTCTCTGAAAGGTTCACCATCACTGCTATACAGCATTATAAGCACAAATACTGTACTACAGTAATACTGTAAGAGAGGCAATGTCCACATCTCAGAAGCACCATGGTCTGAACACAGATTGAAGGAGCACTGCCCACAATTTCAGAATCACCACTTCTAATATTGTGGGCAGTGGTTCTTCAGACTGCTTTCAGTCATTGGTGCTTCTGAGATTGTGGGTAGTGCTCCTACAATCTGTGTTCATTAATT
This sequence comes from Phrynosoma platyrhinos, assembly GCA_020142125.1. NCBI lineage: Eukaryota > Metazoa > Chordata > Lepidosauria > Squamata > Phrynosomatidae > Phrynosoma > Phrynosoma platyrhinos. The sequence continues at coordinate 113,773,875 of CM034706.1, forward strand.
TGTGATGCTTCTGAAATTGTGGGCAGATCATCTCTTGTAGCATTACTATAATACAGTGGACCTTTGGTATCTGCTGGGGTTTGGTTCCAGGATTCCCTATGGGTACCAAAATCTGGATGCCCAAATCCCATTATATATGATGGTGTAAGAAAAGCAGGTTTAGACTCAGAAGGAGGAGGAATGAAGATAGGAAAAAAGAACATCAACAATCTAAGTTATGTGGACAACATCATAATACTAACTGAAATCATCACAGACTTGGGACAATTATTAAGGAAGGTCAAGGATGAAAGTGCAAGGCAGGCTTAACACTGAATATAAAGAAAACAAAAATAATTACCACAGAAAGAACTAGACAAGTTGCTAAAGAATACATAAATACAATGGAGTCCTAAAGTTAGAATAATTCAAGCCATTGTATTTCCCATCACTATGTATGGATGTGAAAGCTAGACAGTAAAGAAAGCAGACAGAAAAAAAAAATCAACTCATTTAAGATGTTGTGCTGGAGAAGAGTGCTGAGGATACTGTGGACAACCAAAATGACAAACAAATGGGTCCTGGAACAGTTCAAGCCTGAAATCTCCTTGGAAGCCAAGATAATCAAGTTGAAGCTGTTGAACTTTGTTCACATCATGAGAAGGCACAGCTCCTTAGAAAGGACAATAATGCTAAGAAAGGTAGAGGGTTGTAAAAAGAGAGGAAAACCACATGTCAGATGGGAAGACAGGGCCTATGCAGACTGGCCAAAAGGAGTGGAGTTGGGGCAGGGTGACTGCACTCCGACCGCCCCGACTCCGCCATCATGCTGCGTGCCCCACCACATGGCGCGCGGTGTCAGGGCGCTCCGTTGGTGCAGCATGTAGATACGCTGCGCCAAAGGGGCGCAAAAGAGGGGCAGCGGCAGTGCTAAGGGCAGCTTTGTGCCGCTCCAAAAAGGAGCAGCATTTGCTAGCTCTTTTTGGAGCACCAAAAAACAAAAACAAAAACAAAAACAAAAAACAAAACCAAAACAAAACAAAAAAATGGATCAGGACCATTGCATGTGTACAGACCCTCAATCAGGGAGGTCATGGGAATTAATTTGCAGGACCTTAGCAGAGCAGTAGAGGACATGTTGTTTTTTTTTAATATCTCATCTACAGGATTGCCATGAGTAGGGGTTGACTTGAGGGCAGTTAACAATAACATGTTTGATATAGGCCACAAGCTAAGTATGTCTCACTCAACAGTAGATACAATTGTTAAGAATAAAGCCAAAGTGTTAGATGAAATTATAAATGCTATGCCAGTACATACGTACTAGTTATTAATCTTGTCTGAAGTTGGGAGCAGGACATGAAAGATAAGCTTTTGTTCATTTTACTTTACTTGTATATGTGTGTGTGTGTGTGTGTGTGTGTCTGTCTGTCTGTAGTGTGATATTTAGCTTTTGCAAGGATTCAGAAGTGATATATAATGTGTTATGAATTTGCAAGCAGAAGAAAGCTCGGGTTTCACTTTTCAACCAATTCCACTCTCTGACAGTGCTCCAGTCCATAATCCATTAGATAACTGGGGCTTCCTGTGAACCTGTGAATTGCAGGTCTTTAGCAACACCTGCAGGGAAAGTGAAAAGATGCAGGTGGCTGTGTTGAATCCTGACAGTTTTTAATCTCTACCAGGAGCAGGTCTTTTGTGAATGGGCTTTACCTTCTCAGGACCAGGTCACCCACCTCTCAAATACTTGGATTACCATAGGGATTGCTCATAACATTACGTAACTGGTGGGAAAATCCATTCCCCTCTAGCTACTGTGAAAATTGCAGCTAAACTCAGAGGGAGCAGAAGAGTCTAAGGGGAGTGGCAGGTGATGTCATAGGAGCTGGTAATGAAAAATAAAGTCTTGCTCTTTGATCCTGTGAACCTTGGCTGCCCTGCATCCCTGAGCCTTTGACTTCCTTTGCATTTCTGATTTACTGAAGAATGGGGCTTATGTTAAGCTCAAGCAGTTGGCATTGTTTCTATGAAAAGGCTTTGAAAATAGCTGAAAAAATCAGCGGTTTCATTCTGTGACTATCTATCAAGTAACAGGATGGTGATGGTAGAAGACAAACCTGAACAGTCACTGGCACCAGCGTATTACTGTAGATCAGCATTCATTAAATGGAGGTTTATTCTTTTTTCCACTTGAATTCAGCTGGGATAACTACGCAGGAGAGGAACTGAAAGCTCCAATTCATTTTTAATTTGTCTGTTTGGTTATATACTCTATGGTGGAATGCAACAGCAAAGCAGCCAGAATTTTAAAATTCATGAATATAATCTTTGATCAGGTAAACTTGGAAGCACACACAGATTTTACTTCTGCTTCCTACTGTAGCAGAACAGTCATTTACATGATGAATATGTATATATATTTTCTCCCGTGAGCTTCACAAGGCTATGGAAAAATTAAATCATGCTCTATAGAGCTCTCCCTGCCAAAAAGCTGTCACTAAAATAACATGGAGTTTTGGGAGCTCTGTCATCTGGCTATCAAGCTTTGGTTTGTTCTTCTAGCATTCTCATTAGACAAGTTAATTCTACCTTTTATAAGGTTTCATTCTTATAGAACGCAGCACACAGGCTTCAGATAGTGAGATAAACTTTTGAGTTATTTTAATTCACAGTGACCAGTTCTTCAGGGGATAGTTACTAAATACATACCCTTTCTACCTGGGATGGGAAACATGAAAACTCCCAAATGTTGTTGAACTGCTATTCCCTTCAGGTCTACATAGCATAACCAATGCCAGGGATGATGGAATTTGCCATCCAGTAGCATTAGGAGGGCCACATTCCTTCCTTTAGAATCATAAGATCATAAGAATTGTAAGATTCTCTTTGAAGTTAAAAGAACTCCAAGAAAAATTATTTATTTACCTGAAGCAAAATACTGAGCAACCCCCCCCGGCACCACCCACCAACATATCATTGGTTATACTATTTGACATGCTAGGGATGCGATTCACACTTGCAGACTTGGGCTGTGATTTCCTTGATTGTTTCTATCCATCTGGAATGCAGCATTCATCTTTTCCTACTGCTTTCTACCTTACCAAGCATTATGGTCTTTACTAGGCTGTATCCATACTGCAGAAATAATCCAGTATGCCACCACATTAACTGCCATGGCTCAATGCTATACAATTCTGGGAACTGTAGTTTGCGACACATCTAGCCTTCCCTGTTGGAGAGCTCTGGTGCCACAACAAACTACAAATCCCAGAATTCCATAGCCTTTGAGTCATGGCAGCTAAAGTGTGTCAAACTGAATTATTTTTTCAATGCAGACACAGCCCTAGTGAGTCATATCTTCTCATCATATGGCCAAAGTACAATAGCTTCAGTTTAATCATCTTGGCTTCTCGAGAGAGGTGAGGCTTGAGTTGCTATAGGACCCACTGATTTGTCTTTTCAGCAGTCCATGGTATTCTTCCTGTCAGCTTTCTTCACTGTCCAGCATTCACAAACACACACACACAAATACAATGGCATGGACAATCCCAATTTTAGTTTTCATTTATATATCTTTGTGTTTCAGGATCTTGTCTAATTCCTTCATAGCTGCCCTTCAAAATCCTAATCTTCTGATTTCTTGACTGCAATCTCTATTCTCATTAATGACTGAGTCAAGGTATGGAAAATCTTGAACTATTTCAATTACTTCACTATCTACTTTAAAGTTATGTAAATCCTCTGTGGTTTTTTTTAAAAATTGTTGAGCTGTGAACCTATTTTTGCACTTTTTTCCTTGACTTTCTTTAGTTGAAGTGTTGCAAGTCTTTGCTATTTTCTGCTAGTAGTATCGTGTAATCTGTATATCTTAAATTGTTACTGTTTCTTCCTCCAAGTCTAATCCTGCTTTACGTATGATACATTCTGTGTATAAGTTTAATAGATAGGGTGATAAAATGCAGTCTTGTCCGACCCTCTTGGCAATTGGAAGCCATTCCATTTCTCTGTATTCTCTTTTGTCAGTAGCCTCTTGTCCTAAGTATAGGTTACATATCTGGATAATTAAATGTTGTGGCACATTCATTTCTTTAAGATGTAGAGAGATCTAGTAGCACCTTTGAGACTAACTGGAAGAAAGAAATTGGCAGTATGAGCTTTTGTAGACTTCAGTCTACTTCCTCAGATGCATTTGAGGAAGTAGACTGAAGTCTACGAAAGCTCATGCTGCCAATTTCTTTCTTTCAGTTAGTCTCAAAGGTGCTACAAGATCTCTCTACATACTGATTCTATATACTAACATGGCTATATCTGTGAATCATTTCTTTAAGAGCAATCAATAGGTTTTTTAAATGAGCTATACAATCAGAGGCTTTGTTATAATCTATAAAGCACAGGATTATTTTCTTCTGAAATTCTTTAGCAACTTCATTATCCAACATATGTTTGCAATATGATGCTCTAGTGCCTCTTCCTTTCCTGAACCGAAATTCTTTAGCAACTTCATTATCCAACATATGTTTGCAATATGATGCCCTAGTGCCTCTTCCTTTCCTGAACCTATCTTGGACATGTGGCATTTTTCACTCTTTATATGATAAAAGTTTTTATTGTAGAATTTTGAGCATCACTTGCATGGGAAATAAATGCAATGGCCCTGTGATTGCTACAATCCCTGGTGTCCCCTTTCTTGGTGACTGGAATGTGTATTGAGCATTTCCAGTCTGTGGGCCATTGTTTTGTATTCCATATTTATTGACAGATTTTAATCAGGACTAGAGTAGATTTTGTTTCCATAGCTTGAAGCAGCTGTATTGGTATGCCATCTGTTCCTGATGATTTATTTCTCGCAAGTGCTCTGAGTGCAACTTCCACTTCACTTTCTAAAATTAGAGATTCTTCTTGATATCGTTCTTCCCTGAATCTGTCACCCTTTCATCTTTTATATAATTCTTTTGTGTATTGTTTCCATCATATTTTTATTTCTATTTTGTCATGTAATGTGTTCCTCTGCTAGTGATATAGCATCCCCACTCTTAGTTTAAAAGTCACTCTTATTACTTGGATCTTGTGAAAGAGATATCTTGTTCTTCCTTTTTTGTTGTGACCTTTTATTTCTCTGCATTGATTATTACACTAGTTCTCCTTGTCCCTGCACAAAAGTCATTGAACAATTAGTTGCATTCTGACTCTATTTTTGTCACCATTTACTTTTGTTTCCCATCTATCTTTAACTGCTTGAAGAGTTTCATCTGTCATCCATTGCAGTGTCTTACTGCATTCCTCCCTGACAACATCCCTGGCTTCAGTCCAGAGTTCTTCTGGCTCTTAGTCAATAAGGCTTAATAGTGCAAATCTATTTTTCACATTATCTTTAAATGCTACATTTTACTGCAGAAAAAAAAAGAAAAGGAAAAAGAAAAAAAAGCTAAGCTGAAACAGAATATAACGTGAAACACAACAAAGATAATTCCAAAGCAAAGACAGAGTAACCAGTTTTCAGTTGACTCAAATTTAAATATAAATCAGTTGTGTGTTATCTCTATGTTTTGGGGGCAAAAAGGCATAGTAATTTTGCCAAGAGATGTCAACTTGTCATTCATTTGTATTGTTTATAGATTGTTCATATTTGTGGAACACTGTTAGGCCTCGTTCCCACTATGATTTAAAACGAATTGCTGATTGGGTTATATGTCTGTTGTTCCAACTTGAAACCAGTTCTGAACTGACTGCACTTGGTTTCAATTATGATGAAGTGAGGCAAATGCAAAAGAACCACTCTTTCCTAACACTAGTTTTTTGGTGGGCTCTTTTGAAAAGACATGATTAGCAAGCGAGTTCAGGAAGTGGGAATGAAGGACCTGAATTGCATGAAACTGAAGGGGAGGGATTACTGTGGTAGAGGGTTGGCACATCCCTCA
>CM034706.1:113805298-113828221 GCA_020142125.1 Phrynosoma platyrhinos
AGCTTTGTGAGGCCCCAGCATCCTTGAGCAGAGAAGGCTCAAGACCATGCAAAACTACAAATCCTAGGATTCTATAGGATGGAGCTACAGCACTTAAAGTACTGTTAAACTGCATTATTTCTATGGTATAGGTGTATCTATAGTTAGCCATAATCCATTCTATTTAAAGCTATATGCTTAAAGCTACATGATGTTTTCTTTGTCTAATTCTGCTGCTCTAGAAGGAAAGCTCTTGGAAATCACTTGCGGGTGCTGCTGGGTGTATGGCATGCTTTGGGGTGTTTGGGGTATTTTGTTTCTAAAATGGGAGGAACTGGGACTTTGTCAATCACACTTTGGTATCTGGATATTCTTGCCTGCAGCTTTATTTTACAGAGGCTGACTGAAGTTACTTAGGGCTCTTTTACATGGCACAACTGTACTGTGATTCCACTTTAACTGCCATGGCTGCATCCTATGAAGTCCTGGAGTTTGTAGCTTGGCCAGAGGCACTGGAGTAGTTTTCTGGATGAGGGTTCTAAATACACCTCGCAAATTACAAATCCCTTGATTCCCTAGGATGTTGCCATGGCAAGTAAGTGGAATCATAGTACTATAGTTAAGTAGTTTGAAAAGATCTGTAATGTGTGCTCAATGCACATGATTTAAAAGTTTGAGATCTCATGAGTTTGGATTTGGTAAACCTGTGTGGTTTTCCCCTCTTAGGAAACATGGGACCTTTAAGAATGAGTTTGTAAAATCCTTATTACACATTTGTAAATACACCATATAAAGTTAAGGTAGAAGAGATATTGCCATTGTTTTATCAGTAAGTGAAGCACTTGGGAAATTTTCTCTTTGGATTATAGCTCCTAGAATTCCACAGCTAGCATGGTTAATAGTTCTGTAGTTAGGATGACTGGGGATTCTGGGAGCTATTCTTCCAAGCTCTGCAAATACTATACTGCTGGATAGATCAGGCTTCTATATTTAACAAGAGACCCTCCTGTGTTTCTTTTGTGTTACATCAGGATTCTGACATATTGGATAGATTAGGTGTTAATATGACATCTCAATAATTTACACTGATAGTAGGTTAGAATGGGGTCCCAGCTTCAAAGTGAGATTGGTTCTCATGAGGAAGGACCACAGGACAGAATACAACAGAGTGTATATAATGATTTTCTATTTCAAGCAGCTGCATAGATACTCTTCTCAGTCATATGGTGACCACAGAGGGCCGATAAAATGTTCTGAGGAGAGGTGGAGTAGATCATGTAGTAGTATTCAAACTTTTTATATCTAGCATCCAATAAATTCATTTTAGAATCCCTTCCTTAATTTTGGAGTGAGGGATCATATTTGTATTATGTTAGTAGTACTAATGCAACTCACTAGTGCAACTCACTTAAGTCAGAAGTAAGTCACAATCCATTAGTGAATTTTTTTTTCATCCCCTTGCTGAATGACCTCTAGTTCCTCTAACAGTTCCCATGTTAGAAAGTAGGAGGCTGAAGTTGACAAAAGTTAGGAGCACCTAACTATTGTGTTGTGTAACAAAAGAATGCAATCTGAGAAGCCAGAAATATTTATTTTCCATCCTCCCAGTGTTTTGATTTCAAGGAAGTTCACAAAACATCTTACAAAAATAAAAATTCCACAAAATATTTGCTCAAGAACATATAATAAGCAGAAACACAATAAAGCCATAATGCAGTGGGGTAGTAAAATTCTGACGTGTGTTCATATCTCTGTTTAGCCAGGGAACTTAGATGATGTTTTAGACCCATCTTTCAACCACAGACTTCAACTATATAAAGGGCGTCTACAGACCGGCCCAAAGGGCCAGCCTGGAAGCAGGTATGGGGAGGGGCAGCCGCATGCCAGGTGCCCCAACCCCACGCTGGCGGTGTCCTGACACTGTGCACTGTTATGCACAGTGCGCAGCATCAGGACATCCTTCTGGCACAGCGTTTTGATGCGCTGCACCGGAAGGGGCGCTAAAGAGCTGCATGCCAGCTCTTAGGGCGCCTTTTGCCAGCCCTGAAAGGAGCGGCATTTTGCTGCTCTTTTCTGGGCCAGCAAAAGGGAAGATTGGGGTCAAGGCATCCGGCAGGCTTGGCCCTGATCCTCTGCTTCCCGGGGTGGCCCAGGGCTGCCTGTCTCCATCCCCCCAAAGACAGATCTGTTAGAAGCTTATCACATTCTTAAATAATATGGTTTACCTGATATGATCTGATCTGATAATATCAGGATGCCACCTGACTTAAATTTTAAACTGGATCAGGTAAGCTGTATTATTTGGAAAATCAGTATGCAAAGGGATCTTGTAGCACTATTGAGACTAGAAGATGTCTGCTATCTGAACTCATGCTATCAGCTTCTTTTTAGTAGTTACTCTCAAAGGTGCTACAAGGTCCCTTGGTAGACTTAAACTATGCAGGGGTAAAATTAGATCAACCCCAACTGGCCCATTTCCCACCTTGGACCACCTTTGTAACATGCAGTACAGTATTCTGGCCAAATAGTTTGGAATGCGAATATAAATTCCAAGTGCAGCAAGAAATGTTTTAAACCTCTCACATGAAACAATTTACAATATGAGACAGGAACCTCTCAGTTCAAATTCCACAAATGACAATAAGCTTGCTATGTAACTGCAATGAGTCTGGTGATCTCAGCTTCCTCTGCAATCCAGGGGAAGCAGAGTTTGGCCACCTTACACAGTTACTGTAAAGATTATGGAGATAATGGGAACATGTAAATTAATGGAGGGGATTGGGCAGCGCTCTGGACTAGGACTGTTGGGAGTTGTAATCCGACAACATCTGGAGGGGCATATTGTTCCACCCATCATATTAATGTTCAGAATTAAATATTATTCTCTTAATGTATATGCCCATGTCTGAAATGAGCCAAAAGTAGGTCTAATGGTGAGGTGAGACTCTGGCCTTGATGTTGTCTTTCCCATGGAAGAAATTACAGCCCTTTCAGACCTCCCCTTAACTTTTCTTGTCATGTGGGTCTCACTTGCTAGATAATCACTTGAGATAATTTAGTTGGAATTGTTTGCCAGCTAGAGCAGTAACAGTCACCATTAACCTCTTCTATTATGGATAAGAACATAGTTTGGAACTTGGGCTAAGTTCAGTAACTGAAAGTAGACGATGTAAGTTATTGAACAAGACATGATGGGGCTTCAGTATAGATGTCTCCAATACTACCTTGGAGAGAGGAGGTCTTCTCTATTCTCATAAAGTGTGTCTAGATTATATTTCCCCTCCCTCAAGATGTTCAAGAAGAGAAGAGAAGATTGTGTCATCTTCTCATTTGGCTTCTGATATATATATATATATATTGAACCCAGAGAGATATGAAAGTCGTGGTGGAAATGGCCAGTTCCAAGTTTGAGGAAGACCAGCACAAAGTGCACCCAGATATGCCATAACAGGCATACCCAGCAGTTGTGGGTGACTGAAAGATGCCATTTTAATTTCCTTCAGTGCTCTAGAGTGAACCTACATAAGAGAGACTGAGAAATAAAAATGGCAGATAGGTTCAGGTGCTTGACACTCCCCAAATAGTTGAGTCAAAAAACTATTTTCAAATAGGGTTGACCAGTAATGGGTCCTTTTAGGGATGCTGGCTTAGTTGATGGTTCCAGTGTCAATGGTGTAGTGAATCCACTCCAGATTTAACTCAGGCTTTAAAGGCATTATCCCATGTGCTGAACACTCACCTCAAAATAGATTCAGCACCATGGACAGCTCCTTTAAAGCCATCCATAACTTGGATTCACTGGTTTGGGAGCCAATGACCACTATTGGTACATGGAATTGTGCAGTTATGCATGGTGTTGACATCAGCCTTAGTAAGAAGAGCTCTTGCACTGTGATGTGATTGGTCAGTATCAGTGTTAAGATGACAGATTACTGCAGTGATAGACAAGCTGGTTCTCTACAGATGCTTTGGGCACAGTCCCTAATCATCCTCCATTTTCCATGCTAGCTGAGGATGGTGGGAGTTGTAGTTCAAGTGTCCACTGGGTTAGAGAACCTTCCCTCTCCTAGTAACCCATAGCTTTATTTGCTCATATTATTTAGTGAAAGAAAGATGGAGAACCTCTTTCAGTCAGAGAGCTGAATTCCATTTTAAAAGAAATCAGGATGGGTGTTGATGGAGTGGGAGAAGCCCCGTGCAAGGTGGAAGCAAAAAACCCAGTGCATTTTAACTTAATAAGTCTTCCTGATAATAATTAAGCCCAACAATGGATATTTCAACTTTTGAGGGAGGGGAGGAACATAGAAAAGCAGGGCAACCACCAAATTTCATGTGGAGGAACAAACTTCCCCACTCCTGTTTTGAATGTATGAGTGTATGTGTATTCAAATTGTCTGTCAACTTGTGGCAACTCTATGAATTTTATAGGTTCTTTTTTAAAGGCAAGGAATACTCAGAGGTGGTTTTGCCAGTTTCTTCCTCTGACATATGGGATCTGGTACCTTGCTTGAGATAAGCATTAAAGGTAAACAAGGGCAGCTTAAATATCCTAAAGGGACAATATCCTGTGTGATCTTGGAAACTAAGCAGGCTCTGCCATGGTTAGTACTTGGATGGGGGCCCCATTAATTAAAATACCAGGTCTTTCAGAGCTATAGTTCAGAGAAAGGAACTGGCAAAGCCACCTCTGAATATTCTTTGGCCACCTATGAACCCTATGAAATTCAAGGGGTTGATATAAGTTAAAAGGTGACTTCAAAGCAAATACACACAAACAAAACAAGGCAAGTTCCTCTCCTATGGAACTTACGGCCTAATTAGAATGGCGGATGACACAGCAAGGGAGGTACGATGAAAGAGAACACAGTACAAAAATGAGGATATATAGTTATGAGCACTTGGTATTTTGCTATATCCAAGGGCAAATGTGAAGACCTGATTACAGTGTTTCTTGACTGGTATATAAAGAATTCCTGGGAACATGATTGTCCTTGGGATTGCACATAGTTAAGCTTTTTGCAATTGATGGGTATATCTAAAGGGCTCAGAGTGGATAGACAAAGTGTGAATGATACTACTCTATTCTTTCATATTCCTGGGCATTAAAATAAGATGATGTCTAGAGTTGAGTTTTTTGAAGCTGCTCTGGTGGTATGAATTGAAGCAGTCATGTGCACCCAGTCTTCAGAAGACACTATTGGTTTCTCCACACAAGTCTGGGTGGATTTTAAGTCTATATCCCTGTGGCTTTTGGGGTTTCCTTATGGCTAGGTGGTGACTGAATGGTGGCCAAAAAGTGTCTGAAGGTATTAAGTATAATGCTTTCAAGAAAATCTGGGATTTGGTGTGAGAATTGAAGCAAGCTGGCTGCTGAGTTACCCTGTAGTGGGTGATGGCTCCCTTTGGCCCTGGCAGGTTCTATTGCAGTTCACACTTGCAAATATGAATAGAAATTGTTGTCCAAGTGAATGAGTCAGCTCTTTCCTGCTGCTGAACCTTTCTTCATTCAAGACTTCCTACTTCAAATCTAGGGCTGCCTCTAGCAATATGGTTCTTAAAAATGGGGCTTCCCACAACATCTGACTAAAGTGTGTGTATGTATGTGGGAGGACGGGGGCAACCACCTTTCTTAATAAAATCAAATGTTCATAAATGCAGGCAACAGAAAGTTTGTAATGCTGTGAACCTGCAGGGTGAAGATCTGTTCCATGACTGGGTTTGCTCTTAGCAACTTGTTGTTAGCATTCTTCTTAAGTTAGATGGGTATATTATTACCTGCAGTTGACATTAGCTTTCACACCACTGAGGTCAATGAAGCTACAAGATATGCTATCCTCTCCTTTCCTTGCACATTGGGATCCTCTTTCTGTATGCTACCATCTAGTATACTTACCTTTCTGTAATTCAGTATGTATAACTTCACATATATATTGATGGGGCCTGAGCCAGTCCCCCCCTCTGAAATATAGTCTGCAGCACCTGACATTCTTTGGGATTCTCCCATCTGAGTACTAACCAGGCCTGACCCTATTTAGTGTCCATGATCAGATGGGATCTGGTGACTTTAGGTTATTTAAATTCTACTCTAATATAAAACCTACTTATTCATTTGCATCTGTTATCACAATCTTTTATTTTTTCTGTATCGGTCATCTTGTTGATGCTCATGGAGATCTTTCATGTCATCAGTGAGAATTAAATACATGATTTTAAAATGTCTGCAAAGAGGATTCCCCTCCTCCTTCCCCAAAACCTTCCCTTACAAAATGGAGTTCATTGGAGCACATTTTACAGTATTGACACTTGGGGGCACCACAACACTACTTTTGACATTTTGCATTGAAGAGGAATTACCTCTTTTCAAGTGTGTTAGTGAGCCTTGTAGGCGGCATCCTCTGGGCTGTATGTTTTTAAAGTAAAAGCTAACTTTAATTTCTGTGAGCTGTTCATTCTGGCACAATATTATCACCACACTGCACAGCATGAGCCAATTTAATTTTTTCTGCTGAAAACTTAAGAGCTATTGGTTCTTGCTTATCTATGTTTGCAAAGCGACCCTTTGAATACTGCAAATGTAAAGTTCTTAGCCAAACAAGTTTAGGATTAGTGCCCCCAGCACTGGCTGGCTGAGCTGGTGAGAGGGCATAGAAAGCTTGTGAACATTTCAATTGCTGAGGGAGAACAAAACTTAAATGTTTGCAATCCAGCTTCTGCAAGAAAGATTTTTTTTCCGCTTGGTATGGGATTTAGCCTTGCACAGGCCCTAGGAACAAGAAGAGTTGTGTGAGAAAGGAAGAATGTTTGGAAAAATAGGAAAAGTAAGGGCCCGGGAGACAATTTGACAGAGATAAAGTGGAGACAAAGAGGGGAAGCAACAGGGAACTTTTGAGAATGATCTTTTGAGGAAAACGGGCAATGCTGACAGGGAACAATGGGGAAGGTAACAGGACAGAATTAAGAAGAATCTATAGAGGGAGGAATCCTACAAGGCTGGCCGCGTAAATGGGGAAACAATTGTATTGACAAAAGAGAGATGTAAGGAAACAAGGGTTGACCTACATACCCTAAAGGCACCAGATCCTGGATGATCTTGGAAGCTAAGCAGGGTCAACTCTAGTTTGTACTTGGATGGGAGACCTCCAGTGAATACCAAGTGCTGTAGGCTATATTTCAGAAGAAGGAACTGACAAAACCACCTCTGAATATTCTTTGCCTAAGAAAACCCTCGGAAATTCATGGGGTTGCCATGTCAATAGGCAACATGAAAGCATACAGACATGTACGCAAGGAAACCAGGTATAATAGTGGAGAGACATAGAATTAAAGAAAGTAGCAGAATCTTGAGCTAGCATGGCCATTAACCATAGCATTTGGAGGATTCTGGGAGTTTGGGCCTCAAAGCAACTTTTCTCCACTCTGGATTGGGGTCATCCTCATGGAACTACATGTTAGATAAAAAGCTTTACTTCAACAAGTGTCATGTTCAGCACTTTTCTATAGCCCTTACACAGTTTTGCTTGACACAGTAAAATAGTGTTTGCTCAAGATCCAAAGAACAAACAGTACTGAAGATGAAGCATTCCTAAAAGGGTATGCTGGCACATTGATGGCTAAGCCTGATATGCAAATCTCACGCAGAAGTTTCATAAGTCAACACTGCCATAACAACACCGAAGCTAGGTTGGATTTGTTTCCATAGCTCAAACAGCTGAGTTCTGGAACAGGAGGTGATTTCGTTTGCTGAGTTAGACTCTGTTCCAATCTATTCTACTCCTGGGTTCACTAAGAAATCTAAACTGACTTTCACGGTACCTGACCTTGGCAAGAGATCCTTCTGCACCAGCATACTGACTGAAGATTCAGAATGTCCAAGTCAATACATATCTCACTGGCTTAAAATTAACAGTTTGCTTCAGATTCCATACTTCAGCCAGTAAAATGTTCAGAACTGGAAAACGGCAACTTTGGAAACAAAGTGTTAGCAGAGTTTTAAAGGTAAGAGAGAGGATGATCAGATATGGGTGGGTGGGAATCTAGTGAGGAGGGCCTTAATGGAACCTGCAAACTTCACACCCTGACTTCCCCTCCATGTTAGCCAAATAATGCCTCTTTATAGCCTTCTTAAAAAAAATAGCTATGTGGGCTATTATCCTAGCTCCAGCACACAAGTATATACCAGTAGCTGTGATGTACAGCAGATGGAATGACTTCTGGTTGACTCTCAGGTGTAGCTCTGCTGCCCACAACCATATGGCTGTCTCTATATTTGCTCTATTCCTGGATATTTACACCAGAAGAAGGTTATCCTCCATTGGTGCTCGGTTGGATTGCAGTTGTACAATTATCTGTCATTCAAAATCTAAGAATTCCCTTCAACTCCAAAAGGACACAGTGTCCAACTCACGAATCATGACTGTATTTATGTTGAAATAATAAAGGTAAGAATCAGTTAAACAAATAGAAAAAGAGCAGGATTGTCTAAAACAATCCCCTGTGACGTTAAAGTCAAATACAGTTGGCTCTCTGCATCCACTGACTTTTTATCCATGGAGTCAACCATCCATTGCTTGAAAATATTAAAAATAATATAAATTCCAAAAGCAAACCTTGATTTTGCCATTTTAAATAAGGGACACTATTTTGCTACACCATTGCATGTAATGGGACTTTAGCATCCATGGATGTTGATATCCATGGGGGGTTCTGGAACCAACCCCAATGGATAACAAGGACCCCCTGTACTTGCATTCAGGTTACATTCTGCTGTACACAGGACCAGACTGGTTTGTAAAATCTGGAAAATAAACAAACTCTTGTTCCTCACAAACAGCCTCTCTTCATTTTTTTTATTTGGAAAAATACCCTTCTTTCTATTTTTTTTTTCATTTGGGGAAGAGTGACAAATGATTATGACAACATAATTTCAATTATTCCTGAGCATACCTTCCATCCATTATGGGCTGAAGATTTATGTATTTGGAATGACAAAAATTGCCACTGCATATATACCTGCTTCTTGTGTAAGATAGTTAGATATAAAGTGAAGGCTTATTTTTTAATATTTAATATGGATGATGAATTGAGCTGTATATATTGGAATCATTATTATATCATATATTTTGATTCATGATCTGATATCAGTGTGTTATTTGTTACATGAAGGATGACTCTTTGTCTCAGTGCTTTCATTGGTGGGTGGCAGTCCCTGCCTGTGCAATTTTTTTACAGTTAAGATATTAGATCAAACCACTGGATGAAATTTATGGATATGTATTAGCTGTGGCAGGTAAATGAAAATGATGTGGTGTGCTTTGGAATCCAGTGGTTGGGAACAAAGAAAAGGATAACCCCATTGCTTTCATACAAACTGCTGTGTTTTTCCTATAATTGTAGAGTTGGAACATGCCCTGCAGGCTCTATAATCCCACATCACCCTAACTGAGGGCTGCCCACACTTTGGAGTTTATCACATTAACAAGAAACCCAATTTACCCCTGCCGTTTTCAAGTTTATTATGGGATGCAGTTGGGTATTATCGCATGGAAAATACCAATGACACTGCCGCCCAACTGCATCCTGCCTAAAACCCAGCTACAAGCCACACTCAGATGGTTGATCTGAAAAATCAGGAGCTTCCCGACTTTGCAAATTGGTCATCTGAGTGCAGTTTGTAGCTGGGTTTTAGGCAGGATGCAGTCAGGCGGCAGCATCGCCGGCATTTTCCATGCAATAATACCCAACTGCATCCCATAATAGACTTGAAAACGGCAGGGGTAAGCCGGGTTTTTTGTTAATGTGATAATCTCCTTTGTTTGAAGAGCTCCAGCAAGGGAGAGGCCATTACCTCTCTAGAGCTGCATCTATACTGCAGAATTAATTGTTTGACACTGATTTAACGGCCATGGTTCAGTGCTACAGAATTGTGGGATTGTAGTTTTGTGAGATATTTAGTCTTTTCTCTCAGAGAGCTAGGATCCCATAGGATGGAGCTTTGGAAGTTAAAGCAGTATCACTGCCCTATTTTTGCAGTGCAGATTAGACCTAGGTAAGTGGATTCAGTGTTTGACAGCTCTTGCTAACTACAATATACCCTCCTATAAAGTAAGTCTATTTAGTCTTGACTTCTGTATCAGTAGCAAAGATGTCTTTGTCCTTACCCATATGGCAGTCTTTGAGGTGTTTGAAAAGGGAGATTGAAGGTGCCCTGACCATCAGGCAGAACACACCCTATTCCTTCTACTTTCCCCTTTTTGAATTTAGGCTTAAATTCAAGGGCTAGTCCCAACAAGAATAGACCAACTGGGAATTTGGTAAGCCAACACTTACATAAGTCCCATTGATTCAATAGTACTACTTTAGCTGGGACTAACAATTGTATCGAGGTCTTGTTTCCACCATTATTGCCCTCCTTTGACATAATTTCAATATTGTGCAGAGAGATGTTCAAGATTTCCACAGAGCAGTGAACAGTGGTGGCTGGTGAACTGCCCTAACCCCTTACTGTACTTGCAGACCAGTGTCAGAGGAAGAGCTTCCCACTACTACATGCCTGCCATGCCAGATGGATGAAGCCCAATCTGTTCTGAGATGCTTAATTCTTTAATATCTGGCTGGATTGGTCTTTGGAGTAAGGCACGATTAGAAGCTGGGGTGGCTGGGGAATGTTTTTTTTTCCCTCTAAAAAGCACAGGACATTTCCCAAATCACCTTCCCACAGTATCTTCACTGCAAGAACTAGTCAAAATCAGACACAAAAGAACCAGGTGTCTCTGTTGGAAGGCATTAAGGAACCACCACTGGCCTTTCTTAAGAGGCATGTGCTGAGCAACCCAGTGAAATATTGTCAGTACAATCTAGGCCATAGTACTGCAGATGAAACCCAACTAGTGGAGGTTAAAATGTGAAAACCTTAAAGGAATCTTGTCTGACCACTGTTAGATACATAATGCTAATTCTGTATGTTTTTTTCTTCTCTTTCTCAATTTTTTTAATGTAAAAGGGAAGGATTCCTAACTTCCCCTGATAATTTTCTGAACATATACTTTGGCCACATCTGAAAATGATATCCTGAGTCTAGAAACTGCACACTCATTCAGTTGTGTTTTGTTTGCAGCAGCTTGGGTAACCTGTTGCTTAGCAGCTTTGGCTACTGCTTTTGTTAAACTGTTGAAAGGAATTTGCTGTCAGGGTGAAATGAGATCTTTCAATCTTCCAGGTTGCTTTTTCAAACCATTGGCTTTGTTTTCTGACCCCATGGTGAAAAACCTTTGAAAAGCCGAACAATCCATCATGTGGGAATGAAGCTTTGAACCCAATTAATATATCTGTTTGGGAATTATGAATTTTACAAGCTGTCAAGATTGAGTGTCAAAAATGTCCTTACTGCTTTATCATTCACCAAGAAAACATGACTTGATGTGTCCTGGGGTAGAGAACATGTGGCCTTTTAGACTTTATTGGACTTAATTCCCACTGTCTGTCACCACTGGCTATGATGAGACTTGCAGATTAACAACCTCTGGAGAGCCATCCATTCCTCATCCAAGTCATCCCCACTGTGTAGGCAGTGCAGAATCCAAATGTTTATTCCACTTCCCCAATTTCTCTCTCTCAATGGTGTCAGTTCTGCCAAATGCACAGCAATATGTCTGGCTGTTACCTTGAATGGGAAGGCTTTCAAAGCCACATATTTAGTAATCGCCTCCTTTCCAAGCCTCTGTGCAGGCTGCTTGTACAGTTGGCCCTCCATATTCATGGATTCAGCCGTCCACAACTTGAAAATATTCAATCCCACCCCAATCAAACATTAGTTTTGCCATTTTATACAGTATAAGTGACACAATTTTCTTACCCCACTGTACATAATGGGACTTAAGCATCCATGGATTTTTTTATTTTTTTTTAGCCACAGGGGATCTTGAAACCAAACCCCAATGGATACCAAGGGCCCACTGTGTTCTTGGCAAGATCTGTTCAGAGGAAGTTTGCTGTTGCCTTCCTCTGAGGCTGAGAGAGTATAACTTACTCAAGGTCACTTAGTAAGTTTCCATGGCTGAGTGGGGATTCAAGCCATGATTTCTCAGAATTCTAGGAGTTTATTGCACTCACCTTTAAGCCCGATCTGTGCACGGGATGGGATCAGGTTGGAATGGGGAAAAAATGGGTGTTACTGCACATGAAATTTCTGCTGTGCTGCTGGCTGACCATCACTTATCCCCAATCTGGTCCCTGCTGGTCAATTTTGGTACTCAATAGTACCACAGTCGGCCAGCAGAGGCCAGATCTGGGATGGGTGGTGACTGGCTGGCAGCGCAAAAGCAATTTCATTTGTGGTAAAACCCATTTTCCCTCATTCTAGTCCGATCCCATCCCATGCACGGATTGGGCTAAAAAGTGTGTGCGATTAACTCCCTACTCAACACTCAAGCCATTGTACAATTCTGGTTCTTGAGGGCTTGGTACATAATGGAAAGAGTTCAAAAAATTTCCCATGAGAATCTCCTCCCATGTACCCATGAGGGGGAACAGATTCTGTCTGTAAATTCTGGTGTGGGATTCCATGATGAGACAAGTTGCCTGGAGTAATTGCACATATAATTTCAATATCTGAGTAATAAAATATCCCTCAATAATAGTGTATTTTCCTGCCTCCATCTTGAACGTTAGTGTCTTTTTCACCATTGAATGTTTCTCTGGGTGTTTCCATGTGGTGAAACACTTTGTTCTGAAAATACATTCACCCCACCATTAATGCTAGTGGCTCATAGGTTTAGCAAGACATTTGGCTAAGAAGAGGGAGGAACCTGATGCAAATCTTCAGGTGGTATATTCCACAATAAGACTTCTGTTCTGAAAGGTTTTGAACACACATACCTGTGTACGCATAAGAAATATTTTAATCATATGCTGAAATATAATGTAGTTTCCTCCACAGAGGTTGGTAAAGTTACTTTTTTGGACCACACCTCCCAGGTTCCTCCAGCAAGCATAGCCACTGTTGATTTTCAAACTGTTTTGCACCTGTTGAATTCCCCCACCCTCCAGTCCATAAAACAATAATAGTTTGAGCAAGAGATGATGTTTAAGATATGTTAAGATATGTTTTAATGGAATTTACACATACCCATGGAAATTTTGATTCAATAAAACTATGGGGAACATTATATTGAAACTTTATTGAGGAATGGAGTCATTCAGGGGTTCTGGAAGAGATTACAGATGCATTGTTGTTGTTGTTAATTGCCTTCAAGTCTACCTCAACTCATGGCAATCCCGTGAATGAGGCAACTCCCATCCTCTATCTCTCTGCTCCAGTCCAGTAGGCTCAGGCCTATGCTATGGTCTCTCTGAATGAGTCTATCTATCTGGCATGCGGTCTTCCTCTCTTTCTACTGCCCTCTACCTTCCCCAGCATCATTGTCTTTTCAAATTAGTTGTGCCTTCTTATGGTGTGGTTGAAATACAATAGCCTCAATGTAGTAATCTTGGCTTCCAGAAAGAGTTTAAGCTTGATTTGTTATAGGGTCCAATTGTTTGGTTTTTTTTTGGCCACCCATGATATCCTCAGCACTCTTCTCCAGCACCACATCTCAAATGAGTTAATTTTCTTATTATCTACTTTCTTCACTGTTCAGCTCTCACATCTGTACATGTTAACGGGGAATGGATGATTCTAACTTTAGTGTCCAGCTGTATATCCTTACACTATAGAAATCAATTCTTAGGAAATATGAACACATGGTTTGAAGCATGTGCAATACGCTTTTTGAATTAAGAAAGTCTGAAAGCAATCAGATAAGGAAATTCTAATATTATTGGATATTACTATTATATTAAAATATTAAAATTATTTTGTTATTTTGTTCTCTATTTCCTATATTTTCTTCACAGCTTTACAGCCTAATTCCATGCATGTTTGCATTGAGGTAAATCCTATCAAATGCTTTAAGGGAACTAACTCTTAAATCGGTGTGCATAGGACTGCAACCATATTCTCTAAACACCTAGATTTCCCTATAGTGTCCCTTCTCCTTCTTCTTGTAATATCTCATGAGGCTCAGCATCTGATTTGTTTTTAGCACTTTGTAAGGATATGTTGAATTTATCCAACTTCATATAGTTTTGAAGCTCCCTAAAAGATAATAATAGAAACTTTGCCTCTACAGCAAAAGCTAAAGGAAGAGAAAGAAGCCAAACGAGCTCACCTGGATGGAAGACATGATTATATACTATCCATCATTGCTTCCTGTGTGGACCTAGAAAAAGCTGAAGTGGAAGATGCTATTCTTGAAGGAAATCAGGTATATTGTGGATGCGTGTCATTTCAGAAGTCAGAATTCTACTGGATGCAAAAATGATTTATGGCCACATGGATTGCTGGGATTAAAGGGTAGTCTTACCAATCAGGATTCACTCACAATGGCAACACAAAGCTACAAAACCAAACAGATAAGGAAATGTGATGAGATCACTGGGGGAAAATAACTCCAATGCACAGTGAGGACAGTGTTCCTGAAACCATCATCACTTGCATGGTGAGGGCATGAACACTTTCTGGAAATGTCCAGTGCATCTTTTTCTGCCACAGAGATACTTGTCCACATTGGAATGTGTGGCAAGTGAAGTGCACATCATTTTCAGCAGACCAACTATATTATCAGTATATTGAGAATATGTACATATTACTGAAGGGACTTTATTCTTGCTGTCTGCATTCTAATATTTAAAAATGTACCATCTGATTGGTGTTTGACACTTGGTTGTACATAGTCCAGGTAAGCTAAGCATGAGCATCAAACTTTGATTGATTTCAAATGTTTTACTTTTAACAGATTGAGCGTATTGATAAATTCTTCACCGTTGGAGGCTTTCGTCATGTTATGTTCTACTATCAAGACATGGAGGCATCTGAAACAGGTAGGCAAATGGCACCATTTTGGTAAGCCTGGTGGAGAAAAAGGGGACTAAGAAGATGCTTGTTCCTTGTCCATGGCAGGTAGTGGAGGTGAGAAGATATCAGATTGGTGTATACCCTGGCACACCCTTGTGGTGGAAGGTTGGCCTCTGGAACTGTCTCCTTGGGACATGGGACCAGGAGGCTTGTGAAAGTGTTTGCTCTTAAGGTTGATCTGGGAGCTTACTCTTTCTTATAAAGTCACAGGGCGTGGGAGGGAGCCCCCCAGGTTTGTCTTCCAAAATGACCATCTGAGATAGCAACCAATCTCTTTGGATTGCCATTGGGGCCTGGTGTTTAACCCAAGGGTGGCTGAGGAGGTATCACTGCTGGATATCTGTGCCTCAGTTAAATCCACACATGGTTTCTCTTCCCCTTCATTTGCTCAGCCCTTGGCTTCAAACATTAATAGGTTCTAGGTCA
This sequence comes from Phrynosoma platyrhinos, assembly GCA_020142125.1. Lineage (NCBI taxonomy): Eukaryota > Metazoa > Chordata > Lepidosauria > Squamata > Phrynosomatidae > Phrynosoma > Phrynosoma platyrhinos. The sequence continues at coordinate 113,820,654 of CM034706.1, forward strand.
ATAAAGTGGCCCTTGTTTAAAACCCAGATAGTATGTCTGGTCCCATTATTTCATGGTTGGTCAACAATCTTCATGTTGGCTACATCCACATTACAGAAATAATCTGGTTTGACGCCACTTTAACTGCCATGGCTCAATGCTATGGAATTCTGAGATGTGTAACCAGAGGTGCCACAACAAACTACACATCCTAGAATTCCATAGCATTGAACCATAGCAGTTAAAGTGGTGTCAAACCAGATTATTTCTGAAGTGCAGATGCAACAGTTACGTTCTACAATTGAGACATGGAAGGATCTGAAACAGGTAGGCAAATGGCTTCAGATGGATGCATGTTCATGGTGTACAGTTCTGGGGAACAAGCTCATGAGCATTATTCAGGGCCACAGTTAGAAATAGCATGAATTGCCAAAGGATTTCACGCATCCATATTACTCACTGATTTAACCTGTTTGCAGAAACATATCATTCTGAATTCTTGATATCAGAAAATTCTCTTTCTTCTCTCTGTCTCTCTTCTCCCCCAATATTACAGGATTTGGAAGCTCAGCAAGTGTTAACCCTCACTCTGCTAAGAACAAAAAGCATAAATTATTTGTGACAGAAGGAAATGATGTTGCTTTAACTGGCATATGTGTGTTTTTCATTAGAACCAATTCTTCCAAAGCAATCACTGCAGAGAATATTCATCATGTAAGTATTCTGTGTGGTACAGGTGTCTCCCGTCTTCTGTCTCCTGGCTAAGCTGAACTTCTGTTGTACCTATCCATCATCTGTTCCCTTGCTTAGCAAAATGATGAGCAGTTAACAACTTATAATTGCATATATAGTACTTTTCCTGTCCATTTGAGTCTTTTCATCTTTCCACTTTCTGGAGTGTATGAAAACTGTATGCTTAATCTCATGATTTGAAACTCCAATTCCAATCACACATTTATTCATAGAAAAAAATCCCAAGAGTCAACATGACTGGATTTTAATAGTTCTAAAATTAGTTTACATCAACAAAAATAACAAAATGATATACATAAATACACTGTCATATGACAAAAAAGATTATATTAAAAATACCCAAGATATAACTTTCCAGAATAATCTAAATATATTTTTCCTTCCTCCCTTGCCAGTGAACAATCCACAACAAATATTTCCAACATGTATGCTGAAACCTTGATGACCTTGTGATATCAACTGCCTTCTTTACAAAATTAATGAATATCTGCCATATGTCAACAAACATGTCTGTTCTAGGTTTTCTTCTGAGAACTTTACATTTAGCAGTTAATTTTTCATTTAATGCCAGATTGCACAGCTTCTCCACTATGTGAGAAGATCAGATTCCTCATCTTATTTCCATTCTATAACTATGATTATTATTGTCATAGACAGAATAGATATCATATACTTATAATGCAAACTTACTTCTAATCATGGATAATGATAATAGCTTGCCATTGTTGTTACTGGGCTGGAATGAGATGCTACATATTAGGTTCAATATTGGTTCCCATGGACTGTATGGCCAGACTACCAATTAACAATGCCCCTTGCAATTTTGTCATCAGGAAGTGGTTTTCAATATGATGGATACAACTCATGGTGGTTTACTGAACAGTGTACAGCACTTGTTGTCAGATATCTTCATTCCAGCACTGAAGACTGTGAACTATGGCTGGGGAGAGTTGAGTGGCCCCCAGAAAGGGATGAATGTTAAACAGGATTTTCTTGCATCTCTGGAGGGATTTGTTAATGTCTTGTCAGGAGCTCAACAGAGTCTGATGGAGAAGGTAAGCTTGCATGCCCAGGTACAAAAATAAAATCTGTAGAGCACAGAAGTGGTTGAACAGTATGGCTTGGTTCCCCTGTCTCTTTAGACTGAAGGACTGAGGATTCTTTGTCATTTGTCAGCTAATCTATATTTGTTCAGAGGTCCCTCTCATCACTTTCTGGTCACTTGGGATCCCAGCTTGTGAACAATGGTATAATCCAAACAGATTTAGCATTACTACTCCACTTAAAGCACTCTTAAATCTGGAAATATCAGGAATTTTATATGGAAGAATGAGCAGGCTCCTTAATGATCTTTTAGGCAATTTATTAAAATGGGAAAATAGTAAATATTTTAGTAAATAGTAAATATACTCTCCTTAGAGAGGAACATAGAGTTTTTATCCTCTATGCACATAGCTTATTAGTTGAAGCATATTCCTTCAGTCATAGAGGCATAGTATATGTTAGGAATTGAACTTTTATGCCCCCTGCTTTCTTTCTAGCAAGCTTCTGTAAGCTTAATTCATAGAGGAACTTAAACATTTGTGAATAAACACATAGACATTGCTATACATATGAGCATCCAACATATATACATCAGACATTTATCTATCTAGATAAGAAGTACACCTGTCCCTTCACATTTGTGGCTTTGACTTTTGCTGCTTTGATTATTCACGGATTTTATTAATATCTTCTCTCTAGAAATCTCTAGGTTCTCCAGTGCAACTCTATGTTCAACTTTAACCAAAGGTTGCACTGAAGGACCTAGAGATTCCTAGAGAGAACACTCCACTAGGCATTTGTAGCGCCTCCAGTGCAATTCTATGGTCAATGTCTGGCAGATGTTGACCACAGAGTTGCACTGGAGGACCTAGAGATTCCTAGAGATATGGTCTCTCAGGTAAAAACATAGTGTTTTTGTTATTTGCAGTTTTCCCACATTTACAGGGGGTCCTGTGCCCCCAACCCCAGCGAATATGGAGGGACGAGTTGTATAGTTAATATGGCCAATATTATTAGAAAGGAGATTCTCTTATCCTTCTTACCAACATTGAGTGAATATTTCCCATCAATAAATAGCATTAACAGCATAAGAGCTGCAGCATAAAATCTCTCAAGAACTGGCTTTTGAAGCATCTTCAGCCTCTATCTGCCCAATCAAAGACAATGTCCCTGACCTTTAGTAATGTAAATAAAGATTGTCCCACCCAATCAGAAATGAGATCTACATCTGAGACCATTCAGTAGCCAATCACTTGTGAGCATCACTAGCCACTGTTGCCTGCCTGCCATGTGATTGCATCAGTCACCTTACAGTTGAGTTTAGTAGTCATCTGATATGAGTAACCCTATCATTGGATTTTATCCTATTGGGGGAAACCACGATTAAAAAGGCATTTTCCCAGCAAAGTTCCAAGATCGTGGCAAGACACATCATGATTAGAAAAGACTTATCCTGGGAATAACCAGGGAATAATCAGCAACTAGTCATTCATATGATTTCCCTGTGAATGATTTGTTGATGGTTATTCCCTGGTTATTTCCAGGATAAGTCCTCTCTAATTGTGACATCGTCTGAAAATCTTCACTGCAATCTCAGACTTTGTTGGGGAAATGCCTTTTTAATCTCGTGTGATAAAATCTCTAGCACTATAGTACATCTTTTTTCATTTATGTCATTATACACAGTCATTTTTTTACTTTCTCTCAGATTATTTTCTGTCATCATTTTGTTTTTAGTTGAATAGCTTCATGCCCAGAACTAGTCAGTGCACATGCGCTCTTTAATATTATACTGCCTAGCACACACATCCTGCTTTATACTTTAAACAGACATGCTTATTTATAGAAGTATAAAAGGAATACTTTTAGCAAGTCTAGTTTGCAAGAAAAGCTAATGCTGCTGAATACCTCTCTACAACTATTGGCGATGCAGCAGCCCTAACATCATTTAGACCAGATCACTCTAATGGAAATTATTCTGAAAAATGTTTAAGGTGTTAAATCAGATTGTAATAATATCTGGTGAAATGGTATACAGAAATTGTATAGACACTTACCTAGGCAGTAATAAGCAATCAATCACATTGGACTTACTTCTTAGAGATCTAGAGCACTGTATGAGAAGCATATTAAAAATTTCAGTTAACTTATCAATAATTCTTAACACTGAGTGCTATGAAGAGACAAATACATTTTGTCAAAATACCAATTGCAATCAAAGTAATATCAGGAAAACAGAAAAAGTATATTCATGCCATAGGTAGAAGAATGTTGAAGGGCAATACTGGACATTGTGTAAATTTTTCCTACATAGGTTTAGGAAGGTAAAAGTTTTAAAAGAAAGAATGGCAGCCTTCTGTAGTATTTTAGAGCAGGGCACAAGAAAAACAAACAAGAATCAAGTAAGCTTTCAAATGCAATTGTTCTTTATTGCTACAATACATGATTAGGATAAACCATGAGTCAAAGCCACGAGAAGAATTACAAGAAACCATTGGGTTCTGAAAGTACTAATTTTGGAAGAAATCACTTTTAATGCTCATTATAGTTACAATACAGTTTTAAAAATATATGTTAAAATCTTAAGAAGAGACCACATGAATAGGCAAAAACTCTGTCTAGTCTAGCATTCTGTCTCCAAAAGGGCCAACCAAATACCCATGAGAAACTCACAAACAAGCCATGAAGGCAAGCTCTCTCCTTCAGTTATTTTCCAGGAAACTGGTATGTGGTTTTTAAAGAGATGTCAGCATGAAATCCAGTGTCTTGTGCAGTTGACAGTTCTCACCAAAGGGTGCTTAACTTGGTAACCTTCAGATGTTTGGATCATAATTTTTGCAAACCATTGCCAGCATGGTGTGCATTCAGAGATTTATGAGACTTGTAGTCTAGATAGTCTATATGCAGCATGCTTTCTTAAGTGATTGGCATAATAAAAGTATACTTGGAACAATAACTGCTTCAAACATTACTCAGGTAAATCTGAAGGAGTGTGATACCTATGATTTGAAAACTCTGAAAGGACCTGCAGACTACCTGGTTGCAGCAAGCAGTACAGAGACTCTGGCACGAATAGAAGCTTGCATGAAAGTGTGGATTAAGCAAATTGAACAGGTGATACTTAAATTAGGATTGTGATTAACCATAGAATCTTTGAACTTCAACTGTTTGACATAATTCTCTGAAGGAAGAGAGTTCTCTCTTCACCAGATACATAGTATAGTGGTTTTAGTAAGAGGGAAACTATGAAACAATAGTGAAGATTTGACCATAGCATATGTTTTTTATTTTAAAAAAATACATTTTATCTAAGTACATCGATATTTGACTATGTAGATAAGAAAATAATGGAGTGTCATGAAAATAATGACCTTGATAAAAAGAATCTAAGGACGAACAAGAAGGAAGCAAAGCTACTTTTTCATTTTCTGGTAATCTTGAAAATCATTATAGAAATGATATGTGATACATTAATATCTACTGTAGAAGGGAAGGTACTAGAAGAATTACTGATTAAAGAAGTGAAGAAATTGAAATTATTGTTTTTTATTGTTAAAAAGAAACAGAAATTGTGTGTAAACTTACTGTAAAAAAATACTGGTTGAATTTTTAAAAATACATTTTTACCTTACAACAACAGGGGCCAGATCAGATGTTATGTGGAAGATAAGTGACTGGATCCCCAGATGTAATTTTCTTCTTCTAAAGGGAGCTCTGGTGTGTTTGTGATATGGACCAAGGCCATAGCATTGGAGGAAGACAAGGGGAACTAAAGGGGGTTGCAGACTGTCAGAAATACTGCAAATTGAGCCCACTTTTAGGGTTAGGGTTAGTGCTAGGAAATCATGGGAATTGTTTTTTCCCCCCTGACACATTGAGCCTTCTCTGTCAGAGAGCTCTGGTGCCACAATAAAATACAGTTCCCATGATTCCCTAGCACTAACCCTAACCCTACAAGTGGACTCAATTTGCACTATTTCTGGCAGTCTGCAACCCCCCTAATACTCCCCGCCACCTTTGCTTTGGTTCAGATCACACCTGTCTCGGATTATTATTAGGTGTGGAAGGGAAAATGTACAGGCACATGTTATCCCTTTATGATTTCCCTTCTGCAACTAAACATGATTCAAGTGGGTTATTAGCATCAGAGGACCAAGCACAAAAGGCAGGATCAATTCCCTTCCACTACATTATGATCATGATCCAAGTTGCATTCCTCTGATTGCTTTAGTAACAGCAAAACATAGATAACAGCAATACATAGCAAAACATACATTAATGCATCTCACCCATTTCATCTACGGTAATTTGGATCTGAGTGACCTGGAAGGTATAAACCTATGTTCCTGCTTTCTAGAATTATGACATATTCAGAGCAATGCTCATTACAGTCAAATTTATATTGGATATACCACATATGTTCCATTTTTCAGTTCATGGCCTTGCTAGTTATGCTAATTAATGACTGTTCAAATCAATAACCCCTTTGACTCTGGAAGATTACTCACAGTTAGACCATAGATGTTTGTAGCTCAATATTGCTCTCACAACCCATTGGAAACAGATATTTGATACTCCTCTGAATGATTTGAGGAATGTCAGCAAATGATAAGGTTGTTCCTCTTGGTTGTTGAGGCAGCTTTTCCAGTGACAGTCTAATGATGCAGCAAACTTCCTCCTGTACATTGATGTTCCATCTGAAAATGTCATCTGGCAGTGGGTAACATAGTTAAAAGCTTGAAGAGAGGTGTGTATAATCTAAAATATTTTCCAGCATCTTTTTTTGGAAGGTGGTGGTGGAGGATAATGGGGATTTTTTAGCAGCTCCATGCAACTTCTTTTTAGTGCTGCTTCAGTGCATTCATCATTGTGTTGTGATGCTTTCAAAAATGGCTGTGGCTCCCTAGATTGTTTTTTCTCTAGTTTGTTTAATAGCTTTGCCTGTAATTTTGTTGGCATTGCTATTATTAAAGTAGAATGGGAAGATCTATATAGCACTGAATAACAACCTGTTTTTGGACAGTAGGGATATATGACAGAAATAGACGTGAAAAAATACAGATAATTTTAATATTAGTAATATTTAATGTTTAATATTAGTATAGTCTTCCTTGCACCAGAAGTGTTTTGGATTTAGGATATGTTTGGATTTTAGAATAATTTCATATACATAATGAGATGTCTTGGAGTTGGGACCCAAACCTAACATGAAATTATTTATGTTTCATGTACACCTTATATACTTAACCTTAAGATAATTTAATTCACATTTTTTTAAAACAATTTTGTGCATGAAACAAAGTTTGTGTACATAGAACCATTAGAAAGCAAAGGTGTCACTGTCTCAGCCACCCATGAAAAAAGTTTTGGATTTTGGAGTATTTTGGATTTTGGATTTTTGGATAAGGACATTCAATCTGTATCTTTAATTAAGATAGTGTAATGGGAATCCATCAAAATTATGTTAATTATTTTCAATTATTTTTCTAGATGTTCATTCATTTATTTAGCATTAAAGACTTATGGCATCTAGCTAGTTAAACAACATCAATACTGCAATCCGGCACACATAGCACTATGGTTTTGTATTCCACTTAAGGCATAAGAAGTGTTTGGTCCTCCGGTTCTAATGTCCATCAGCTCAAGATTCATAGAATCATAGAATCATAGAGTTGGAAGAGAACACAAGGGCCATCCAGTCCAGCCTCCTGCCATGCAGGAACTCAAAATCAAATCATCCCTGCCAGATGGCCATCCAGCCTCTGTTTAAAGACTTCCAAGGAAGGAGACTC
>CM034706.1:113828907-113840448 GCA_020142125.1 Phrynosoma platyrhinos
CCCCCCCCCAAACCAAACAAACACTTTGGAGCCAGGAGGCCGGGGTCTAAATCCTCACTTGGCCACTAAACCCTACTTGGTAACCTTGGGCAAGCCACACTCTTTCACCCTCAAAGGAAGGCAATGCCAAACTCCTCTGAATAAATTGTGCCAAGAAAACTCCATGACATCTTCACCTTAGAGTTGCCATAAGTCGGAAATGACTTGAAGATCCTGACTGTATTAAACAATCCCTAAATACAAACAGACCTGAGACAATTGCCTGGAGAGTAGATACACTGGTATTACTACTGAAAGGAGTATTTCATACTCTGAAGTAACATTTTATTGCTTGTTTTATTACATTAATTAGTCTCATTTTTATCTGAGTCAGAGAATCTTGTTTATTATCTGTTACTGCTCTGGGCAAACCCTTTTCTGAAAAACCATTAAAAAGTTTCGTAATGACATGTGGTCTTAATTAAATGGTATCTATTTTGTTTTAATTTTCCCAGAGTTGGCGAGAGTTGGACACTCGGATCACTGATGCATCAAATGAAGCCAAAGACAATGTGAAGTATCTGTACACCCTCGAGAAATGCTGTGACCCTTTGTACAACAGTGATCCTGTAAGAAAAAAAAGTTTGTTTGTTGTTTAGATGTACTTTGTTATAGCAAAGGAGTTTCTGAGTCACACATCATTGATAGGTAACATAGCTGAAATAATCAGATAAAAGCAATATTGAATAAAGAGTTTCATGAAAGAAGGAAAGAAGAAATACTGAAAGTAAACAAAGTTTGGCTACCAGTCCTGAAGAACACCAAAATCAAGACTCAGTTCATGCAAATGAACACCACCCAGTTTCATGGGTTTCCCCCACAAACAATGGATTGCTAATTAAATAGACACACACATCTTCCCACACATCCTTCCACCCTGAGGCCTTGCCATTCAATAACAGACCAACACAAAGTTAACATGTAAATCACTTCCTCCCAGCCAAGGGTCACATAGGTATATATATACCCCACACACTTCCATGCCACTACCCTCTGAAGATGTAAGCCAGAGATGCAGGAGAAATATCAGGAATAAATTCTTTTAGAATGCAGCCAGATAGCCTGGAAAACCCACAGAAAACTTTAGTTTCATGAGTTGTGAATTTAAAATGATACCATATAATCCATGCTGTGTAGTGTAAATCAACTGTTCTCAAAAGGCACTTGCTATATATTTTGGATTTAAACTCTACTGGCATCAGCCAATAGAGGTATTGCTTGCTGGAAATAGTGGAAGATGTATTCAAATATCTAAAGAGTTATCAGACTGGTAGAGATTTGTGGAAATGATAGGGGGCATATCCAGACTAATTACAAAAACTTGAACGTCCCAGATTTTGTTCATTTTTTCCATTTTTATTTTGGAGATCCATACATATTTTGTTTATCCCAGAATATTTTCTGTCAGCTCCTGGTACAATTGGAGACTTTTTATACTGGCTCCCTGGGCAGATATATTTTTATCCAGAGAAAGGAATTGGCAAAACCACCTCTGAGTATTCCTTGCCTAAGAAAACCCTATGAAACTCATGGGGTCACCATAAGTTGACAGGTGACTTGAAGGCACATGTACACGCACGCACACACAAAACCAGCAAGAACAGAAACAAAAACTGGGACTTCAGTTTGGATGCATGCAGTGTTAGTCAAAAAGCACGAGAGAATTTGTACTGATAATCATGCTGGCATTTCAGGTGACCATGGTAGATGCTATTCCAGGACTCATACATGCTATCAAAATGATCCACAATATTTCACGCTACTATAACACCTCAGAGAAGATAACTTCCCTGTTTGTGAAGGTACGTGCACTGATAGCTCTTCTAATTTTTCCTTTTTTGGTTAAAAATTGGAGTTAGGCTACTTAGGAAAGAATTATGAAATTGTACCTTTAATGCGGGGTGTGGGGAGAAGTATGTTTGGGTTGAGGTGGTGGACATGGAGGTAGTGCATATGGTTCCTCTGGATTCACAGTTCTCTCAGCCCTCAACTATTCTCCCATCATGGGAGAACATTTAAAACCAAGACTGGATTAAATGAATCCCCTCTCAGTGCTGGCATTAGGAGGGATTTTTCCCAAAGAGAGGGGAAAGTCAAATTGGAGGATAAAACCACTCTTTTATTACAACAGTTCCATTGACTACTGCTCTGTTTATGAGCACAGTTCAGTGTTTGCTACCACCTAAAAAACCCATATAGTTCAGGCCCTGATAATCTGAAGGGTTATATCCTCCTCTATGAACCTGCTTGTCTTCTGAGAAGTTCACGGGGAACCCTTCTCTTGGTCCCACCACTTACAGATATATTTTGTGGGAGCAGAGGAGAAGGCCTTCTTGCTGGTTCCTCCTAAGCTCTGGAACCCCACTTTCCAGAGAGGCTTGACTGGCTCTTTCCATTATGTCCTTCTGGAGTCAGGTGGATACGTAAAAAAACAACAACCCTTAATTCCTTTGGAAATTAACTGTTTGTAGAGAAAGGGCTTTTCATAATGTGCTGTACTGTGTTACTTTTTAATGAATAGTATTAAAATGTGTTTTAACTCTATTGACAATTTAATGATATTTTAAGGGGTAAATGTTAGTCATTAATAAATATAATAATAAGAAGGAGGAGAAGAAAAACACACCCCCATGTCCATTGTTCCTTCTTGCCCTGCTGACAAGTGCCTATGAATCTGGGTAGCTTGGACACTCTTGATACTAGAAAACTGTTATTAGAGATCCATTCCCTTATGATTGTTTCCCAATTTGCAGAAAGGAGGCTCAATATACCTTTGAAATGTGTGTATGTTGACTAAATTGTGATAATAACTTATTTTGACACATGTTTGTCATTACACAGTAGTCCTACTGAAGGAATGCATTCTTATGTGTGAAATTTGGACTTTCCTGACTTGCTTAGCCATATGATTCTTCTTCTATGTTTCCCACTTGTAGGAGTGTGTGTGTGTAGAGCAAATGGGGGGGGGGGCAACCCAATCTAGGGAGGATCTCACCCTCTATGCTGGGAAATTGGCATCTAGCTTCTTCTTCTCCATGAGTGTAACTTCACACTCTCCAGCTTTCTATGACTGTTAAGAGGGAGCCTTGAAAGTAATGGTGACTGGTAGCTTCCATGTCAGTGGGGCGGTGCATCTGCTCTGGGTTTTAATCCAGACTTTAAAGGAGGTTTCCCAAGTGCTGAACCCCATTCCCCAAAACAGGTTCAGAATCAGCTTTTTAAAAGTTGTGGATTTACTGATCTGTACCACCTACTTGGAAGTCACCAACTGCCTTGGCTTCAAAGTTCTGAAGAGAGCAGGCTGACCTGCTTTATACCTATTAGGTGTAATGAATAGGCTGAAAAAAATTAGGATCATTTTTTTAAAAAAAAATATGTCACAACAGTTTACTAAAATAAGGCCTCTTGTTCTACTTTGCAGGTTACAAATCAAATGATAACTTCCTGCAAGGCTTATATTACCAATAACAATACTGCCACCATCTGGGACCAACCACAAGATGTAGTTCTGGAGAAAATACAAGCTGCTATAAGACTTAAGCAGGTAATCTTTATAAGGTGCTATGGGATATAATAAGATGCCAATGCAAATTCTAGAGTTCACAATTTAAAAAGAGGGCTGCCCTACCAAGAGGCAGAATGAGGCATTGCCTCAGGCAGTGAATGTTGAGGGACAGTAGGGGCTGCCCTCTTGTCATTCCTCCCAAATATCCTTGGACATTCTTCTTTGTTACAGGACAGTGTTTTAAGTGTCACATAACCTATCCTGAATCCCCCAAAAGGGACCTACTGCCTTAACAATGAGGGATGTGACTGAGGATGTGACTGCCTGAGGCAGCAATATGTCTTTGGTCAGCTGTGTTGAACAAATTATGGGTTTGAGGGAGTGTGAAGAAATTATGAAGAAACTACAGTAGTATTTTTCAAGGAACATACTTTCTAAGAGCGAACTCCTGAATTATATATAAAGGTGTACTGATACTTTAATGTACAGAGTGTAGAGCACCACAAATGTATTAAATATGTATGCTATTCCATCATGCCACCTTATTCCATTTATTTAATCTTGCCTCATGTTATGAAGGAATATCAAAACTATTTTCACAAGACGAAACAAAAATTGGAAAAGAGTCCAGCTGAACGACAGTTTGATTTTAGTGAGATGTATATCTTTGGAAAATTTGAAACTTTTCATCGCCGCCTGCTTAAGATTGTGAAAATCTTTGATATCATCAAAACCTATTCAGTCTTACAAGAGTCCAAGTTGGAAGGACTAGAAGTGATGGCAACAAAATATCAGGTATGCAGAATGTCTACCTCAATGGATTTGATCATCGGTAGATAAGTCATCTCCTAAAAATATACTTACAAAAATCATGACCTAAGAGGCCATCTTGGAGGATAGAATTTGAGAAGTGAGATCTGTATGTTTAAGGTAGCATCCTGTCCTGTTGGTAAGGCAGTCTGCCCAACTTCTCTCTAATTCTCCTTCTCAATGTTTGGGTTTTAAAATACCAAAGTCCAGGGCACAGGTGAACAGAAGGTTATCTCTATCTCCTGCCCTACCATCATGCTCCCTTGTGCTTTAAAAAAAAAAAAAGGCTAGTAGACTATATGGGAAAATATTCAAATGCCAGTGAAGGTGTTGAGCCTTTAAACTGCCATTGCTATCTTTTAAAAAAAACCTTAAAAATGAACGTTAGTTTTCAAACTTTTTATTTTTGCTGTTTATTAAGAAAGATGACCAGTTTACAGTCCATGTACCATCCTGATAATATGAACAAATCTGAGTATGTGAGTTGAAATGAGAGAAAAATATATTGCAGAATGCTTTATCACTGGGGTTGCTATTCTTCCCATTTTACAGAGAGTCTCACTAAAATTAACCTGCATATACATGTCAGACAGTTGCAGAGGTGGAAATCCTGTGGCATTCCAGCTGTTGTTGGACTACAAGTTCCAGCAGTTCTAGATAGCATAGACAATGGTGAGGAATGCTAGGAGTTACAGTCCTATCACATGTGGAGGGAATTGCATGAGTCCTATCCCTGCACCACTGTTTTGTGACTCATAAACTGTTAGGCTGATCTCACTAGCTTAGATTGACTGCAAGATAGTGATAAATATATACAGAGTGATAGTGCAAAACTAAAGCTGTTCTTTTTTGCACCATTCTTTTTGAATCACCCTGTACATGTGAATTCAGTCTAAGACAAACAGCTTGTCCAGATTTTCTTGCTGAGTTGACAACAGAGGATGAAAAATTACAGAAATGGTAAATTATTATTTTCCCCCATATCTCCTGTTGTTTATCTAGTCTTGGCTCCATGTTTTGGGGTGGAAGCCACCCTTGGTGGCATTTCCCATGCTTAATTTGCAGGTGCCAGGCAGCTGTAAATATGAAGTTTGTAATGAGTAGAATTCCAGACCCACACACATGAACCCCTATGAAACTATGAAGTCTGCATTGAGGTGAGCTCCAATCCATAAACTTGGAACTTGATAGCATCAGTATGCTGGCTATGGTATACCCATACTGGAGATGGGACTGACATAATAGACTGCAGTGCTGAGGGGTTCAGCTGTGTGGGTTTTGAACTCTGCTCATTGCTCTTGCTACAAATTTCTTGTCACAGGAGCCTGTCAGGCAAGCAAACCCACCCAGGTAGTATTGACAGTGGTAGCAGCTTCATGCTGTGTTAAGATGCTCTAGCCCTGTGTATTCAGACTCACTGGCTCTACCATCTTAATGATGCCACTGGCATACTGGGGCACGTGGGCTCAGAGCCATGTGCAGAACTGCCCCTAGGCCACCACCTCTTCCTCCCATCATCATCACAGTCTTTTGCCATGGGCAGGTAGCAGTCTGGGAGCAGCAAGAGCAAATTTATGTGGGAATAGATTTAGCCTCTTTGACTGAAGCCATATTCACTCACATGGATTCTCCCTGAGGTCAGAAGTGGTACAAAAAATTCAGTTATATCACCTCAGTGGAAAAAAAAAAGACTAAATAACTAGTCAAAGTCGAGTCTTTTGTCTGTATGTTACAAACTCATGTTAGTCTTGGGCTAGTTTAACTGTAATAGGTCACCATCCCCAAAGAATCATACGAATTGTAGTTTGCTGAGGCTGTTAGAGATCCCTGGCTCCTCACAGTTATTTATATTTAATGTAGTAAGCTGTCTTGTACTTTTATTTGCACAGACTGCGGCAATGCAGGAACAATGGGAGGTAACTTGTGCCAGGGCTGTTAATGCTGTGCCTTGTGGTTATGAAAATGATGGCTTGCTTCTCCCTGGTTACCTTTTAATAAAGAGAAAATAATATTGTGATGTTGTGTTTAAGTTCTACAAACCTGTGTATATTTCTGCTTCTATATATCTTCTGTCCCACCCACTCCCCCAAAAGCCAGTGCACCAGAGTGTGTTGTACAAAGAGTTGCACATTTTTGCATGTTTGAAAACTTAGTTTACTTGATTTTTTAAAAAATGAAAACTCATTGAAAGACTTGTGTGAAAAAAGATAGACTAATTAATGGATGTTGTTTTTATGTTCAAGCTTGCCATAATGTAATTTTAAGATGTGTCACTTTTCTTTTGTCTTTTTGAAAGATGCATTCAATGTCAGGGATGGGGGTAGAGGGAGAAATTTTTTTGCCCTTTTGTTTTGAGAAGATTTGCTATTCTAACAGTATATACATTCTCAACTATATTTAGAGTATTGTTGCAACCATGAAAAAAAAGCAGTACAACTTCTTGGATCAGCGGAAAACTGATTTTGATCAAGACTATGAAGAGTTTTGCAAGCAAACTAATGATCTTCATGTAGGTTGGATCCTTGCCAATTGGATATATTCATTTTTTATTGTTAATCATACATTCCATTAGTATAGTAGCAGTCATTAGAAATGAAACTTCTTCTACCAGAAAGACTGTGGTTTTAGCTGCAATGAATTTAAGTGTTTTGGCTGATCAAGGATATAATTCACAGAGATCGGGATGTGCTGATTCCCAGTACAATAGAGCAAGTTCTCCCTTTTATAATTGCTGGGTAGAATTGTGTAATGGCAGAAAATACAACTCCTTTCCAAAGGACAATCCACATCCCTCATGTAATCGTAGCATTCAAAGATATAGCCGTGTTAGTCTGTAGAATCACTATGTAGAGAGATCTTGCAACATCTTTGAGACTAACTGTACGAAAGAAGTTGGCAGCATGAGCTTTCATAGACTTCAGTCTACTTCCTCAGATGCTTTTAGTGAAGCAGAAGCCAGGGACAGACATATATATGCCCTTGGTATGTCAGAATGTCAGCTTAAATTCAAAATCCTTTTTATATGCAAATGAAATAGCATGTCCAGTTTTAACGATGGTCATTTGTGGACAAAGACATAGCTATAGATTGAACAGGGACAATGGCTTCCAGCCTCACTACACACATTTCAACACTATCTGACTCCCTCCTCACGGGGGCATCCTACACTCATCAGTTCTCCCCATCTACAGGCTGGTTTCCAAGGACAAACTGGTCTTGCCACCTCATTTCCATACCCAATGGCTATGTCTTTGTCCACAAACAACCATAGTAAAACTGGATTTGCTATTTCATTTGCATACACAAAGGATTTTGAATTTGAGGTGACATTCTGACACACCAAAGGCATATGTTAATCATGTCACTGGCTTCTGCTTCACCAAAAGCATTTGAGGAAGTAGACTGAAGTCTATGAAAGCTAATGCTACCAACTTCTTTCTTTCAGTTAGTCTCAAAGGTGCTACAAAGGTGCTTTATTGTTATTCCTATTTGTTGTAACCCACCTCAATCTGCAGGGAGAGGCAGGCTATAAATAAAATTTATTATTATTATTATTATTATTATTATTATTATTATTACAAGATCTCTCTACATAGTAGTCAAACTATGTGTCTCCAAGTGGAATGCTTTAGGTTTTGGATAGGATTTAAAAGCAGTCATTCATTTAAATAGAAGAAAGTAAAAGAACATATTAGGAATACCATTTGGGTTGAGGTTGTATACATTCTTTTCCTATTATAACCATGGATGAAGAACTGCTAGCTCATGGAGGGTCCATAGCTGACCTAAAGCCTCCCTTTGTTACCCATTCATTATGCACCAGCAATTAGGCTTGGATAAAGCCTTCCAATCTAACTGCTGAGCAAGTGTGTCACAGACGGGCATGAAAAGCTCAACTCCTCTCCCTATAAGCTGCAGTTTCTCCTCAGTTCATCTCAGGAATTAGGACTGAAAAAAGGCCTCTGACTGACTTTAATAAGATTTTTTCCAAGCCTCTTTTATGGGGTGTGCCTTTTGTGTGAAAATCTCTCTCTGTATGAACATGTGTGTGTGTGTTCCTACCCTCCAACTGTCCATTTTGGCAGGGACATTCTTGATTAATCCTCTGCCATCCCACTTTTCCATCTATTTTAAAAATGTCCTAGTTTCTCTCTCCTCCTCCCACTTTCCCTGTTTGTCTTCAGTTTGCCTCTGTTGCTGCAAAGTGAATACAAAGTGCAAAAGTAATTTGTACTTACTTAACTCTGCAGTGAGAAGAGAGGGCAGGAGGGTTGGAACCTTGTCTTTCCCTGTAGTGTCAGGCAAAAGCAAACTGCTGTAGCTTCTAACTAGCTTGCCTTTTCTTCCTCATTAATAATGTTTGCAGTTGTGACCACACTCTGATTTTGATTGGCTGCATGTATCCCAGTTTTCATTTGTGAAATGTTGGAGGGCATGGTGCTCCTATATGTATATGTGTGAATACTGTGTGCGTGTGTATTTGTTTGTGTGTAAGAGACAGAGAGAGATGCTTATTTGTGTGTCTCTCTGTGTGTATGTGTGTGTGCTTGTGAGAGAAGGAATTCCTACCCATTTACCTCTGCCCTGTGGTCCCCAAGATATCATAGAACCCATTAGATGACATACAAATGACCCTTAGGCTGAAAAAATGCCATGTCTGCTCTAGTAATTTAGAATCTACAATACCTAGATCTTATTTGGCTACTTCCTCACATGAGAATGTGATGGAATTATGAGGTCTGGCTTTTACAATATGCCTAACCTACATGATCTTCATGGTTTCCATCTACAGCAACAATTACAGATGTTTATGGACATTACCTTTGAAAACATTACAAACACTGAAAGAGCTCTACATATGCTGAAGAAATTTGAAAGGTAAAAAGAAAAAAGAAAAGGAAATGACTCAATTTCATTTGGGGAACTTGAAATGTTTGAAATATGTTTTAAAGTTTTGACACAGTTTTTAATCATGCTTTCAAAATAATATTGTTATTTAGGATTTTTAAAAAAAAACTTTTGTAAATTAATGTTTTAGCTTGATCTTTTAAAAATTATTGAAAGTCACCTTGAATCCCTTCTTGGGAGAAAGGTAGGATATAAATTCAATAAATAAATAAAAATAAATAAATAGTAAAATATAAGTATATTTGTAACTCTTCCCTCACCTGCTTTCGAACTGAATATTGTAAGTGACTCTCAACTTCCATCCTATATAGTTTCATTGTCTTGCATTATTCCAGCAACAGTAAGGTCCTGTTATCTCACTTCATACACTAAGGATGTTCGAAGTTTATGTGAGGTAAAGATGAATTATGTGATTCTCTGTTCACAAACAAACATATCTGGTACCAGATTCATTTTGATATTTTTAAACTGACATAATTTAATATGGGCCACTGTTCATTACTGTGACTTGAGGTGGGTCAAGCAAATGACAGGCCTATATTCAGTTTCTAGTCCCAGCAAGTATTCCCATTCAGTCAAATGAAGATTCAGTACATCAACATTTCTGTAAATCCCATTGATCCAATGTGTCTACTTTAGCTGGCACTAACAATTGTATTCAGATCACAATGTTTAATAGCATTATATGCAAGCTTGTATTCCCTTTTGCAGCATCCATCAGACTATTATTGTATAGTCATATGGTAGAATCAGCATCGATGATACCTTAATGTTTCATATCTGAGGTTGGATTAGATATCCTGTTAGGTCCCTTTAAACTGTATTATTCTATGTCAAGAAACTATTGCAATGAACACCAGAAGCCTCTTCTTCTTTCTCTATATTAGACTAGGAATCCCCAACCTTGGCATTGATGAGAAATACCAGATAATCCTTCAGAACTATGGCCATGACATTGAGATGGTCTCTAAACTATACTCCAAGCAAAAGAATGATCCCCCTCTGTCTCGCAACCTTCCTCCCATGGCTGGTAAGATCTTGTGGGCACGGCAACTGTTCCACAGAATCCAGGAGCCCATAGATCTTTTCCAAAAGCACTCTACAGTTCTGCAGACACCGGGAGCCAAGCCCATTATCCGCAACTACAACAGGGTGGCTAAAGTCCTTCTAGAGTTTGAAGTTGTCTACCATAGAGGATGGCTTCAACAGGTAAGACAGCATGCTGGATATTTTCAGGGTAGAATTCATATGACATATCTTGCTCTCAGTGCCAATCAGATCTAAAAGCCTTGAGCTTAATTTTCTTATATTTCTTCTTGGCATAGTGGTTAATCATGTGTTTTTGTCATTTTCTCAGTTGCTTGAAAAGTGGCGAGCATTTGTAGGGTTTAATAAATTACTGTTTTTTAATGTTTGCTTAATAGATTTTCTTGTTGATCTTATAAAATATTAAATATGCCTTTTAAAAATAACAACTGCTGCTGCTCTTGGTTTGATTTTCATGTTCTAGAGTTTACATTCAGCTGACTGGGGTATAAATCTAATTACTAGTCCCATACAGTATATTGTATATCCATTGAACCAGTGGGATCTACAAAAGTATAGTTATCATTCATCATTTGATTCAGTTGTTCTATGCTAGTTGGGACTAGTTGTTGGATTTAAACTTCGCAGTGCAGATCCCCAAATATTACTAGAAGTACAAGCTGAGTCTCCCTAATCCAGAATTTCTGTCAATGTGGAATTTTACGTCCATCACCACTGCCATGGGTTGCTCATTCTGAGGTCAGAATGAGGCATCTAGCCATGTGATCATCACTGGGTGCTTCATTCTGACATCAGAAGCGAGCAGCCCACAGTTGTGGATGCATCTGTCAGCTTGGTGGGATGCCCTTGCACACTGCTACCATGGCATGGAAATGGAAGGAGAGGAATTGGAGACAGGTCAGGGCAGCTGTGGGTTCAGGATACTGCTCTGTGCAGACAAGGTCTATGTTACGAGTTAAATCTCTGCCATAAAATTCTACTTAAGCAAGCTTATAACCACTTCGTAGTGAAGGTAATTAGAGATGAATGCCATAGCTCAGTCTGCTGACACATAGACTGACTTGGCATGCAGAAGTCATAATTCTCTGAATCCCTAATTAAAAAAAAAGATTTTGGATAATCAGGCAGAGGGAGAGCCTGACTGAGGGCCTGATTGAGGCCCTGTCAAAGCCTCAATGGTTTAGATCAGGGGTAGGCAACCTTTTTGAGCCGGGGCCAGGTTGCTGTCCCTC
>CM034706.1:113840548-113856582 GCA_020142125.1 Phrynosoma platyrhinos
CCCCCAGGCCTTAGGTTTCCTACCCCTGGTTTAGATTTTTCCCTATTTTGGTGCTCTCCAAATGTTTGCGGTTATGGCTCCTTGTATCCCTGACCATGGGCAGTACTGACTGAGATTCTTGGGAAGTGGATTCCAAAGGATACAGAGGGCACCTGGCTATGGAAGCCTGGTAAAGATAACCTAGAGAAAGGAGAACAAGAAAACCCAAGACATCAAATTTTAATAAAGGTTGATGGTGGTGGTGGTGATGATAATGATGCTGAGAGGAGGCAAATCCTATGCTTACTCTAAGACAGGGGTAGGCAACCTAAGGCCCGGGGGCCGGATGCACCCCCCCGCGGCCTTTGGACCGTCCCCAGGCCGGTCCTGCCACCACCTGCCATGATGATATTGATTATTGTTGTTATTACTTGTTCTTAGGGTTTTCTTGGCAAAATCTCCACAGGGGTTTTGCCATGGCTTTTCTGGGGCTGAGAGAGTGTGGATGCATATTTTTAAATTTTTTTAAAAAATATTTTTTTATATTTATTTATTTATTTATTTATTTTTGGTGCTTCGGCCCCCCAATTGTCTGAGGGACAGCAACCCGGCCCCCGGCTCAAAAAACTTGCCTGCCCCTGCTCTAAGAAATAGTTAATCTGTCAAATCTATTGCCGTATTAAGTAGGTTCAAGAACTGGTCTCAGTCAATTTTCTGTTGCCACAAACTCTGTCAGAAGACCATGAATACCTAGGTTGAAAAGAGTTTTCATGAAAAGGCATGGAAAATTTAAAAAAATAAAATAAATGAAAAATATTTTTTAGAATCATTCCAGCTAATTTGCAGAATAGGATTTTGACACTGGTTTGTTTCATAGTTGGTCAGGTTATATCTGCTTGCATCTCTGTTTAGCAATGGTTTGCAAAGGGCCAATCAAAGCAAGTCTTGCATTGCCTGAGATGTCATGTGCATTCCTTGTGTACAGGTGCAGCTAAGTAAAGCAGGACTTCAGGCATCATTACTGGTGAAAGCTCCAGAGACTGGAGAAGTCTTTGTGAATTTTGACCCAGAGATTCTCACCCTAATAAAGGAGACACGGTGTATGGCTCGCCTGGGGCTGGAAATCCCACCATTTGCTATTGCTCTTCAGCAAAAAAGCGACTCTTACAAACAAAACTTGAATAAACTGCAGGTATTTTTTGCGTGGCTTATAATATTTGCATGGCTTAAAACTCCAGCACTTTGCATGCAATTTTGTTAGCAATTCCAAAGTAAATGTGGAGGATAGCTTTCCGTCTTGCTGTCATAAAGGGAAAGCTGTTACCTCCTGGGGGAAAAAGGCCTTTATACACAATGATTTCAGCTTCCTTTAGAGTTACAGAAAGCAATGTCATAAAAGCAATGTTGCCTAGGAATCTCTAATACTTTTGATTTGATCAAGTGGTTTCTTATCTTGTTTAAATAATTGTATAGTATTTGCTACAGAATATATCCATATATTGTTAAATTTGTCCAAATCCTCTTGGCCACTTAGGCTGGTATAATGCTCTGTTATGCCAGAAAATGCATTTTTGAGTGCACAGGGGTAGCACAGGGTTGAAACAGATGGCCATCTCAGTTGCCAGGCAAAGGTGCCCTGCCAGCTCTTGAGCAGCACAGAAACCATCAGGTCTAGGGATCCTAGATCTCAAGGCTTGGCTCCTCTTCCCTAGTCCTCAGGGTGAGAGGGAAGAATTTCAGGGTGAGATTACTGTGTTGAAAAATGAGTGTGTGTATATATTTTCTCTCTCTCTCTCTTTTGGAATGGCACAGTTAATGCACTTGTGGTTGATACCTTAAAGATCATGCTAAATGACATTACAAGGAGCTGCCACTTGTAACATCACTATTGTAACATCACCAAAACCTGCCTTGCCTTCCTAGGTTTCACATAGCTTTGGTCTGTAATTTTAAGACCTGGACTATTCCTGACTTGGCAACACAAATTAGAGCAGTTGTCTGTTTTAAGAGAGATGGCTTCTGATGCAAATCTCCTAACACTGTTGTTGACCATCATGTCTCTGAAACTGCACTACCTTCTGCATTGCAACTTAGGCTGGTATAGTTATGCCACACAACAGGATTGCAGTGTTTGATTTGGTTCTCTGTCTAGTTAAACCTGAGAAGTTATAAAGAGGGATGATGAGATACAGCACTGCTAATTGTTATCTTATATACTTTGAAAAAGGATGAATTATGTTACTGGTAATCTGATGCCCTTTAAAGCAGCAGTGGGAAGCATGCATCCATCCACAGATGAGTCAACTGCAATTCCAATAACCCTCCCAATGGCCGTGCTGGCTAGAGCTGACTGACATCACATTGGAGACAATTCACATGCTATACATTGCCACTTAACACAGGCTTGAGAAACCTGATTTTGCTGCCTGCCTGGGACTGCAATAGCTACATGGTTGCAATACATAATAAATCTTACTGGATCCACATGTCATGTAGTTATGCCTTCAAGTCAGTTGAGCAAAGCTCAGCAAATTAAGTGAACAAGGCCTTCCACTTGTTCATATCTTGTTGGTCTTCATTTCAGATGATGCTGGCAGAATATAAGAGAGTAAAGTCCAAAATACAAGCTCCCCTGCATATGCTAATGGCTCCTCATGTGGCCAAAGTGGATGAGGCAATGCAGCCTGGAATGACTTCACTGACCTGGACATCACTGAATATTGAGAAGTACTTGCAGAATATTTTGGATAAACTTGGTAAGTTTATCAACAGGATAATGCCCAACACATTCCCTATAGAGCTATAAGCACACAAATGAAGGGCCACATTAACTCCCAGAAGCTAATGTTGAGGCTCTGTGTATGATCTGTTCAGTCCACATAGCTCCAGTAGTACTCACTTTGTTAAGATGCAATAAGTGACAGCAGGAAGATGGTCAGCTAAGCTGATCATAGAATCATAGAGTTGGAAGATAACTCAAGGGCCATCCAGTCCAACCCCCTCCCATGCAGTAATACACAATCAAGCACTTCCGACAGATGGCCATCCAGCCTCTGTTTAAAAATGTCCAAATATGGGGACTCCAGCACACTCTGAGGGAGTGTGTTCCACTGTCAAACAGCTCTTAGTGCCAGGAAGTTCTTCCTAATGTTGAAGTGGAATCTCTTTTCCTGTAGTTTGCATCCTTTGCTCTGTGTCCTAGTTTCTGGAGCAGCAGAAAACAAGCTTGCTCCATTCTTCAAATATATAAACAGGGCTATCATATCATCTCTTAACCTTCTCTTCTCTAGCCTTCATGTTGAGAGAGCATATTCCACCGTCAAACAGCTCTTCCTAATGTTAAGTGGAGTCTCTTTTCCTGTAGTTTGAATCCATTGTCCTGGGTCCTATTCTTTGGAGCTGCAGAACACAAACTTGCTTCATCTTCAGTATGACATCTTTTCACATATTGAAACAGAGCTATCATGGGATGGTTTTCAGACCCTTCACCATTTTGGTTGCCCTCCTCTGGACATACTTAGCTAAAATCATCAGCTAAAATGATTGCTAAGTTCACCTTTAATTTGAACTTTGTTGTTATACCCAGTTCATATGTCAGGATCAACACTTTGAGCTTCAAGAAGAAAGAGTCTTCCTGAACAGGAGGATGGGGATTATTGTTGTGGACCTATTTCTCTTCTCTTTGCTGATATGATGATAACAGAGATATGGGCAAACCAAATACTTAGCTCATGGCCCTAGTTGCTGACCAAACCATAGCAAAGCAAATGAAAAAGATATGTTGTATATGGGAGATATGGTGGTGGTGGTGGTGGTATGTGTGTATGTGCTTAACCCTTATTTGCCATTTCCACTTTAGCCAGGCTCCAAGTATGTGCATATTTTGTTGTAGAGAAATGTGGCCAGGTAAACACATACATGTGTCTGCTATTTTTCTGTTTTATGTCATACTTTCCTAATAGAGTCTGCCTTCTGTATCCATGGTTTCTGCATCTGTAGATTGAACCATTCACAGCTTGAAAATATTAATCTCCCCAAGCAAACCCACATTTTGCCATTTCCACCTTAGCCAGGGCTCCAAGTATGTGCATATTTTGTTGTAGGGAAATGTGGCCAGGTAAACACTTACATGTGTCTGCTATTTTTCTGTTTTATGTCATACTTTCTTAATAGAGTCTGCCTTCTGTATCCATGGTTTCTGCATCTATAGATTGAACCATTCACAGCTTGAAAATATTAATCTCCCCAAGCAAACCCAAATTTTGCCATTTTATATAGTAGATGCCATTTTACGACACCATCGTATATAATGGAACTTGAGCATCCACTGATTTGGGTATCCATGGGGGGTCTTGGAATCAAACCCCAATGGATACTAAGGACCCGTGCACATATAACAATAACAACCAAGATTCTAAAATTTGTATCAGCTATCAAACTTTCTCAGCCCTTTGAGGGCTGTATCAAAATACCATGAAGTTTTGTTTCACTTCTGAGCTTCTTATAAAGAACAGTTGAATTTGATATTTTTTCTGTCGACCTCTTGTTTTGGAGCTGAAAAATAGGCTAGCTGCTATGTAAGAAGGATGTCCTTAAATGATGGTTTTAAGTTTCCATATTCTACTAACACATTAAAAAGTTCCTGCTCAAAAGAAGAAAAGGTCATTTCTAAAAGTCACAGACTTGTGAACTATATTCATTCTCCTCTTTGCCTTTCAAGCTGACCTTGAACTGCTGCTAGATCGAATAAATGACTTGATAGAATTTCGTATTAATGCTGTTCTTCAAGAAATGAGCAGTGTGCCCCTCTGCAACCTTCCTGAAGATGATCCACTGACCTGTGAGCAATTCCTTCACATGACAAAGGTACTGTTATATATATAGGTCTAGTTTTCATAGGAATGAAGGGTAACCCTATGTCTCACTTGTGCTATTGCCTTCATACAGATGGAAGCAGTATGAATGCTTTTAGGAGTGTACATTCTTCCATCCATCCAAAATTCTTAGGGACTAGGTTAGAATTCTTCTTCCTGATGTCTAGTTTTTTTTGAGTGGAAGGAAATTTATATATGGAGGAACTGTACATCATCTCAGGCTCAACCTGCAGTGGAACAATTTAGACATAAGCTTGACATCTCAATGGGAACTCACAGTGGCAGGTTCAATCTTATTGGGGGAGTGTTGTTTTTTTAATTCATAAAGGCTATTCTAGTAAATAACCATTCCCAGCCTCTGAAATTTCTCTTGGTTTAGAGTGTGCAGTTTTAAGTAGCATTAAAACATAGGTCAGATTGATCAGTTGATTTCAGTATGCTGTTACAGGGCAGATATATTCTCTTCTTAGTTTTTTTGGCCTGGGAATATACCTTTAAAAGTACAGAATTTATGTCAGATATAGCATAAGATTTAATTCAAGCAGTTAGCTCTGTGACTTTGTATGTATGTGTGTGTTAGTGGAAAACCAGCTTCAACTTTAATGAAAGTCTGGAGAAAATGCCAGATACTTTGCAGTGTAAATAATATAAAGAAAATGCCTGCACTCAACAAGAGAAGGCAGCAGTAGATTTGAAAGAAGATAATCCTTGGTGGATACCCTACCATCAGGATCATTATTTTAATTGGATAGAGATACTGAATTCTAATTCAAGAAGTGGGAGAGATGTAGCAAAAGCAGTCAAAGGATATAATGCAAAATCTGACTGAATAATAACAACAAGGCTTCTGGGAAAATCTATCAGTATAACCATAATCCAAGTTAATGCTTCAACTAGAAACAGAAGAAGAAGAATCTGGAAGATTCTATGCCAGAGTCTAGGAGGAAATGGATTACACACTAAACAGGATTTTAATCAGGTGACTAAGAAGAATGATAAACCAATCATTGTGCCAAAATTTAATCTGAAGAACATCCCCATAGAATTTAAAGCTAACGTAAAAATTAGATTTGCACTTTTAAGTCCAATTGACTGGGAGCCAGAAGAACTCTGGACTGAAGTCAGTAACATTATTAGAGAAAAATGCAAAAATACATTATCTGCAGCCAAAAAGGAATTGAAACCTCAATGGATGATAGACGGAACGCTTCAAGCAGTTAAGGGTAGATGAGAAGCAAAAGTAAATGGTGACAGAAATAGAGTCAGAACTCTGAATGCAACTGTTCAGCAAATGGTGTGCAGCGACAAGGAAAACTACTATAATAGAGAGAAATGGACCCAAACAGGACTGTTGATGATAGGCTTGGAGGTCTCTCATTCATTGGGTTGCCATAAGTCAAAGTTGATTTGACAGCAGTTAACAATAAAGTGAGCCCTTTGTTTGAATTGGTCAGTTGATTACAACAGAGTGGGCATCAGGAGAGAAGAGCTAAAATAAAGGACTCAAATTATAGTGCTTTTAGCAGTCTCCAAGAAGGACATATGTTTGATAACAGCCTGCACTATTCCTAATGTAATAACAGACTGATAACTGGCTGGAAGTGCTGCCCTAAAATGCTGATTTATGCTGATATTGATAAGGCTTTACTTTGTTGTTGTTAACTGCCCTCAAGTTCATCTAACTGCCTTCGAGTTGATCTCAACTCATGGCGGCCTTATGGATGGCTTTACTAAGAACAGACATATATTTTTGTAGTACTCACTGGATGGTGGTTGTGATGATGATGATAGATAAAAGGGTATGTTAAATGCTTTTGAAGGACTCTTTTCTTACAGGTGTTAATTATTACAAGGTCTGTTAAGGTTCTGAATACAGAATCCTTTATGAAACTATGGGGGGAAGCAGACGGGCGGCCTTGGGCCGCCCCGGGAAGCTGCGCTGCAGGGCCGAGGTATCCCCACACCTTGGCCCCGCAGCGCAGCTTAGCCGCCCCTGGAAGGAGCACTAAAATAGCGCTCCTTCCACAAGTCACCAAAGGTGCACCGCAAAAGGCTGGCGGCGCACCTTTGGCAACTCTTCTGCCACAGCATTTACGGACGCTGCGGTGGGAAGGCATCGTCGGAGCGCCGGCCGTGCGGAGGGGCCGGCGCTCCGATGATGCCTTTGGGAAGGGGTTGGGGTGCCCACCGTGTGGCTGCCCCTCCCCTTCCTTGCCCCCAAAATGGCCCTTTGTGCCATCTGCTTCCCCCCATAACACCATGATGGCCATATAATATGATATGATAATGGAAAATGCCTTCCATGTAATGTAATATAATAAAGCTAAGTGCTCAGACATTGCCTTGTCTGTTTTTTTTCTTGAAAGGGAATATTATGTGTATATATCCATGAATGCTTATAATAAATAGCCTGACATAGCCAAAGAGCCTGTTTATTTCCCATATAAATGTCCTGAAATTCCAATACTTAAGAATGCTTAAGTGGAATGTTGATGGTGATTCTGACTATGTAGTTTATTCATCATCACAATTGGGTTCTCAGGTGTCCAGAAGGTGATGGAGGTGATCCCAGACAGAATCCAGAATTAGCTGACAAGTGGCAAGGATCCTTAATCCCTCAGTATAGGAGTGGGGGGCCTGTTTTAATGGAGATAACAATGTACAGATTCCCGCATTTATAGTAATGATTGAATTTTATGTTGCACATAATCATCTGTCACTTTGCTTGTCCTGTGTACAGTACTGATTCTCAAAAATTATTTTAAAAGTAGAGTCTGTGTAGAGACATACTTGAGGCAACACTTTAGTTTTATTTTGAATTTATCTTAGTTCCTTTTAATTTTGCATCATCATCGTCATCATCATTTTAAAATTATTCTTTCTCAAACTGATTTCCAAAGGATAATAAAAATAAGATAACACAAGCTTTAGTTATGAATTGTTCTGCATGAGAATAACCATAATCTTTCTCAGTTTGCTTTTTTTTAAATTCCGGTTTTATTGTATATAAAATAAAATGTTACAGCAAATTATCATCAAACAGAAATTTTAACACATATTTACCCACAAAATATTATTTAACCTTACTCATATATCTTCCCTGCTTCCAGTATTATTCTAAATCAATATCAATATTTATAAATCACAGCTTCGGAGTCCTTTTCAAAAAACCTTTATAACTTTCTGCCACTTATTTTCATATTGTTGCATTGTTTTCCCATTGGCATACATGGACAATATATCCATGGTAGCTATTTCCTTCAGTTTCATGACCCATTCATATATATTAGGTATAGCCTGTTGTCTCCAATATCGAGTATAAACTATTTGTGCTGTTGACACCATATATAAAATTAGGCTTTTATCATCTAAATTTAATTTAATCTTAATCTTAGCTAACATATTGAGTCGAAAAAGTTCAGGTATAAATAGAATATTTATCTTTAAGATCTTATACATCATTTGATGTATCTTTTTCCAGTAACTTTTTGCCTTTTTACAAGTCCACCACAGGTGATAAAATGTTCCCTTTTCTACTCTGCATTTCCAGCACCGTTCTCCTGTGTTTTTTTTTTTTTTTGAATTTTATGTAATCTGGTGGGAGTCATATACCACCTAAAGAAAATTTTGTAAAAATTTTCTTTCAAAATATTACATTTTGAAAAGTTTGGGGTGTCTTTCCATATGGTTTCCCATTCTTGTAATGAAATCAAGTTTCCTATATTCTGCATCTAGATTACCAATCTGTATCCAGATTACCATATTAGTCTTTACTACCTCTGTTTGCAGTTCATAGTCTAATAGAATCTTATATATTTTATATAAGATTATATATATTCAGTTTGCTTTTTTGATGCTTTCCCATTCACTAATGATGACCAACTCTTCAGTGACTGCTGTTCATTAGGAAAATAACTGCACACAGCAAGAAGATATATCTTGGATCTTATCACTGGCAGTTAGCTAGAATAGCAGCAGGCAGTTATCCCATATCATGTAGAGATTACTGGACTATAGTGCCTATCTGCTCAAGGAGAGACACACTTTATGTTTGAGAAAATGAGAAAATAACAAAGGGACTTTGCAGACTGCCAGAAATAATACAGCTTGAGTCCACTTTAACTGCCCTGGCTCAGTGCTAGGGAGCCATGGGAACTGTAGATTATTGTGGCACCAGAGCTCTCTGACAGAGAAGGCTCAATGTCTCAGAAAAAACTACAGTTCCCATGACTCCCTAGCACTGAACCAGGGCAGTTAAAGTGAATTCAAGCTGCGTTATTTCTGGAAGTCTGTAAAGGCCCAAAGTAAATTAAGGGGGGATACAGATGGGAAAAAGGGGTGGCTTAGAGCCACCCCTTTAGGCTGGATTGGGGCCAGGGCAAACAGATGCCCAGCCCCAATCCAGATAAGACCCACTCCTTTTTAGGGCAGAAAGAAGCTGCCCCTTCTCCCCAATCCATGACCCTAAGTCAGCTCCAAGTGGGACTAAATGGGCAGTCTGTTTGGTCCTAAGAGATACCTATCTGGAATGTAAAAGCACTTTCTTCACAAGCACCTTCTTATAAAGGTGATTGACAATTTGTGGACACCTCTCTTTCTCTCAGCCAAGTACTGTTCATGTGAGATAACAATTTTCAATTTCTCCCCTTCGGGCAGAGTACATCAGCACAAGGTTACAATAGACAGTCTCTTCTCTTTAGGCAGGCTCCACCAGCATGAGAGAGCCAGCATGATGTAGTGCTTTAAGCATTGGATTATGACTCTGGAGACAAGGGTTCAAATCCCTTTTTGGCCATGGAAACTCACTGGGTGACCTTGTGCAAGTCACACTCTCTGCCTCAGAGGGAAGGCAAAGGAAAACCCCCTCTAAACAAATCTTGCAATGCCTACGGCCATACCACCCTGAACACGCCCGATCTCGTCTAAACAAATCTTGCAAAGAAACCCCTGTGATAGAATTGCCTTAGGGTTGCCATAAGTCAGAAATGACTTGAAAGCACACAACAACAAACCAGTGCAAAGCCATATAGATAGTCCTTCCTCTTCAGACAGGCAGCATCAACACAAAATCTCCACGGCCAGTCTCTCTCTCAAGTCAGCATCTTCTGTTTACAATAACTCCTTTGCTCCACATTGAGGCAGTCAGGATAAGCAATTCTTACAATGAGATATACTTGTGTCAGTTTATGTGAGCTTTTGAGTTTGCAGTTACATTAATTGAAACAAGTATCATCATAATAATAATCTCCACACTTTCCCCAGTTAAACAAACATAGCAAAAAAGTAGCAGCACACTGGCAGAAAAGATAACAGGCAAGGAGAAGTGTTGGACAATAGGCATCTTTCTCACATAACAGAGAGCTTTTGTGAACAACAAGTATTGGAGGTAAAAGTAGAAATTACAGAGATAAGGAAAGGAATGTGGGCAGCATTGGATGACAAGTGATGAATTATTAGCAGGCAGCACAGTAGGCACTGGACTGAGGTCTCACGTATAATGGGGCTTCAGTTCAGCATGTGCACTATATAGGCAGAAAAGGTATGGGGAAGGAGAGCAGAGACAGGAAGCAAAAGCACTGTCTGACACCTCAGATATTCTGGTGAAGCCTCAGCTTTCAGCAGGTGCTTTATGAAAGCAAATTAGTAAGCTTATTGCAACAGTACCTGTAACGTTCTCACCAAGTCCCTGGAACATAACGATATGGGAACAGGTGTTACTGCATTAGACTATTGATAATGTGATAGTAATGTTATGAGAACACATATTATCACACTGCATTTACTGTTGTATCAGTACCAGCGCTAAAGTAGTACCTCAATCGTCCCTCATTGGTGCATGCTCACTGTTGCAAAAATGCCTATGTCTGCATTGGAAAGAATGTTACTGAGAGGTTTAAGTAGCGAGCATTCATTGTTTTTTCTCGTAAACACAACATAATTCAATCTACAAAAATAAAAAATATTTTAAAATTACCTGTGGCATATTCCTTGTGTCAACACTGGAAGAGTTGAGTTGAGTTTGTGGACATTCTAGGACAGGAAGGGAGGAGGTTGTTTTAGCCAATCAGAACATAAGGACAGATTGAGATCGAGTAGGATTATCACACACACATCATCTGGAATGGTCTGTAAGATTTCTTGCTGGCTGAGAATGCATTTTTATAGTTCTCCTGCTGGAATGGGCTAGGGACTGTCAGAGCACAGAATGGGAACTCGATGAGAATCATACCGTGCAATAAAATATGTTCCGTTCCATTCACTAACGTACCTATTATGTTACAAAAACACAGTGCGATAAGCTTATAGGAAAGAAAGTGAGATCACAGATCAGAACTTGGATTACAACTCCCTGAATCCCAGCTGAGGGATTCTGTAGGTAGCAGTACAAAAAGTAATTTTTCCAGATTTTGGTCCAAATAGTGAGCTGTGAGTGTGGGAAAAATAGAAATGCAAGAAAGGAAAGAATGGAAGAGAGGGAGCTGCTAGCATTTAGGCAAGCTGAACTGAAAGAGCAGAGCAAGAGGAGTAATTGGGGCATTAAAGGAATGAGATGTACACTGGAATAGAAATGAGTCACAGGGTAGCTCAGAGAACTCCAGCCATGGAAGAATAACTTTCAAGAACCTTCAAGAACACTAGTTGCAAAGAAAAGAGAGGCTTAAGAATGAACAAATGCTGGGCAAATCTACTTAGAGAAATCAACCAAGATGGTGGTGGTGGTGAGGAAAGAGAA
Organism: Phrynosoma platyrhinos; assembly: GCA_020142125.1. NCBI lineage: Eukaryota > Metazoa > Chordata > Lepidosauria > Squamata > Phrynosomatidae > Phrynosoma > Phrynosoma platyrhinos. The sequence goes on from CM034706.1 coordinate 113,852,135, forward strand.
AAGACTGAAAAGAAATTTTGAAAACATAGAAGCAAACCATCACCTAGACAAGACTAAAAAGGAATGAATGAAACACAATACAACAGAAGAAAAATGTATGTGCTTGGAATGGGGTGAAGTTTTGGGAAGCAAATAGAGGAGAAGGATGGTTCATTCTCTGAAGATGCCAGCAACAGATGCTGGCGAAATGTCAGAAAGAAACTCTTCTAGAACATGGCCACACAACCCAAAAAGCCCACAAAAAACTATGGATGCCGGCCATGAAAGCCTACGACTTCACAGAAGGATGGTTTGTCAAACATGCTGCACACAAGTTACTAAAAGCAAGACTACCCTGCAATGGTAGGTTCCATTGTGCCTATCCTCTTGAATGGGACTACTAAGTTGTGGCACAGTTGGCATGATTTCTCCTTGTGCATGTCACAGTTCTGCCTGATGGGCAATAATGGAGCACAATCCATATTTCTTAAAATTGTGTGAGTTGGTCTTTCCCTCTGTATACATAGCACATGAAAATTCAGATTTAACCTGAGCTCTGGCATTGCTAAACCAGATTTAAACTAGTATTGGTATTCCACATTTTGTTTGCAGGAACTCTGTATTAAGGGAGCATTCATACTACACCTAAAAAGTTCTTTAGTAGAAGAAGCAACTAACGAGCTTATCAACATGTTATTAGACATGGATGTACAAAACAAAGGTGATATTGATGAGAAGCTTCTGACTGGAAGCAGAACTGAAGAAATTAATGGAGGTAAGTAGTAAACGAGTTGTTTATTATTTGGCTGGTATGCTTCATTTAAAATATTATTAGCTTTTGCTTAGGATGGGTAAGCTTATGTGTATCAATGTTAAAGGAATGAAAACTGCATATAAATTCAGTTAAAATGTATCAGTTCTGAGATTTATTTTAATCTAACATTTTAAAGAGGAAAATAAAATTTGTTTTCTTTACACTTAAGTTTTGTCTTATTTTTCTTAGTCAGTTTGGGTATGCCATGCCTCTGCTCAAAATTCTTGTATTTTGATGCTGCTACAGATACACATTTGCACATGCAGACATTTTAGCATTTTGTCTGATATATATTGTTCAGTTTATATGTTCATTTTGGAATTGTGGAACAGGTAGAACCCTATATATAGTACACAGTTGAGCATCTCCATTTTGATTGGGGTTTAGAGGCTGTTTTTTGTTATTGTTTGCATTTAGAGAGTATAGAGCACCATGTTTTAGGAGATCTCGGAATGATTTCTTGACATCAGCCAAACTATCTTTGGTTCTGACTCAGCAGCAGCAGAGAATTAGACATGGTGGCACAAATTCCCTGATTGTTCATGTCCCAGAATATATTGCTTTTGACTTCGGCAGCCATATTTCCTGAGCACATATCTAAACTCAAGCAAAAACATCAGGCTGAGTATCTGAGCAGACATCATAAGAAGCAGTCTGTGCAACAAAGCTTAGATCTAGTACTATTCTGATGGCTTCAGTTCAGAGTTTGTGTTAACAACTGAGGAAGAAGCTTTGAATCCATTTTTCACTTGTATTCATACACGTACATTCATACATGTACATCTAAAAAAAAACTTGTATGCCTGTGTGGTTGTGTCTTTCTGTCCTGGCACAGCACCAAACCCATGAACACTGCTCAGTTAAGAAGAAGAGAAAGAGCAGAAGGGAGGAGAAAATGACTGGATATGCAAGAGGTTTCTAAGGGCTTGTCTACATTTGCCAGAATACTCCAGGCTGCTCCTCAAGTATTTCAGCCCCCAATTTCACCAAATTCCACCCCCTGCTAGAATTTTTTTGGCCAAAAATGGGTGGCTACATTCTAGCATGGTCCCTGTGAGTGGGCTGTGGGTCTGAGGTAAGAACAAGGTGCCCAGCCTTGTTCTGACTTCAGAGCAACTTGCTTCTATAGAGCAACTCAGCAGGGATGCTCATAGGGACCATATGGAAAGATAGCCAGCTGTTGCCACATTTTGCTCTGGGATGTTCTGGAAAATCCAGAGCAAAAGGTAAGTTTTTGTAATGTGGGTCATGGAGTGGAATCCCGAATTGGGTCTGGGCACTGTGAAAACCTTCTGGACTTGATTCAGGGCTTTTGAACTGATTAATGCAAACAGAACACAGTGAGCTCAAACAGAATTTGAGATTTTAGGTGATGTAGACAATCTTTCAGTCAGGATAATCTGGTAGCAGCTGGGATAGATACACTGTAGGCAACTACATATAAAATAATGTAAGATTAAAAATGTCATTTCCTAAAATTTATATTACAATTTTACATTTAAAATTTGATTTTAAATTAATTGCATTAAAATTAAAAGGTGAAAGAAGTTACGTTTGCTATATTCATGGAGTCTTAGGGGGGTTGCAGACTGCCAGAAATAGTGCAAATTCAGTCCACTTTTAGGGTTAGGGTTAGGGTTAGGGTTAGGGAATCATGGGAACTGTATTTTATTGTGGCACCAGACCTCTCTGACAGAGAAGGCTTAATGTCTCAGGAAAAAAACAATTCCCATGATTCCCTAGCACTAACCCTAACCCTAAAAGTGAAACTGAATTTGCACTATTTCTGGCAGTCTGCAACCCCCCTTACCTCAGCTCTGCATCAAGCTGTTCCATTGGACAGCTTCACAGGCCTAAGAGCTAGAGTTGATAGAGAGTTGCTAACCTCCAAAATCACAACACTGTAACACTACTTCTGTAAATGACTTAATCTTTGAGTCATCCTTACCATAACTTAACTGTTCATAAATTAAGATTTGGCAGCGACTTTGGTGTGATAATACCCGCTTGCATCTTGCAACCCAACTGTATCCTGTTGGGGAGCAGTCAGGTTATTGTTGGTGCGATAAACTCCTGTGATTTATGTGTGAAACAATGCGCTTTTATTTCTCTGGTTGAACTCAGTTTATTCCTCTGTCTGAAATTACAAAAGCAGTTTTTGTAGCTATATTTATCTGACTAAATTTAACTCCCAAGCTGATGGAAACTGTGAAGTAGCTAGTGGTACATTTCATGAGAGATCTTGATCACCGAGAACTATGAAGTCATATGGATGGTATATAGCTACACACATAAGGGAATAGATCTACAACTAACACTAAGATTTTGCTTAAAGCCTGTGCAGAACTCTAACTGAATTGGTTGTTCTTCCCTGCAGCAAAAGATGAAGGGCCATCAGGTACCTTGGCATCCTCACACACTCCTAGCCGGCTTTCAACAGGATTATCTTCCCCTTTAACTAAGAAAAAAAAGAAGGAAATGGAAATGCTAGAGGAAGAAGCCCAAGAGCTGCTATCACACTTCAACCACCGCAATGTGGATGCTCTTCTGAAGGTGACTCGCAACACCCTGGAGTCCATACGCAAGCGCATTCAAGCCTCTTCCATGATCAGCTTCTTAGGTACTATGGCCTTCCCTCTGCTGCTGGGCACAATGTTCTGGTTTTGTTGTTGTTGTTAATCCCTTGGTTAATAGTTTAAATATTCCATTTTCTAGCAAGATATTATGATGGAGTTGGATGGTTGCAGTGATGATAGATGAAGTTATGTAAAATTTGGCATTTAAAATATAATAATGGAACACCCAGAATATTTGCCTCCTGCAGAAAAATTAAGATGGGGTATTGTTTGATCTCAACTTACTGAGAAATATATTTGTTGCCTTGAAAAATATCTGTAGCATCAGTGATGACATAGAAGACAGGACTAGCAGAGCTAATTGATTTCCCCATAACCATCTATATTATAAGGTGATTGTGATGTTAACATGGATGAAGGAAGAAGTGGACAAGTAATGTTGCTGATTATACCTTTCTCCACTGTACGTCTGCTGACATGACTTTATTTCTCAGCTACATCTTATGCACCAAACAGGCTCTAGTGATCAAAGAGCAGCTAAAATTTCCTAGTTTACAATTTCTTTTTTATATGGTTTTGTAATTCACTCTGATATTAACGGATGGGGTATGTGTGCATTTTTTAACCTTTTTAATTAAAACCTAAGAATCTCAATTCTGGACATGCAAACAGATGACAATGGAAATGCAAAACCCTTGGAAAAGCATTTTAACTTTTCTTCCTTATGAACAGCCATAAGTTTTGTTATAGATTATGATAAAATTATCCTTCATTGATAGTGTCATATATGCTTTGACAAAATTGTGTTCTTTAAACAGAAATGATAGGGCTCAAGGTGATCTAACAGTGTGACACCATACCCAAACATGTGTTTGTGCTAGGAAAAGACACTGTGGGGTCCAGTGCAGATGATGGAAGTCTGCCACCCTTATGAGTTCATAGTGAAGACACATCTTATCTCTGCAGGCCTCATACCAAGCCATTATGCTTATTCTATCCTTTTAATGATTGCACGGCAAACATTGGCCAGAAAGTGGCTGTGACATAATAGGCAGCATCCAAGCATCTTCCTTTGCTCT
>CM034706.1:113866544-113877458 GCA_020142125.1 Phrynosoma platyrhinos
TTTTTTTTTTTTGCAAATCAGCGTTAACTGTTGGGATGTATGTGCATTTGGAGTATTTAATCTGCCACTATAAATATGTTTGCTTTCAAACAAAATGTCTAACTATCCATTGTACCCCTTGTGGTAGACAAATGAATGAAGAATGTAGGCTGAATCTGGTAGAAGAATATAAACTAATTGGTTTACACTTCCATGTTATTGATTTTTAGGTTACCTTTTGCACTATGCTAGCTAACCTGGATCTTTAGAAAGACAACCTGGTGGTTTTTTGATTCCAAGTTCCCATTGGGATGCTTCATTGTATGCATACTTATGTGTACACTTTTTGGTGATCGATAACAACCTTTTTCTTTTCAGGAGTCCTATGCAATGTTAAACAAGTATGAGTTACTGGTGGCAAAGGAAGAGATGGAAAAAGTAGACACACTACGCTATACCTGGGAGAAACTGCTGGTTCGGGCAAGTGAAGTGCAGAATGAATTAGTAGCATTACAACCTAAATTTAGAGGAGAGCTAATAAGTACAGTGGAGATATTTGTTGAAGACTGTGACCAGTTTTACTTGGATTATGACACGGTACAATTTTACAGTTTATTGGAAATATATATATAATTTTCATCTTTGTTTACATAATTGTTTGGAGGTGGTCGCATGGGGAGTTTGGAAGCTTCCTGAAAGTATATGATAAACTCCAAATGTGGATTGAAATTTTCTGAATATGGTTATCTAATGTTCATAGAACTTGCATAATCATCTTGGGCTATTTATTTATTAATTAAAATATTTTAATCCTATCTGATATCTGAGGGTGCCAGGGAGATGTACAATAAAATAAGTTTTTATTTATTTTGGGATCACCCAGATGCAGCCAAAACAATACTGTAGCAAAGTTCAAAAACAAAAACACCCCACTATTGGTATTGGCAATGCACTGACCCACTTTTCACACACACCAGAAGACAACTCACAGGCATGGTTGATTCATCCAGAGTTCTGGAGGCTTTTATCTTCAGTTGCGTTGTGTACAATATAATACAATATATACATACATCGACTCTCCAACACTTCCAATCAACTACTGTTGCTCCAAACCACTACAGCTAACCCAGACTGACCAGTCTCTTGGTCCATTTATATAGTAGGATGGTTCTGAGTCATCACTCAGTTCCACATAGCACGATACAAGCTCGCAGCAACTTTGCCTCATGCCATATGCACCTGACTCAGCAGTGTGTGGTTGTCCCATGGAATATAGGTCATTCCATGTCATCTGTCACTCAAAATATTTTTCTGTTGTTAAAGGCATAATTACCCTAACAGTTAGTACAATTTAAGATAATTTAAAGCCAAGCATAAATTTAAGTTTGGATCAAATAAACTGGCTGCAAAGGCTCTAGGAAAAAGCCATTTATTTACCTGGTACCATGACACCTTGGTGCCAATTGGGCCTCTAAATAAGGCTATTATTGAAATTTCCCCCAAATTTCATAATATTTAGTAGTTATAGTTAAATATTATAGCTAATAGTGGCAAGTTTATTTAATCATTTGTGAAAGATAGATCAAGAATTTCTGTATATGGATGTGAAAGCTGGACAGTGAAAAAAAAAAAAAAACTGATGGGGGAAAAGTCCCAACTCATTTGAAATGTGGTGCTGGGGAAGAATTATACTGTGGACCATCCAGAAGACAAATATGTGGCAAATCAAACCTGAACACTCCCTGAAAATTAAAAGGACTAAACTGAGGCTATTGCATTTTGGGCAGCTCATGAGATGACATGACTCGTTGGAAAAAAATGTCTGCTTGGTAAAGAAGAAGCTTACATTACAGGTGGATTGACTCCATCAAGAACACCACAGCTCTGAATTTGCAAAAACTGAGCAGAGCTGTGGATGATTTGGGGTTCTTTATTCATAAAACTGCTGTAAGGTAGAACTGATTTGATAGCCCATAACAAGGACAATAATGGTAGGAGAACCCACATTTACACCATATAAATTGACCAAGTATTACAGATGTATTTGAAATTTTAACACGTAAGAAAGTGAACATCTGGGTCTGAAATAGTTCTAAAGACTAAAAGTAAGCTTTCTTATGAACAAGGTGGCATAGCTTTTCCTTTTGCAGAATTTTCACTTATGTAAACCCCTCTAACCCATTTTTTCACAAAGTTGATGTTTCTCTCCAATCAAAAGATGAATCCTACAATAATATAAACAAAAAAGCACTCAATTTCTTAAACTTACTTAGCAAGAACCTGTTTTCTCTTATTAGGGGTTCTCAAACTTCCATGTACCATTTGTTAAAATTAAAAGACACATTAAATTATATAAAAGATTCCTAGCAAAGAGAAAAAGAGAACCTGCCCAAGTATATATTTCACCAAAATAGGTTGCATTGAAAAAAGAACAATCTGCCTCCAACAAAGGTAAAACCATTTTTTGCTGGGAATTATAATTCACCGAGATTTCTAGAATTGTGGTGTTACATCCAGTAAGATTCTTAGGAATGGTGATACCTAGCCCTTGGGAAGTATCAGGTATCTCTTAAAATAAGGGTTGCTTCACATATGCATATACATTACCCAGCACCAAGTTACTGTCATTTTGATGAGCAAGTTGCATACTGGCAGCTGATGCCAGTCAGAACGGTGAGGGACAGGGCAAGGTCACTGTAGTTAAAGATGGGTGAGGAAAAAAATTATATCTTGTATTCTACCCTCTCCTTTCTTTCAAAGACTTTACAGACATATAATCAATGAGTCTATATTTCTCTGCATTGCAGCAAGAACCAACTGCACTGAAAAGGCATAATATAAGAAATGTAAATTTGCAAAAGTCCTGGACCTTAATCATTTCCTAATCTGCTGCTTTAAAATATGTAACAAGACAAAAGAGGAGCAACATACTTGTTCTCTGTTGTGGGACCACCCTAACTTCAGTAACTCTTTTCTTTCTTTCCTCTTTACTCATTTGGTCTCTTTCTCTCTGTTAGAATTAGTTTGGTTATTTGTGGTTTAAAGTTTAGCAGCAGCAGCACAGAAACAAGTGTTTACTCCACAGGTATTTGGTAAAAACAACTAGATTTGAGCATCTGGTAACTAAACAGGATACATAAGTAGGTAAAAAGAAACCTACCTTATAGTTACATCTATAGTTCTACAAAAATAATTAATCAGTAGAGAAATCTATACTTTGGTACAGAGGTCCCTAGATCCTGACCTCCATATGTGCATGTAAGAAGAAAAAACATCTTTAGGAGCACAGCATGGTTTCTGCACCTATGCTTGCAGGCAGAGCTCACTTTCAGGAGAGAAACAAAGAATCATAAAACTTTATTACCCTCAGGAATAATCCCCCAGGAAGAGGAGGGGTATGGGATGTGACCTCTTCACAACAACACTGACCAAATGACCATAGAGACACTGTGTAGAAGTGTAGAAGACACTGCCTCTTCTCAAAGAAAAACATAGAGTTACACATAAGCACTCTCTTCTTCCCTGATATTCCAGGCATCAGGTGTAAAGATGCATGTGTGAATTATCTATTTGTGACTAGATGTGTCACTATGAATAGACTCAGTTGTTGAAATACATAAACATTGAAAATTTCATTATGCCATCCACATGGCATAAATTGTATTTCCATTTTTGGGCCTCTGTAGTCAATGCAGCTGGGTAACATCGGGAAAAAGATGTTGTTAGTTGATGGGATACTTAAAATGTATACTCTTGATTGTTTATTTCACTGTCAAATCTGGAAGCTCCTGAAGATGAGGTCTGTTTAGGGCATGGTAACCAGAGCTTGTACAACCACTAATACTGTTAAAATAAACCCTAATGATGTAGCCATGATAATGATGGCAGAATGGAAATCTTTAAAACCCAGGATTGTGTGGCATTTATTGAAGTGAAGTTTCAACCTCCTCTTCCAGAATGGTCCCATGGTGGCTGGTCTTGAACCCCAGGAAGCTAGTGACAGGCTGATCATGTTTCAGGTATGTCAGTCATTGGATTAATGAAATACTGCATCACCATCAATTCTGATGGAAATATACAGCATTGACTCTGAAGGTGGTCCAATTTAAGGGCAAATATTTTATGCTCATGGGTAGGTTTTCTCATCATTGGGCATTGTGTGACAACTCTGCCTGCTTGAACCACCCAGGTTTTTTTTTTTTTTTTGGTGGGGGGAGATCTGTGGTTTCTGTTATTATGGAAAGGGGATGAAAACAACTTTCCACCTGCTTTTTCCTCATTGTGCACAATGTTATAATCTTCTATCATGCCTCTCCTCACCCAGCCACTTTTTTCCTAAACTGAAAAAGCCAAAACATTTGGCCATTTTAGTTACTCTTTTCTAGGGATGTGACAAAAGCTTGTTGCTGTTTGTTAAACATATGGGATTTGGGGTTTTTTCAATGCTTGGTTCAGGTATCTATGAGTTCTTAAAATTGGCACCTGCTTGATCAATGTGTGATAATTTGTAGATACTTAATTTTCAAAAGAATTAACTGGGTGGGCACTTCATTGAGAAATTTGATGTTCTGGACTTTTTTTTTTTTTTGCTTAACTAATAAAAAATAAGAGTGCCTCAGCCATTCAGTTTAATTGTGTGAGTCTCAGTCAAGGCAATTTGAATTACTTCACTCAACTGCAGGAGGGGAGGGGGAGAGGGAGGAAACACAGGCCATATTTTCTTGTTAGGCATGGTGAAAGGGAAAGACAGATGAGTGTTTTATGGTGCTCCCCAGTCACACCAAAAGATCTATTGTAGTTTCAGATCATAAAAGTATATGTATGCATGTATGTTTCACACGCACCTGACATTGTACATAAGCATACACAGCTATAGTAGGATCACCTAAATAATTTGATATTGTGATTGTGTTAGTCTCAATCAAAACAGTTTGAATTCTGCATTGAGCTGCAGGAAGGGAGAGGGAGGGGGAATTCCATTGTAAAGATAAATACAGACTATCCTTCTTAGACACTGTGAACTGAATTTTAAGCTTCACACCCTAGAGTTAGGAAGGATAAACCATCTGAGTATTTTATTGCCTTTGTGCTTCTGGAATTTATCATGAATGGTTCACCTCTCTGTGAAGAGTGTCCAAGTTGAAATATCTCACTCTCCACAAAGAAGCTAGAAGAGTGATACCCCGACTTAGGGACAGGAAGAATAAAAAAAGAAATTTACATCACTACCCCTTTCAATTTCTTTGTTGTTGTTGTTGTTGTTGTTGTCTGCCTTCAAGTTGTTTCTGACTTATGGTGACTCTAAGGCGAACCTGTCATGGGATTTTCTTGGGTAGATTTGTTCAAAGGAGGTTTTCCTGCAATATCTTATGTGGGGTAATCAGAACTGTATGAAGTATTCAAGGCCTAGTGATACCATAGAATTGCAACAGGAGGTTATGGAAAACAGTGATGAGGATCATCTACCAAAGTCAGCTTTTAAGCAAGAGAGAGTTACTGAAGTGTTTTGCATGGACCTGTGCACATGTCCTTGAGATGGGTTATTGGAAATGATGAGAAGTGTACCTATGTGTATTGGGCACAGTGTAGGTGGATACAGCTAGTTAGGGTTTCCTGGCATGTTTCTTCTGTGCATTATCCCTGTTCAGATGTGCACTAAGTATGTGTGCTTCACATATGAGGAAAGGAGGATGCTAGCCTGCCTTTCCCCATTATTGTGCTTTCTTCACATAAAAAGTGATGTGTCTGAACAGGACAGCCTATTGCATTAGCCAAAACACTGATTTTTTTCCCATGTTCATGCTCACATGTGAGTCCCCATGAATACAGGCTTTCATCTTCAGTTTCAGTGATGATAGGGAGTGTGGGGAGCATATTCTAAACACCTGAATATTGTCTGCTCCATTGTTTCCACACTTCTCTCTCTCTCTCTCAATCTCTCTCTCTCTCTGTAATGTAGCGATAGGTAATAGACATGGTCCAGTGTTCTACATTAACTGCTTGTCATGATGTAGCATATTGACCATCATCTTTTCTCTCTTCCAAATGTTTTTCACCTTAATAAGCTTCCTTTTCACTGAAGATGGCTTTTTGTTGATGATTCCAAACATTAGCTTTCGTATAGGCAAATGCATACAATCTTGGACTTCCAGGGTCAAGAAATGTAGATAAATTCTTCTGATTGCACAAATTCTTGTGTAATTTCTTGTACAAGAGCTAGATTTACATTTAAGATCCACAGTCTGTGTTTTTGCTATTCACCATGGGTGCTTCCAGACACGAATGATCTTAGCAGCAACCAATAATTGCTGCTCAAGCTGCAAGCAGATTGGTAACCTCCTCTATAGCCTTGGAACCCAAATTTTTTCTTATAACTGGCTGGTATTACTCCTTTCTTTTATCTTCAAATATTGCTAGGGAGGGTGATTTTTGTTAGTAGAATTAAACATGAAATGGCAGGTTAACTACCACCCTAAATTGTAATTCTGGGCCAGGATCCTGTTGATTAGGCTTAACTAGAATAAATTTATTAAATCTATTGTTGAATGGTGAGTCAACATGTAGGTAAATCTGACTGATTCAGTGGGCTTGTAGTAACAATAGACCTTTAGGAGTTTATCTCGTGGGGGAAAATTGGAAGTATAAATGGTGACTAACTCGTGATTAACTCACACTTGTGTGAATGGTTTTCAAATGGCATCATGTGCAAAGTGCTATTATCCCGTGAATAACCCATGATTAACCTGCAATTGCACACAATTGTGTGAATGATTTTCACATGACATTGAGACAAAACGTGATTAAAGTGCCATTATCCCGTGAATAACCAGGCAAGAAACAACAGTAACTCATTCACGGAATATTCCCATGAATGACTTTTTGCTGTTTCTTGCCTGATTTCAGACTGCAAAAGTAGTTTAAACTCAGTTAATTCAGCAGAGGAGAGTATGAAAGTGAAAGAGGAGACGAAAGGGAGTAATCTTGCCTTTCCATTCAGACAAAACGAAACTACTACACCATCTCCTAGATTGTCTGTTCCTCCTCATTGATAACTTTCTGCCATTTTGACCACACTCTAATGTTGCTTGGCCACATATGTCCTGTTTTTCATCTGTGAAATATTGGAATGCGTGTTATTTATCTTGGCTATTAACTGATCCTGTTTTAGATGAGTGCCTTCCCTGAGTGATATCCATTTATTTCTTGTGATTTTAAGCATGTTGAGTGTCCTTACACTTTTATTTTTAACTCTAGAATCGATTTGATAATCTTTATCGGAAATACATCACCTACACTGGGGGTGAAGAGCTCTTTGGCTTACCTGTGACTCAGTATCCACAGCTCCTTGAGATAAAGAAGCAGCTCAACTTGTTACAGAAACTTTACAGTCTTTATAATAGTGTCATTGAAACCGTAAATGGCTACTATGATATCCTCTGGTCCGAAGTGAACATTGAGAAGATTAATAATGAACTTCTTGAGTTTCAAAACAGGTGGGAAAACATGGATGTATTAAATCTGTGTTTAGCACAAGTTGCTGTGACCTCTTATCAGAAGAGGGCTGGTGGGAGCATGTATTTACTCCTACAAATTTGGTGCTAATCTTTAGCTGCTTAAAGCAGATCTCTCAAAGTGCAATGGAAAGAAGATTTAGCTTTAATTAATTGTTTTTTTTAATGTAATCCTCTTTAGAATCTGTATTGATGGGTGGAGTGCTTCACTAATTTAATTTTAATCTTTTATATTGTTGCTCCCAGATTAAGTTTTCACATTTCTGATAACTAGGAAAGCGTGATGATTCTTGCTTTACTGAGATGCAGATGTGTCTTGCATATCAATGAGGAAATTCTGTTTGGGGGCCTCCTTTTATTGAGCACAGACTGGTCTTTTCTTTCCTTAACTATAGATCAGGGTAAGGAATGCATGGCTGTCCATCTACTTGAACTGCTGGCCTTATTATTTCTCACCATTGCCTTTGCTGTCTAGGGCAGATGGGAGTTGCAGTCCAACAACATTTGGAGGGCCATAGATTTCTCACACCTGCTACAGACAGGTGGTCCCCATAAACAACACAGATAGTTGTGTTCATTTTGTAAATCAAAATTAAACCATAATGATGGAGAAGATATCCAAGTATCAAAGATAGTTTCCTTTGTAGATATACTTTTTTCTCCTCTGTTAGTTTAGTACTATATGCTTCTGTTTTATCATCTAAAATGTTGCAATAAATACAAGTTCACTTATAACTGGATTTTCATCACTCCATTCAGGAAAAAATAAAGAATTGAGTACAGTCTTAGATAGGTTACAAATAATGTTACACTCATCCTTTAAAATATGTATGTATTAAGCTATTCTCTGATTTACTTTGTCCAGCCAGGCCTTAGTTGAATTGCTGTTATGACCTAATTGTCTTCACAGGGTTGTGAGGAGAGATAAGATTATATGCTCTTATAAATATTGAAAAGTGCTTATTCAGGTAATTACACTTGCAATCTTATGCATACTTCCTTAGAAAGAAATACTATTGAACTTATTGGGACTAATGCAGAATATTATGACTCTACTGTGAAACCTTTTGAATTTAATGTTAATTTAATTTGAGAGGCTGTTATTATTGGATGTGTGTTTGTGTGTGCCTAGGTGCCGTAAACTTCCCCGAGCTCTGAAGGAATGGCAAGCCTTTCTGGATCTTAAGAAAACAATTGATGACTTCAATGAATGTTGCCCTTTGTTTGAGCTCATGTCCAGTAAAGCCATGATGGCCCGTCACTGGAAGCGAATTACTGATCTTACTGGCCACAATTTTGATGTTGAAAGTGAGACTTTCAAACTGAGAAATATCATGGAAGCACCTTTGCTGAAATATAAAGAAGAGATAGAGGTACTAATGCTGACAGGTTTGAGATGGATCCTCCAGTAAGTAGTATGTCATCCCCAGTATTAAAATGTAGGTCTATTTGTTGTATATTACACTCCACCTAGTCCCAAGTAATATGTTAGCATCTCTGTCAGAGTATTCTGTCTTATTACCTTGTTCATATGAAGATTACCTTGTTCATATGGATGGTAAAATTAAGGGACTTCCATAAGATACAGAAAGCTGAACTTTGGTAACTTAGACCCTGAGGGCATGGGCCAAATAAATCATCCTCTCCAGTCTGGATGACACACATCCCAAATCCCTGTTCTGGTGCAAACAGTTTGGTTGACGTCCAGCCCGTTCAGCATCAAACTGAATATACTCTCCTTATAATGAATTAAAATAACTCATATTTTACTCTGGATCTTCCCAGAAGGTCCAGAGCCCTCCATTGTAGTGCTGGACAGCTATTTATAATGTGTCCTACTGTGCCATCCAATGCAGCCACTGTGCCACAAGTTGGTCACTCTGAGGTCAGAATGAGGTGCTCATACATGTGATCAAGGCACCCAGTCATGTGATCAAGATGCCAGCCATGTGATCATCATAATGGGGGTACATTGGGAAAGCTCTGTACTGCCCCTGGAATATTCTGGCCAGTGCACACAGAGCCCAAGTTTTGTAGGGCTGCACAGATTGCACCGATTATCAAAAATGCTAAAAACCAAACCCAACATGGAAATAGTCATCTGTTTCTCATTTCGATTTTTTAAAATGTTAAGCAGTGTGTTTATGTGGGGTGTGTATGTGACCTTTTAAAAGGTGAGTTAGTTTTGGAGGCAAAAGGGGCAGTTCTAGGGAATTGATGGGGGAGTAGACAGACAGATGGACAGACAGACACAGACACAGACACACAGAGAGAGCTTTGGGTGGCTGCACACAACCCTCAGGAATGTATTTGCTCACCCTTTCTTCATAATCCTTCATAGAAACTTATTCCTTCCTAAGCAGTGTACTAGTGTACTTGCTAGTTAGGCAGTTTGATACCTGAAGTGGGAAGGGAAATCTCATCCACCCTTTAAAACACCAAGGGGTAATAGGGTAGGCAATGGGTATCATTACCAGCATCAGGCATAGTTATCCAGTGAGTAACAGTGAACTGCCATGGTGTTGCCTGGGACACCCTCTGCCTCCACTTGCCTACCAGTGCCTTACCAGTGTGAGTGTTAATTCCCAGTGGCTTTCCAGTACCTTCTTAGGGCTGCTCCTGCTCTTTGGAATACCTCATGTGGGAGCCTAGGCTGGTCCCCTCCCTGCTTTCCTTTTGCTGGAAAGCAAAGACCTTTTTGTTTAAGCAGGTTTTTAATATGTAACTGTCTCAGGAAGGGTTTTTAAAAATCTCTCTCTTTCTGTGTTATTTATTTTAAAACTTCTGCATGTTTTAAAAATAATTTTAGATTGTTTTGATTATGATTATTTTATGTGTTTTTAAAATTGCATGGGTATATTTTAATAGATTTCCTTCTGTGAACCTTGAGTTCCACTCTGGTATAACTAAGTAAATAAAATAAATAAAACCACCAATTAATCTTCAAGCAAAGATTAGATTAAATTAACAATTAGTAATGTCACATGGGAGCAAGTGTGGTGTAGTGGTTTGAGCATTGGACCATGACTCTGGAGGCCAGGGTTCAAATCCTAGCTCAGCCATGTAAACCCACTGCCCACCTTGGACAAGTCACACTCTCTCAGACTCAGATGATGGTAATGGCAAACCCCTCTGAAGAAACTTGACAAGAAAACTCTATGATAAATCTTCTTTAGGTTGCCATAAGTTAGAAATGACTTGAAGACACACAACAACAACAACATTTAGCAAAGCACATTATTCAAATGAAGTATTGTATTCCTAAGCACTAATGCCTTTGCTGGCCACATCAAATAGTTGGAAACTGCCTTATAGCCAATTTAAGGGGTCTGGATCTCTCTGAAGCAATAGGTCTTGTCCTTTCAGGCCTTGTTACATTAGAGCAGTGGTCCCCAAACCTTTTCAGGCTACTGCCACCTTTCCT
>CM034706.1:113892927-113910119 GCA_020142125.1 Phrynosoma platyrhinos
TTGCCCCTCCACATTCACTGGGGTTAGGGGCACAGGACCCCTGTGAATGTTGAAAAACTGCAAACAACAAAAATACTATGTTTTTACCAGAGAGAACACCTCTCTAGGAATCTCTAGGTCATCCAGTGCAACTCTGTGGTCAACATCTGCCAGGCATTGACCATAAAATTGTGCTGGAGGAACTACAAACGCCTAGTGGAGTGTTCTCTCTGAGAATCTCTAGGTCCGTCAGTGCGACATTTGGTTAAAGTTGACCATAGAGTTCCACTGGAGGATTTAGTTTAATAAAATCTGTGAATAATCAAATCTGCAAAAGTCAAAGTCACAAATGTGGAGGGATGAGTGTATTTTTGTTGTAAGAGTACACAAAAGATTTCATTTCTTATCGTAGAAAATTTCCAACAAAAGTAATATTAAAGTCTTAGACTCATCTTAGACTCATGGACACAGTCTTTTCCCCCTCAGTGCTTGTACGACAGAATCAATGAATCCAAGAAATTAACCCCACAACCCTCTGTTGCTTTTGTTCAAATTAACTTTCAATGTTTTCTTTGATTTAAACAATAATATGTGGCGTTATTATGCATTTTAGATTGACTCAGACGTATGGAGAACCTATCATAGGGAGTTCTTGGCAAGATGTATTCAGAGGAAGTTTGCCATTGCTTTGCTATGAGTATATCCTACAACAGCTGGTATTCCCTGGCAGTCTCCCCTCCAAGATATTACCTAGGATTAACCCCCCCCCCCCGGATTCTGTTGGATGGAGCCTTTACAGTTAAAGTGGTATCAAACTCCTCTGTCTGTATAGTTTAGCTACACTCAAAGATTGCAGGAGTGCCACTTAAAATAACAACTCCATTTTAAGTCCCTTTTTTGTAACATACAGTACAAATAATTCCCTTGTTGAAACAGCTTCACAATGGAGATTTTTGCATCTAATATAATGTAGTTTACTGCAGTCACGTTTAAATTTAAAAACGGATGTTATCGCTATGTAGATAGAACTGTAAGATATGCACAACAATTTAATAGCAGTTTTTTTATAAAGATAGTAAATATTGTTTTGAATAAAAATAAAATGAAAAAAAAAAAAAACGGATGTTATTGCACACACTGGTGGCTGGACGAGTGCAACCCGGCTGCATCCTGGGCCCCAGTCGTATTTATTCTGCAACTTTTCAAAAAGAGGAGCCTGCCATTTTTGAAAAGCCACAGGATAAATGTGGCTGGGTTCCGGGATGGGACCAGGTTGCACTCACCCAGCCACTGATGCATACGATAACATCCGCTTTTAATTTTAAACACAACTGTTGTAAGTCAAGTTATATTGGGTGCAATAATCTCCTAACCTACTGATCTTTTTCTAGGCACAATTAAAAACTCTGGACATGACCTTTAAAACCCTATATATTTTGGGTACAGACTGTTGAAAGACCATATCTCTATATATGAGCCTGCTCATATCTTAAGATCTTTTGAGGAGAGCTTTCTCTTTGTCCATCACCCTCTGAGGTGAGGATATGAGAGAGAGTTTTCTTGGTGGCTGCTACCACTTTGTGGAATTGCCACAGGACTTTTGATTGATCCTCTCTTTGATGTTCTTTTTGCCAAGAGGCAAAGACTTTTTTTTTTAATGAAACAGAACTTTGGTCTTTAATGGGGTGTGAAAGAAGAATCTTTTTTCTGTATTTTATCTTATGTTCTGAAATACATTTTAAACTGTTCAAATATTTTAATTTTTAATTGTTTAATTTTTAACTTTTTAACCACATACCATTTTAATTATATTCTGTTTTAATGTACACTGTAAACTACCGTGGGTCTCATAACAAGAGAAAGGTGGGATAGTTAGTAAGTAAGTAAATTAATAAATATTGGAAACCTATTACATATTTAATTTATATATACCACTTCATATCATGCTATGGGATGTCTAAGTGGTTTACAACTGTGAGCTGATTTCCCCCCCAACAATCTGGGTACTCATTTTAGCGACCTCGGAAGGATGCAGGCCTGAGTCGAGCCTCAGCCCTGGCTGGTATTGAACTCGCAACCTTGTGGTTTATGAGTGAGTGGCTGCAATACAGGCATTTAACCACTGCGCTACCAGGGCTGGCATTTCTCCTTTCTTGTTCCACATATTGCTGTTGCATGCCATGGCATATGTTTCCATGCCAACACATTATAGTCAAGAGAGGTTGCCATTTTTTTATGGTAGTGCCACATTCACTCTGTTCATCCCTACCTAAGAAGAATAGCCTTTATAGATCCAATTTTCCTGGTCTAGGAGTAGGGAAGCCATTACATTGAATAGAACTCTAAACCAGGCCCTTTCCTGAAAAGATTAGTAAGACTTTTCCATTGTCAGTGCCAGTTTGTGTTGGACTGTCTAAAATCTTTTGTCTTGTTTCTAGGTACATTATGACTTTGGCTTGAGAAATATATTGTCAGTATTGAGGACCTTGGGAGCAGCCAAAAGATCAAATCCTGAAGATACAGAATCTACCATTGTAATGCGTGTCTTGAGAGATATGAATCTTTCTAAACTGGTAAGCATGAAATGCATGTACACTAATAACATCTGTAGAAGCCCTTCTCTAGGTTCCTCTACCAGCAAGGGTAAAGTAGATGGTGATTTGGTGTTAGCACCCACTGTGTTTTTGCATGGCAATGACCTGACTTCCTAGTTCTCTTGGTGCCTTCCCAGGAAGGCCCCAACTCCTTCAAAGTATGTTAGGAATGGATGCCAAGTATCAATATCCTCACCCAGAAGTTGGATGGGCCATTGAGATTGCATGGGAAGGGATGGAAGTGTGGCTAACCAGATAGCTAAAGATATTGAAACTCTTGTGAACACTGAATGAGGAAAGAAAGAAAGAGAAAGAAGAAAGTGAGAGAAGAAAGGAGAACAAATGTATGAAAAATGTGGGGAATGAGACCTAGAGCAATATCTTGAAGGAAAGTTGGGGGTATGAGAGACTAGTAGTAAAAGAGACTAGCTAGCAAAACAAGAAAAAAGAAAGATGGCAATGGTGCATACAAGAAGGAACAGAGAGAACAGGAATGGAAGAACAGAGGAAGAGTAGAGGCTAGAAAACAGCAGAATACCAAAAGACTAAAAACAGAATCACCCTATAAGAGAAGGGGAAGAAAGTAATGGAATATCTATTGGAGCTGTGGCCATGGCTACAGATGCAGGGTTACCTCAGGTCTCCCTTCCTGGAAAACGTAAGCATGAAACCCCAGACAAGGAAGCATTATTGCTGATGAGACTTATTGGAAAGGAGGATCTTTATGGGTTCATTTGAGGATACACAAAAGAAACATTTTTCCCCTTAAAAAGAATACCAGATTGTTCTATCTGATACATGCTGAAAGGGAGAAAGTACTTTAGGAAATAAAAGGACATAAAGCTCATATTTGTCATCCTGTGGTTTGCTTGTTGGATAGAGGGTGCAAGCTATAATTACTGCTATGTTTTTCAGTTTCATCATGGTGCTATGCCTTTATGCTTGTAACAAAAAACCTCTTTGCTGTATTTTTCTGTCTATCATTGATATAACACATTTTAGTGTTTATTGTTATTTGCATGTTAACAATAATGGAATAAATCTTAAGAAAGGATTAATATTAGTTTTATGTAGATTTAGTATTCTTGTATAATGGGATGCCGAATGCGGAAAGAAGTTAGAATAGTACATGTAATATGTATATTTTAAGAAGGGTGAAGAGGGGGGGCATGTTCAGCTGCTGAACATGGAGGATGTATAAAGGCAGAGCAGGGCAAGATCTCATCTTTTTTCACAAAATTGGAGATAATTTTGATGAAATTTTACAAATGAAATAAATCCCTCTGATGCTGAACATTAGCAGCAAAAGAGTTAAAAATCCAGTCAGAGGACAGAGGCCCAGATCCAGAAATGACACAAGGCTCACACAGGAACAGCAAAGGGGGTAGAGGAGACAACTTAATGTCCCTGGACTTACCCTTTCCTGAGCTGCTAGAAAAACTAAGGGAGAACTTAGTAAAAGATCTGCAGAAAGACTGGGCCCTAGCCCTAGAGCCTATACACTCAAAACTGTCAGTGATTACAAACCGCATCCATGATATAGAGGACACCGCAATGCAGCCCTTGAACATGGAGTGCAACACAAATCCCATCTGCATCACCTGGAACAAATGAATGAATACCTGTCTAACAAAGTGGAGGACTGGGAAAACCAAAGCAGATGCTTAAACATTCGGGTGAGAGGGATAGCAGAACAAACATCCTTCTTAACTGGCAAATTCAACCTGCCCAGATCTTCATATACAAGCATCTGATATTGAACGAGTACACAGGATTCCCACAAGGAGACTATATCAAGGCTCCATGCCCAGAGACATCACCATTTGTTTCACTCACTACATGAAGAAGTCTCTGGTTCTAAGGAAACTCACCAGAATCCCATGCCTCATCTTCCGAGATACAATCTTACAAATATTCCAGGACATCTCACCTGACACTTCGGAGGCGCCAAAGTTTTAAACCACTGACAGCACTGCTGCAGCAGGCAGGTTTCAAATATAGATGGGGATTCCCCTTCAAAGTGACTATATTCAAGGATGACACTGTCATGTCCGCTTCAACCAAGACCCAAATGCTCAATATCTGTGAGGCTATGAACATCAAAGTGCCTAGGGATCTGGAGTGAGAAATCTTGGAAGAGGCCCAATCTCCAACACCAGGCAAACCTTCGTTCAATGGCCCAAGATGGATGACAGTTCACCATGGACAGAACAAACACAGGGAAGGAACTGAAAAACCAAAATGTAATACATCTACCTAATTCTATATGACTTTGGTCATTCAACCAAAAATCTCTTTATTCTATTTGTGAGTTTGTCCCTTTTTGGCTTGTTTTCCCCATGATTGTACTGATTGCCTATCCTTTTCTCCACTCTCTCATGCTAGTGACTTTTTAGTCACTGCCATCTTGGCTTCTTCTTCCCCAACTTGTTTTTTTTTATAACTCTACCCTAAGATGCCTCCATTTTTTTCTCTCTAGTGACAACTGTTTGTATCCAATCTCAACTGTCACAAAACCTCTGCTGACAAACTTCCCTCTTCACTCACACCCACCCTATACTGCACTCATAGACCTACTCAATCTCTCACACTCTGCTATTATGCTTCACTCATCACCCACATCCACCCCTTACTGTGTTTATAGATCTACTCATTCTCTCATCTTCTGCTAGTATACCTCCCTTTCTTCTCAGACCCACCCCTTACAGTGCTTATAGATCTATTCAACCTCTTGGCTTCTGCTGTTATATTCTGCAATTCACTCTGCTCTCCATTACGTACTAACCTCTTTCACTGAGATTTAAGCCTCCATATCATCATACATTGATGACATTTTCCCACTCCTCACTCCAGGGGAGATTGCCAGAGTATGGCTAGATTGAGGTGCAGGGCATGCTCTGCACTTCTCTACCCTTGGTCTGTTCCTGGTTTTAGTTAAAGTTTTTCAGTTAAGATTGTTTGTTCAAGATTATGTTTGTGCTAGTAATAAGGATGTGATCCTCTGAAAGCAAAACCCTGAGTCCCTCAACATATCCACCCTCCAATGTGTGACTGCTGATCCTGGAGAGGGGTCTTGCTACAAGGGTTACTTGAAAATGAAATTTCTTTGGGGTTCTATCCTAGAGAAATTTTATTTACAGCTTAATTTCTTCAACTCTGGATAGACTCAACATTGTATCTCTAAATGTGAAGGGGCTGGGATCTCCACGTTGATGGTTACTTGAAAAAAACTTAAACCAAACATAGTTTTCTTGCAAGAAATGCATAGAAAAGGGATGGGAAATATCCTCCCCTAGGTCCCCCTTTGCAACTCAATACACTACAGGTGACTCAAACAAGTCAAGGGGAGTAGTGATACTTTCCCCAGATTCATGCCTATTCCAGCCTGACACAATAATATGAGCCCATCTGCTTGCTTTCTGTTTTTGAAAGAAACCATAGCCAACACCAATCTCATGTTGGCAACCTTTTATTCTCCCAACTCTAATCTGTAAGCCTTCATGTCATTCTTCCTACAAACCTTGAGGGAGATAGCAGAAGGGACTGCTATTATTGGGGGAGACATAAATGAGGTGCTTGACTATAAGATGGACAAATTCTACCATCTTTTCAAGACTAAAAGAAAGCAATTCCCAATTTTGGACCTTATATATAAAGAAGGGATGTTAGATCCATGGAGAATATTATACCCATCAGCTAGAGATTACACTGCCTATTCACACACGCACCAAACCTACTCTAGAATTGATTACTTCCTTGTTTCACAATCCTCCCTTTCCAATGTAATTGATGTCCAGATAGAACCTATAGTCTATTCCAACCATTCAGCCACAGTGCTGACCTGGCAGTTAAACTCCAACCCAAGGAAACCTTGCATTTGGAGGTTTAACCCCAGTCTTTTTCTTAACGAAAAGTACAGAATCCAGATTAAAGATGAAATTAAGCAATTTTACTTGGAAAATAGGAAACCAGAAACCTCAGAGGCCCTACTATGGGATACTTTGAAAGCGATCCTCAGGGGCCTATTAATTAAAGAGGGAGCTACACGGAAAAGGGTCAAAGATGCCACCAAAACAAAACTCCTTCAAGGCATAGTTCAGTTGTCACATACCCACAAAGAATCTCTTGATACTAAGATCTTTCATCAACTCCAAATGAAAAAGACAGAGTTAGTGGCATTAGATGCTAGGAAACTACAAACTGCCCTACATCATACCAAGGCATATTGTTATGAGTTTAACAACAAAAACTCACTCCTCCTGGCCAGAGCAGTTAAACGCAAAGCTAGGAAAAGTGTTATTCCCACTCTTACTTCCCACAACAAAACTGTGCTAATGGCTCCAGACAAAATACTAGAGGAATTTAGAGCTTTTTATTCCAAATTATACAGTTTGGAGTTGCCTTGAGGTACTCCATTGGATAGATTTGTGAAATCACTGAATCTAGGAAAAATAAAAGAACCCCATCAAATCCTCCTGAACAAACCTATCTAATTAGATGAGATTAAAACAGCAATAAATAAATTGAAACCAGCCAAATTGCCTGGCCTAGATGGATTTTCAGGTGAATTTTATAAGCCCCTTTATAATCAGCTTATGCCTCATCTCCTAAATTTGTTCAGTTCTGTGCTGAATGGAGATCCTGTTTCTATGTCTTGGCACAGAACCTGAATAATCCCAATTCCTAAAACAAAAGAGGATAGTCTTGAAACTAAATCCTTCTGCCCCATAGCTCTCCTTAACCAGGATGCCAAATTATTTAATTTAGTTATGGCCACCAGAATAAATGAGTTTATCTTGGAGTGCATCAATCCTGACCAGGTGGGCTTCATGCCAGGTAGGTGACTGGCAAACCTGATCCGTAGGATATTAAACATCCTGCACTACACCAAACAATCAAAAATGCCTTTGGCCCATCTATTTCTGGATGTTTGAAAAGCCTTTGACCAAATTATTATTATTATTATTATTAAGTATTTATACCTCACTCTTCAGCGAAAAGGCTATCAGAGCAGCTTACAAATGGATTAATTAGGTGGTTCCCTGCCCTCAGGCTTACAATCTAAAAAGACAAGACACAAAAGGAGAAGGGAATGGTGGTGGGGAAGGGGAATAATGTAATGACTGTACCTTTTAGTATATTAAAATAAATGAATTTTGGCCAAAGATTTATTGGAGCATTGTGCCATATCTATGATAGCTCAGAGGCAACAATTTTAGTCATTAGGTATGAGTTTACACCCTTTACCCTTACTAGGGGAACTAGACAAAGGTGCCCACTGTTACCGCTTTTATTTGCTCTAATGACTGAACCCCTGGCAAAATTCATCAGATCTGAAATCAGTATAACTGGTCTCAGTATTAATGGCCAACATCATAAAACCACCCTTTATGCAGATGATGTGCTGATTTTTTTGACCAACCAAGAAACATAATTTCCCTCATTGAAGGAGGTATGTTGACTATCTCATAAAGACTTGAAAATCAGTAAAAATAATTTAAAAAAAAGAAAAAGAAGGGTGAATAGAAATTAGTGATTAATTATTAGAAGAAGAAATCAGAGAAATCATTTATTATAGGATTTGTTGAATAATAGAATGTTGTATTAGATAGCTGTGTCCTCTATTAACAACTATGATTACTTTTAGAATTTACATAATTTTGAAATATTTTAGAAGGAATAGGGAAATAGAGATAGTAGATATTTATAACCATAAACTGACAAGTTGGAAGATGCTAGTGAACCCTTGTCAATAATAATAATAATAATAATAATAATAATAATAATAATAATAATAATAATAATGTTAATTTATGAATAGTTGTTTGTACATTATAAGTGTAGATGTAGTAATGTATTTGTTATATTTGGAAGCCTATATGTGATTTTATATTATAAAAGTGGAGTGTCAAATTCCCTTCTGTTGATCAGCTAGTAGCTATTTATTTTCCTGATTTTTTTTTAGAGTCCCCTTTTGGCATCATTTAATGTGTTCTTACCCTGATTTTGCATGTCATACTTTTGTTAGTTATGCTTTTGTTTTGCTGTGCAGTGACAGCTGTTAGCCAAATGGTTTGTGACATGTAGTGTTTCACTCCCAATATATTTAGAACCACGACCAGCCCTACCATTAGGCAGTGTGAAGCAATAGCCTCAGTTGATAGATATTGCACCTCCCCTGCTGTTCATTTCCTGTCCTGTGCTAAAATTGATTGTGGTGCAGGAACCAAGCCCATTGAATATACTGAAGTAAATTCCAAATACCAATCCAGTTGGCTTCTGTATGTGGGATGTGGAGATGGCAACATTCTTTTCCTGAGGTAGCAAAATATCTTGCTTTGGCTCTGTCTGTCAATGAAAGATGGTGGATCTAGACTTTACTATGTATTTTGCATTCTTTAAAAAAACAAAAGCATTTCCTCAAACATTACAGATGGAACAGGATTCCTCTACCACAACTGTTCAGTTTCATTTTTAGAGTTTCTTTTCTTTTCTTGCTTCAGATATGCTCCAGTTTTTCTTGCATTATCTTTTCTCTTGCCTATGAACATTCCATCTTCCCTCTTCAGGCTATTAAGACTGGAAACTATTCATGATCTTTGTCAGCAATGCCATGGAAGTGTGTGTATATTGGTGAGTTGACACTCTTCTATGACGTACACAACTGTGACTTTAGCAGGTAACATTATTAGGCATCTTCATGTAAACAAGCATGATAAAAAAAGAAAACAGTAACTATTCCTTTCTTTTTTTTCTTTTGGCACTGCTAGATTGATGAAGATGAACCCTTATTTTTAAGTCTAATTGAAGATCTTTTCCCAAGTATTCATCTTGACAAAGCAGGCTATCCTGAGCTAGAAGCTGCCATTAGCAAACAGGTAATGCTAACAAACACAAAATTTATGTGCTGTTTCTTCAGTTTAATTGAATTAGTCATTCAGTAACTGAACAAATTCCATGAGCTCTATGAAGTGTGAATTCCCAATGCAAAAATAAAAATGTGTAGGCGCTTTATCAAAAAATTAATAACCATACCAGTTAATCGATTCTTCACATTGGTTTTATAAATAAATTTGTCAGATAGGCTATGTTTGGGCATATAAACAGTATCACACTCTGAAACCCAGAAAGCTTATGCTAAAATAGGAAAGAAAAAAAGAACATATATAGTGGGCCTTTGGAATCTGCTGCAGTTTGGTTCTAGGACTCCTATGAGTACAAAAATCCATGGATGCTCAAGCTCCATTATATACAATAGCCTAGTAAAATGGTGCCCTTTATATAAAATGGCAAAATTAAGGTTTGCTTTTTGGAATTTTTTTAAAAAATTAAAACCATGGTTGATTGAATCCTTGGGTGCAGAATCTGTGGATACAAAAGGCCAACTGTAATTACATCTCCACTGTAGCTGTTCACCAGAGCAGAAATGTTTGTGGAAAGGCTAAAACTGGTGCTGAATTGTGGACAGGAGAAGCACAGCACAGGGGGAGTGTCTTAGACTACTTCACACATGGCTACATCTGCAGTGAGAACACACCTTTATGCTACTGGTGATCATGTCTCCAGTTTCCCTCTGTGATCAACTTCATTGTCTCATTGTTCAACCTTCTCTTAGGAGAGGAAGGATTGGAAGAGGGCTTACTTACACATTCACGTCATTGTGAATTGAAGCCTCAGCACAGTTGGAATCCCCTTATAAAGCAAGTGAAGTCTTGTATTTATACCCTCTCTTGAGCTTTCTCCTCAAGGTCATAGTCTGAGTAAGTAGGCTATTCAGGATGGAGCCCCAAACCTGCCTCTTGTATGTATACTGTTCATGGAGAATGCCTGAACACAATTTTTGTGTAATTTCTGTGTAAAGGAAATAATTAATGGTGTGATCCTTGGTGATTATGACAGGTTGAAGAGGCTGGCTTAATTAATCACCCACCGTGGAGGCTGAAAGTTATCCAGCTCTTTGAAACACAAAGAGTGAGACATGGGATGATGGCTTTGGGTCCTAGTGGGGCAGGGAAAACTACATGCATTCACACACTGATGAAATCCATGACAGGTATGATATATATTTGTGATTGTTCACAGTAGAAACAGTAAATTAATCTTTTAATTATTTATTTGACTTATATTCTTCCTTCCCTCCAGGACTGGGTCTCAAATGACCTTACAAAGATTAAAAGAAGTACAGATAAAAACAGAGGTTAAAGAAAAAAAGAACAAAAAATAATGAAGCTGAGGCACATTTAAAAAAATGTATTAAGGAACTATTGATTTAGTAGAATGGCCCCTTCCTTCTGTCCTTCTATTGGCAGATGAAGACTTTTTTATTGAGACAGAGTCTCAGAATTGAAGGCTTTTATACAAGGGTGTTCTTTTGTTTTAAATCATACTCCTTAAACTGTTTTTAAATCCTTTTCAAGCACATGTTTTAAATTGTTGTAATATTACTAATATTTTGTTTCAATGTTCACTTTTTTGTAAGTTTTTAAAATGTATGTAGTAGGTGCCTATTGGTTCAAGTCTACAATATCATCAAGCCCACAATACTATCTACAGTCTGTACCCTGGGTTTGTATTTGTTTTCATTTTTTTAAATAATGTGAAGAAAAAAATGTAGAAAAAAGACTTGGAACGATTGCTAAAGAAGATCAAAGAAGAAAGTGCAAAGGCAGGCTTACTGCTGAATGTAAAGAAAACAAAAATAATGACTGCAGAAGATCTATACAAATTCAACCTAGACAATGAGGAAATCGAAATAGTAAAAGAATTCCCATACCTTGGATCAAACATCAATCAGAATAGGGACTGCAGTCAAGAGATCAGAAGAAGACTGGGAATGGGGAGAGCAACTATGAAAGAATTAAAAAAGATCCTAAAATGAAAAGATATACTACTGAGCAGTTAGAATAGTACAAGCCATTGTATTCCCTATTACCATGTATAGATGCAAGAGCTGGACAGTGAGGAAAACAGATAAGAAGAAAATCAGTTCATTTGAAATATGGTGCTGGAGAAGAGTGCTAACGATACTGTGAACATCCAAAAAGACAAACAAATGGGTCCTTGAACATATCAGGCCTGAAGTCTCCCTGGAAGCCAAGATGATCAAGCTGAGGTTGTCGTACTTTGGTCATGTCATGAGAAGGCATGACTCATTGGAAAAGGCAATAATGCTAGGAAAGGTGGAGGGATGCAGAAAGAGAGGGAGACTGCATGCTAGATGGATGGACTATTAAGGAGGCCATAGGTATGAATTTACAGGACTCAAGCAGAGCAGTGGAGGATAGGGAGTCTTGGAGATGCCTCATCCACAGCGTCACCATGATCCAGGACCAACTTGAAGGTGGTTAACAACAAGAAGAAAAAAAATGTAAATCTATAAAAGGATATATATGCACAAATATTTTATATGCACACACAGATGTGTACGTATGGCTCATTTGAAGAATGAAAGGGAGATCAAGTCTGAGAGCTGACTCAGCATGTAACCTAGATTTTCTGTGTGAGAAGCAGTTTGTTCACATCTTATTGGTGAAGTACTACAGGAAGAAAACTAATGTATAAGCCAGCCTTTTCTGATCTTTGGTCCCCAAGTGATGATGGATGGCAAATCCAGCAGTAGCTTAGAATCCAAGTGGGAATAGGCTGGCATACACATATTGATTTAAGTCTTCTTTGTAATTCATTTGCCATTTTGTCACCAATTGATGCCTGTGCTGGCCAGGGATAATCAGAACTATTGTCCAACATATCTGGAAAGTATTGGGCTTGGGAGGCTGCTGAATATTTATAAGTACTCTTAATATTTTCTAGCAATTCAACCCACTGAAATTAACTTGATTGCCAAATTCAGTGGCTGATGATCAACCCATTAGTGTAATGCTGTGCTATTCTATCTGAAATCATAATTGATTTATATTATAAATTGACTTTTACAGACTGTGGGCAGCCACACCGTGAAATGAGAATGAACCCTAAGGCCATCACGGCACCTCAGATGTTTGGGCGTCTTGATGTTGCAACTAATGACTGGACAGATGGGATTTTCTCCACTCTTTGGAGGAAAACATTGAGAGCAAAAAAAGGTATTTAAAATCTGAGTGCAATGCTTTCCTATATAAAGTATTTATAACCATGTTTCCTACTTTAACAGAAGTTCCTTTTGATTTGGAATGCTGCAAATTGATCTCTCCAATTGATACAGTATGCATTTTTAACAAGCCTGCAGGTTGGATCCAAAGATGCCTTTAATGCCACATCATTTTCTTTCCTGACAGAAGTTTTAGGAGTACTACTTTTGCTTTGAATATTGCATGAATATATGAATATTCATTAATATTATATATTATATTCATTGAATAATATGGGTCGCCATGAGTCAGAAGCAACATGAGGGCAGCTAACAACAACAAACTTGCTTTTGAAGCTGAACTCTGCATGTTACTCAGCTGCATAACCTATACACACACACAAATAAATAGTTATCACAAAATAATACAGCTTTCAGGTCTTTTCCTCACAGGACAAATGATGCTGTAACAGTTGTCCTGAGGCAACACTGCTTTGAGAAAGCCTGGAAAATTTATTGAGCCCAGAAATTACTCAATGAGGTTGCTTTATTTCTATTTCTGTTATTATTATTAACTTATATCCTGCCTTTCTCTCAATATAGAGACTCAAGGGGGCGAACAGAAAATTTAAACCCATACAATTTAAAAACAGTACAAAAGCATTAAAATGTATAAATATAAAATTTGAGAAACAATTCAGCAATTGTTTTTAAAAATAAAACAGTTATTTATTAAAATGTGTTAAAATACTTTACCAAATTTAAAATCTGAATTACATAGTATTTAAAGCCCAATCTTTGTCAGTTTGAAAAAGTCTGATGGCACAAGAATATTTTTTATCTGCAGCTGAAAAGAGAGCATAGATGGCCCTCTCACCACCTACATTGGGAGAAAGGCATAATAATAATAATAATAATAATAATAATAATAATAATAATAATAATAATAATAAGTTTCAGAGCCTGGGAGCAGCCACCAAGAAGGCCCTCTAAAAACCTTGACCAATAGCTTTTAAATAATATATTATTCACTGTTAGGAACTGCACTGCCTCCATGAAGATGGAATGTTCATTTTGAATTTGTGGATATTGGTGGAGAAAAACCAAAATAAGATGTCTGTGTAACTTGTGTTTTTTTGCCTGGGGTTCTCCAAATAGGTCCACAGTAACCGTGTGAAGTATTTTAGACTGAACGTCATGTTTGTATGTGGGTTTCAACCTGAGTATCACATAGCCACATACAATATTCACCATAATAATATGTGTTCTGAATACCTTAGTCATATTTTCTTCTATGCAAGGATGTCAGAATATTTTTGTTGATGAAGCATGTTTGATGATTTATAAAATACTTTGTGCACACATTTCTTTTAAAAAACATAACCTTTTGGTTTTAGGAGAGCACATTTGGATAGTTCTTGATGGTCCTGTTGATGCAATTTGGATTGAGAACCTGAATTCAGTGCTTGATGATAACAAAACACTGACACTAGCTAATGGAGATCGGATCCCTATGGCACCAAATTGTAAAATTGTCTTTGAGCCTCATAATATTGACAATGCTTCTCCTGCCACTGTGTCAAGGAATGGTATGGTGTTCATGAGCTCATCGGTTCTGAACTGGAGCCCCATTCTTGAGGTATAAATATTTTCATAAATTCAATTTCCCTATTTTGTTAATATCAGTGGATATGAAAGAGTCAATTGTCCTCAGATCATGAAAAACTAGTTTTTGAAGTCCACTTTAAAATAGTTTGTAACATCCCATGCTCATGCATTTATTTTGTTAATGGGAATGAGAGTTTGCTATCCAAGGGCAAGGGTGACACATGGATGAATTCGTCCTGGACTCACTGTGTCTTGTTTACATGATGAAGGACCAAAACCCTGAATTGGGTCCAGAATGCCTTCACAATGCCTGCACCCACTTTGACTTCCTCCCCCAATCCACATTTAAATAACTCACCTTTTGCTGCAGGTTTTTGGCTCTTTTTGCGGCAATGATGGCAGCTGCCTTCACTTACAGTTCCTGTGAGCCATGTGGCACTGCTGCTGTGGGTGCAAATCACTCTGAGGTCAGAACGAGGTGCCCAGAATCAATAACATGGCTGGGCGCCTCATTCTGACCTCAGCAGTAGCCCCAGGCAACAAACAGGGATGTGTGGGAAGGCATCCTCCCCTTGCTGTCTGCTGTGTGAACCAAAATTCCACAGCAAAAGAGAGCAGGTAGGGACGGAATTTGGGGCCAGAATACTCCAGGAGAACCCTGGAGGATTCTGGCAAGTGAAGATGGGGCCTTATATAGTATTTTCAGTGGTTTTGGTTTTGTTGGCTTGCTAAGCATTACCACTATCATCTTAAGATAACAGTGTTTGAATTTCACTTCTTTATCCCTGTTCAATGGTAGAGACAAAGCATGTACAGTCGTCCCTTCCGATTCGCAGGGGACTCCCCCGTGAATTAGAACTATCACAAATACTGGAGCCCCATGGGTTAGAATAACTGTGCGTGCACCTTGAGCACGTGCACCATTTTGTCCCTTGCTGTCTGCAAAAGACCGAGACTGTGGATGGCAAGTCCGCAAACAGTGAGGGATGAGTGTACTAGTAACTGTCATACTGGAGCACAGTAACTTGCGGTGTGTGGGACTGCCCTTGAAAACTGTTTGAAAGTTTTAAGATTATAAAGAATGTTTCTGAGGTGAAGACAGTAGGATGTATTCTTATTTACTGTATCGCTGGTTTCTCATTAGTCTTGGAAGCCGATTCAAGGTACTGTACTGGTGGTTACCTTTAAAATTTTGTGATGACTGGGTTCCATGTGGATTTGGGATTTATTTATCTCTCATATCTTCTCCCATCTCATCCCAGTTTCTAGAGATCAGGTAAATAGGTGTTACTTTCCCAATAGGAATGTTAAGATTTGTGAGTACTCAGGGTATGGACCTCTGTAAAATGTAAGTGTCATACAGTTTCTCATTTCATTTTCACCTGTACCAGAAGTTGCCTCTCCATGTAAAAGGCTAATACATAGAAGGGGAACAAGAACATGCCTTGTGCACCCATGTTACAAGCACCTGTCACTTTCCCTGATATCAGCACACTGAATAAAATTCTGAAGCATTCAGCCATGCTAAAGGCTTTTCTATACAATTAGGAACCCTGTGCAATGAGAGACCCAAGCTTATGAAGGAGATTTTTTTAACTTTATTTTTTATAAAATTCAATTCTACAGCGTTAGTCTCCAAATCACAATCAAATCACAATTTTATAATTATATAAATTAATACCTTCTAAGTATCTCCTGCTTAATTCACTTTTGATCACACACATTTTTCTTCCGTCTTATTGTTACTCACTACTTTTCACTTTTCCACACTGTACTCACAAGATTTATCATTCCTTTTCACAAATTTTCCCTCCTGACTAAATATTCCTTATACTTCACAATTCCTCACTTTTTGATACTTGTATCCTAACTCCATCTGCTATTGCAAAATTCGATTATAGGGAGCCACTCTATCTCCGTGATCTCTGTGTCTCTCTGATTAAACTGGGATGTTAAAATGTCCATTTCCTATGAAGGAGATTTCCAAAGTTTAAAGTGATGACCATAGGTGCATAACTTGTGGTGTAGCTTTGTTTCCTCTCATGTTAATTCTTTGTGTATTTTTTTTGGTCAATGCATAAGTAAGACTATATTATACTGAGAGCCAGAATGTTGTAGTGGTTTGAGCACTGGAC
Organism: Phrynosoma platyrhinos; assembly: GCA_020142125.1. Lineage (NCBI taxonomy): Eukaryota > Metazoa > Chordata > Lepidosauria > Squamata > Phrynosomatidae > Phrynosoma > Phrynosoma platyrhinos. The sequence goes on from CM034706.1 coordinate 113,909,310, forward strand.
CAGGACTCTGAAGACGAAGGTTTGAATCTCTGCTTGGTCATGAAAACCAACTGGGTGACCTTAGGCAAGCCACCCACTCTGAGCCTCAGAGGAAGCTCTTGGCAAACCCTCTCTGGATAAATCTTGCAAAGAAAATTGAGTGATAGGCTTGCCTCAGGATGGCCATAAGTCAGAAATGGCTTGAAGGCACATAACATGCAAGACTATATTATCATCTCACAATTGATTTGAGATGAGTTGTAAGATGACTGCAGAAAGACTACCAATGATTTTCATTCCTGAGCTTGGATTTAGAACAAGTCTGCCCATATTTCAGGCCAATAATCTGCAGGATGAATGTGTGTCAATGGCCTCATTCATACTACACAATCCATTTTTTGTGTTGGATCCTTTCGAATTGATGGGGCAATTTGACCCTGAATAGATGTTCAGACTTTGGTTGCTGTGATTGAACTTGCTTGTTTCAATGTAATTCATTTCACATTCACATTAACAGTTGGATTGATTCAAAATGGATTCTCCATGAGCAATGTCAAAGGGATGATCACATCCCAGGGAACTGAATCCAATCGACAACACATTTGCACTTGCATTGAACTGAATAATTTAAAAAGATGTGGTAAATGCTTTAGATCCAGAAGAACTGGTTTAAATGGGCTTAGTGCTGGCCCCCCTGCTAATTGTGTCTGAGAAATTCAGCGCCAGTGTGAACAAGGACCTTTTAAAGTGGCTTAAAGTGGTTTGAAAACTGATTTATTATGTAGTGTGAATGAGGCCCAAATGTGGTAAACTGAGGGGCTAAGCAGACGG
>CM034706.1:113929441-113943042 GCA_020142125.1 Phrynosoma platyrhinos
TTGGGGAAGAAAAAATGCGTCTTATATGCCGAAAAATACGGTAATTATAGTTGTGATCATTAGGCTCTTCCAGATTGGCCTAAGGAAGTGTGAGTTATTACAATATAGGGCCTTTGCAGACTGCTAAAAATAGTGCAAATTGAGTCCACTTTAAGGGTTAGGGTTAGGGTTAGGGAATCATGGGAACTGTATTTTATTGTGGCACCAGAGCTCTCTGACAGAGAAGGCTCAATGTCTCAGAAAAAAATACAATTCCCATGATTCCCTAGCACTGAGCCAGGGCAGTTAAAGTGGACTCAATTTGCACTATTTCTAGCAGTCTGCAAAGGCCCATAGTTCCTTGGGTTTTGTTGGGTTTTGCCAATTGTTGTTCACTCTGAGTTCATTTCTTTCTTGAGGTTGTTTGTAGCAATTTCTTGGATCTGTTCCCCAAAGGCTTTCCCCCCCTCCAAATGGAGAGGGACATGGTTTGTTGATGTGGTCCTGTGGTTTGAAGGGCAAAGGCACCCTTTCTTACTGAGGCACTGATTCACTATAAAAAATTTTTTAAAGAAGGGAGGAAAAGTGAAATAGCCCTTTTTTGATCCAATATGTCTCCATTTTTTTTTTTTTTGAAAGCCAGTAGAAATGTTTTAGATAGTACTTGGAATTGCCAGAAAATAGTGACAGCAGAAACAGTATTTGGATGAATGATAAAAAAAAAAAAAAAGGAATGAGAACTACAGCAACAACAAAATGCAAGAAATACAGTAACCCTTCTGATACACTTGCTCCATCTGGAAGACCTCACCGTCAGATTTTATCAACATGACTGTTCTGTGATGAGATGATTATTATTTCTATGATAGCGAACAATGCCTTTCTCAGTTCTTGAAGGATGAGAAAACCTCACAGAAATAAAGTGTAAAAGAGAAGAGCCATGAGTGAAGACTAACCCTCGTCTCTAATTTGAAGCATAAATTCTTTCTCTCTTTTTTTTAACCCCAGGAGAAGAGCCAGAAGAAACAGAGGCTGACATGCCTAAAATATATGAACCCATTGAATCCTTCACTCACTTGAAAGACCGTTTGAACATGTTCTTACAGATATATAATGAGAGTGTCCGAGGAGCAGGAATGGACTTGGTGTTTTTTGAAGATGCCATGATCCATTTAGTCAAGGTACTTACAAGTGCATATGACAATTAATTTAGTTTAGAAATTCTGAAAAATGTAAAAGAAGTGCTATAGGCTTCCACCACTACCATCATCATCACCATTATTTAATTTGATATATGAAAACTCTGATATATGAAAACTTTGACCATTCTGGATGATACCCTGACGGGGGTGCAATATTTAACATTTCCAGAAGATGCTGCTAGTGTGCCAGTTCTTTGTGACTTTATTTCTAGACTTTGAAATGGAGAATTTTACTATCGAGAAGTAGATGTAGAAGGGAGTGTGACATCAATGGCAGCCTGGCTGCATGCGGAACCCTCTAGCTCTCCTTGCCCGTGCTTCTCCTCTTTCCCCGTCTCCAGTGTAGCAGCGTTAAAGAACGCATACAGGAGAGATCCAGGGGTTTAAAATCTGGTGCATACTTCCTTGTTGGAGTCGTAGGCTTTAACAAAGCCATTTATAATTGTCAAAGCCATTCATAATTACATTAACAAGGTAAGCTCTTGTTGGAATTACTTCAATCAGCCATGGGGAGGTGGAGGTGGCCCCTTTCTCTCTGTTTTCCTACCACCCTGCTGCTGCAGCTTTTGCTACTGCCCTGAAATTGCTCTTCTTAGCCTTCTTGCAGTTGATCACAGGTGAAGTTTTTTAAAAAATAATTTTTCTTTTCAATAGATACTGAGTCCATAGATAGAATCCATAGATACTGAAACCCTGGATACTGAGGACCTACTGAACTCCTCATTTTAGTAAACTTTGCACTTGAAAACAAGCATGTGCATCACATCAAGTATAAACATTGTGTTGAGTTGGATAATGAATTTATTGAAATAAAAATGTTCTTATTTGAATGATGCTATTTCTTTATAAAATGTTAAAATATGGGTATACATAAATGTGTGGATAAGAATACACACCCACATTAAAAATCAAAATATGTTTATTAGTATACTGTGTCAAGTGCCCCCCCCCCCGACATGCATATGTAGATCTAAAGGGGGCCCCAGGACAAAAGACTGAGAACCACTGGGATAAGGAATACTTGACCTGTATCTCTCCTTCAACTGCAAATCCCAGGATGCCATAGCATGCTGCTGTGGCAGTTAAAGTGGACTCATAGTGCTATCATTGTGCAGTTTAAAAGGCTTTCAGTTGCCAGTGTTAAGATTCAGGTGCCAGTCCTTATACCTTAAGAACCTGGAATGGAAAAGAAGATGCCAACTTGTCCTTTACTCCAGGTAGCAAAAAGTCTTCATCTACTCCTAGGGTTTAGGATAGGCTAAGTGGTCCAAATGAGTAGTCAAGGCAAGGTTTGTGGAACCAGTATGGTATTGGCTGTCAAAGCCATTTATAAGTGCCTGTTTACTCTTCAAAATGCATTCTTAACAACAAGAATAAAAATGCATGTGTTCTGCAGATCTCTCGGGTAATCCGCACTCCACGCGGAAACGCCCTGCTTGTTGGAGTTGGCGGGTCTGGAAAGCAGAGTTTGACTAAATTGGCATCATTCATAGCTGGCTATGATATGTTCCAGATCACATTAACAAGGTAAGCTCTTAATCCTCCCCCCACCCGGTAAGTATTTGGAGAAAAATGCATTTTGTTTATGCTGAATTATTCATAGTATAAAATTTACTTAACCTTTTATTTCAAAAATGTTGCCAGTGAGGAAACAATGCAATGTTGTATTACAGGAGTGCAGAAGGGGCAGCCCTAAAAGGTGTTATAAGACTACACATCCCATTAGCCCTAGTCATTATTAATAGTGAGGAGGGATATTGAGAACTGCAATCCAACTACATGTGGAATATCAGAGTATCATGTAAACTTTCCATATACAGAACTAGCAAATTTTAATAGGAGAAGGAAGCTTCTACATTCTTTCAACTCTTACCACCATTATTGTTAGGGGCAAAGGGAAGTGTAGACAGTGATTGCTTGACCTTAAGCCCATTCTGAGTTTATTGCCAAGTGGGCCCAAAATATCACATAATATAAGAAAATTCTTCATCTCTATTCTTCTTCTCTTTCAGCTTAATAGTTACACTCCTCATAAGCTCTGGAGAAAACAATAGATTTCATAAGACTATTTGTGCTTTAGGAATATGACCTAAGGTGGCCTTCCAAATGTCTCTACAAAAGTTATTAGCTTGCATTGTTTCTTTTTTTGCTACCTTCTCTGTCTATGGTGAATGCCAACACACTTTTTTCTTATGCACATAAATGAATAAATTAATAATTTCTAAGGTTTTCTCCCTACTGGGTGTGAATATGAGTTTTCTCCATTTTTTTCTTATTTGGGAACTTTGTGCAAAAAAAAGTGCATAAACTAGTTTTTTTTTTTAAAAAAAAAGTGCTTAGTGTATTTTGTGGGAAATGCTCAGTTTTCTTAATTAACCTACTCCCACAACCAAGTGTATGTTTTTACATTAAAAATAGTTTGTACATGACCTCCACCCACAAAAAGCACAAACTTTATGGACTTGCATAAGATTTTTGAGAGAGATTAAGGCCATCACATGTGTATTAGATTCTTGTTTTTCCTGATTTATTAAAAATAGCCAGAAGAAGATGGGTTGATTGTTAGAGGGAATGGCCAATGCCTCACTAAGGACCTTATCACATGGGGGAAATCCTGTGCAGAAATAGGATTTAAAAGGTGGGGAAAACCCGCAAAAGTGGGTAGATTTTCACACACATCACTTTGTGTGCTTAACTCAAATAGGAAGTAGTCAAAAGCTGCTTCTTTTTACTTTCGGGATTTTCTGAAAGTAAAAAGAAGCGGTTTTTGACTACTTTCCATTTGGATTAAGCACACTTTAAAAGCGATGTCGTCTGAAAATCTATCCACTTTTGTGTTTTTTTTTCTATTTAAAACCCTGGTTTTGCATGGGAAATTTGAAGGAGGTAGTCATAAGAACACTGTTGGAAAATTCCTCTTTGGATCCCATCATATCCAATAACTTGTGGCCAGTTACCAACATTCCATTTTTGGATAGGGTACTAGAACATACAGTGGTCACTGAGGTCCAATGGTTTGTGGATGAGATGGATTTTCTAGATCCATTTCATTCTGGTTTCAAGTTTGGTTATGAAACAGAGAAGTTTTGATTGCAGTGCTGAATACTGAGGCTCTCCTGTCTGAGCCCTTGACTGTTTTTCAACTGTCCTGTGTCTATTTTTTATTCTTCTTCCAGGTCTTATAACACATCCAACCTGATGGAAGACCTGAAGCATCTCTACAGGACAGCTGGACAGCAAGGGAAAGGAATCAGTTTCATTTTTACAGACAATGAGATAAAAGATGAAGCTTTCTTGGAGTACATGAACAATGTCCTGTCATCAGGAGAAGTAGGATTTTTTTTTTATTTTAAAAACCTAGCTTTAGTTCATTTTCATTTCCTCCATGGTGTCTAGGCAGCAGATAGACTAGGCAGCAGATAGGTGGTAGTTCATGAATGAATTTTCTTAGATGATAATGTGATTAAGCATATTTAAAATAGGGCACTAAATTTTAAGGGCAGATTAATCTATCAAAGTTACATTCTCAAGTACACTGCTCATGAAATCTAGTCTACTGAAAAAATAGAATTTACTTCTGAGGAAATGCAGAGGAGCATCCTCTAGTCTAATGCTTTGGCTAATTAATTAGTGAGATGGATTGGAATTGTAGTAACTGAGAATAAACTTTTAATTGGTGGGGATTCTTATTAGAAGTATATCTATTTATTTAGTGAACATATGTTAGTTCTATTGCCAGTGTTTCTATTGAGTTTTTTTTTGTAATATACAAATTAATTAACTGAATGTGTTAATCAGTCTGGTAAGAATTAGTCAATTAGTGGATAATTCAATTTTCCTTTAATGACTGGCTCTACTGGGAATATATTCACCTTTTTTTTTTAAAAAATAAGTCTTCTCCTTCAGGTTTCCAATTTGTTTGCCCGTGATGAAATAGATGAAATCATCAGTGATCTCCTATCAGTTATGAAGAGGGAGCATCCAAAGTGGCCTCCAACCAATGAAAATTTGTATGATTATTTCATGACCAGAGTGCGCCAGAACCTCCATGTTATTCTCTGCTTTTCACCTGTGGGTGAAAAATTCCGAAACCGAGCTTTGAAGTTCCCTGCCCTCATTTCTGGTTGCACTATAGATTGGTTCAGCCGCTGGCCCAAAGATGCCCTGGTTGCAGGTGGGTCTCCATACCATTTGCTCTTGTAACTTATCAAAGTAGATTGGGATAAGGAACAATTGTTCTTCAGGTGCTTTGGACTACACCATTCTTGTTGTGGTAGATAAGGCTGATAGGATACAAAAATGTCTGCAAGACCTAGGGTTCCATACAGTAATTATTCCAGTGGCTTCAATATGAAAGATACTTCATCTGTAAGAAATCAAGCTTCTGTTGGATCAGATTATTCTAGTGAAAATAGGATTTTCACTAGAAAATTCAGTAGATTGGATACAGATTACCGTATTTTCCGGCGTATAAGACGACCCGCGTATAAGACGACCCCCCATTTTCCCAGTCAAAATATAGAGTTCTAGCACCTCTATCCTCATTATCCTTATATCTGGCGTATAAGACGACCCCCCCACTTCAGCCACAGATTTTGCAGGTAAAAAAGTAGTCTTATACGCAGGAAAATAAGGTAACTTTTTTGAATGCATGTAAGAAGTTAAATGTATCCCTCTTACACCCCCCCCCCCAACCATGACAATAATGTCTTTAAAAGTGGTCATTTTCAAAGCTTACTAGGTTCTGGAATATTTGAGATGATCCATGATTTACTTCAAATTCATTTACTAGGACAGTAAAGTATTCATTGTATTTCAGAGATAACCTCTCAGTTATGGTGAACGCCATTTTAAATGCTATACATTTTTTCAGGCCCTGTATTAAATGTTAGTGAAAGAAAGAGCATCCATAAAACCTATTTATTTCACTATTGAATATTTTCCTTAAAACAGATGCCTAGATGTGCGAATTGCAAACACCAGAATTAAGCGGTCCATTTACCTGGTCTCTTAGCAAAGGAATTTTTAATCCCATCAAGACAAGAATACTAGCATAACTACCCAATAATTACAAAAGGAGGATTACCCACCAGTGAAAAGAGATAACTGCTAAGCTGATTTCACTTTTGGGATGATTAGCAAAGCACCCTGTGACACACAGATTAAAAATTGCCAGAAATAATAACTTGTAAAATGGGAGAAAACGTCCAAACAGAGAACAAAGATATAAGAGCAGAAGTTTAAAAAAATCAGTAGTTAAAAAAATATCCAGACTCATTTTGCTCTGCAGTTGATTTTTTTTTAAAGAACATTTCAGGGTTATTTGGTTAACAACTTAATCATCTGAGGTTCAAGTTTATTGGAATGGGAGACTGTATGGGTGCATGGTGCCAGTTTCTCCCTTCAGAGCCCCTACAGGCTGAATTCCCCAAGCACAAATACCTCAATTTTTTATCTGCAGGCCCTCTCCTGTCACCCGGTCATGGCAAAAATTGAGGCATCTTGTCAGATCTGCACAGTGACATCTCTGCCCTCAGTGGAATTAGCAAGGCCTCGGCATTTGTGGACTAAATCAGGGATGAAACAGGGATGAAACAGGATTGAGTGGAAGCGCTAGGAATTTATCTTTTGTATTAAAGATACAAAGTATATTGCTCAGGTGAAGTTTAAATCTTTTTCTTCTTCTTCTTCTTCTTCTTCAGTGTCTCAACATTTCTTGTCATCCTATGAAGTTGATTGCACAGATGAAATAAAAAAAGAGATGGTACAGTGCATGGGTTCCTTCCAGGATGGAGTTGCTGAGAAGTGTGTTGATTATTTCCAGCGATATCGTCGATCTACACATGTGACTCCCAAGTCTTACCTCTCCTTTATTCAGGGATATAAAGCTATATACAAAGAAAAACATGTTGAGGTGCAGACTCTTGCTAACAGGTGAAGTGTTTTCTTTGCCCCCCCAAACCCTTCAGCTATTCTCCAAATATCAAAACATAACAGTTCCGTGTTAATTCTTTTTGGTATACTCAAAGCTATCACCATTTGGGACAGACTAGAAATATGTCTGCCCTATGAAGTAGTGTTGAAAGATATGATTTGGAGAGAAAAAATGGCAGATGAGGGACAAGTACTTAATTTTTTAAAACAATTATTTGTATCTCAAGGCAAAGTACATGACTCTCCTTCCCCTCCCCTGCTTCATGCTCACAATAACCCTGAGAAGTAGGTTAGGCTGAGAAATAGTGACCAGCCAAGGTCACTCAGTGAGTCAATGGGGACTTGAACCTGAACCTCCCAAGTCCTGGTCCAGCACACAAACCACAACAGCTAGTGATAGGAGATGTTATTTTTTCTCTTGTCTGGCTCAGGGATTTTGTGCTCTGGGATTCTGGAAGTTGTGGTTAAAAAAAGCACTTCCCCTATCCCTGATCATATTATACTAGCTGGGGTACTGTCCCTAGCAGACAGCACTCATATTCCATCCTGATTAACACTTATATTCTTCCCTTGTATCTCACTTCTCCATTGAACTTTTCTCCATAAGATTTTTTGGTGTGTCTGTGAATCTTGGATGGATGTTTGTAGTGAGTAAAATGGCCAGGAAAGGAGAATATAGTCATCCTCTGTCCATTGCTTCTGTGTCATGCCAAGACTAGTTTGGCTTTTAGAATATATTAAAGAAAGAGTAATAACAGCCAGTTTTTCATTGAGCCAGATGGATGCGAGAAGATGATTTGCCTGTTTAGAGATGGGATATTGTTCTGAGTGATGTCTTTCTGATCCCTTCTCTCTTGCTATATACTTGGCCATGTTTACTGTTTTTGCTGTCTCCATATTCTCTAAGTTGAGCCTCCCATTAAAAGTGGTCATTGAACTATACTGTGGTTCAAATAAGCAAAGGAATTAGTTACTACATCCAATTGCTGGTCCCAAATATTCATAAGTCAATACTTATGTAGATTCCATTGATTCAGTAGATCTACCCTAATTGACTTTAAAAATTGGATTTAGCCCTAGGGCACTGATGGAAAACCTTCAGTTCTTCAAATGTTTTAGCCCATAGATTCCATTATCCCTTATCATTGGCCACGCTGGCTAGGATTTCTAGGAGTTGTGAGCCAAAACATCTAGAGGGCCAGATGTTTCCTACCTCTGGACTAAAGGAATGGTGATGATCTTGAGCTTGTGATGGAGGTTGAACATATTCACAGGAATGATATGTATGTGTGTTCCTGAACTTTTGTTTTCTTTGCTCCCTTCATCTTCTCTCCTTGTCCCTTTGCCTCTGAGTGTATTGTGGGGTTCTTGTCACAATGTTTTAGATGAAAGGGAATTAATAATCAGGATTTCCCCATTTTCAAAACTGTGAAATTTGATAGACTCATCTTATAATCGGCTTCATACCTTTGGGTCAACTTTGATCCTGTTGGAGCTTTAAAAATTACACAACTCTCCATGTTAAACTGCAGAATGAATACTGGATTGGAGAAGCTAAAAGAGGCCTCTGAATCAGTGGCTAGTTTGAGTAAAGAGCTGGAAGCCAAAGAGAAAGAGCTCCAGGTTGCCAATGAAAAAGCTGATATGGTAAGAATAGCTTTTAGTTCTTTCTCTTTTTCTTACTTTTTTTTTTTTTTTTTTAGCTAATCAGGAAAGTTTTGAAGAAAAATAGCCTAGGGATTTCATACAGCTTGATTACTGAAGTAAGAAAAACCTTGATAACTCATGAACGAAAAATTAAATATTTTACACAGAAAACTGTTCCTATAGTAATTACAAACATTTCTCCATTTGATTTTCTTCTTTTCCCATTGAATTTCCATTGAATTTTCTCATTTGTGTTTGGTTTCCTAAATAGGTTCTAAAAGAAGTCACAGTAAAAGCACAGGCTGCTGAAAAAGTGAAGGCTGAAGTACAGAAAGTAAAAGACAAAGCCCAGGCTATTGTAGACAGCATTTCTGCAGACAAGGCCATTGCAGAAGAAAAATTGGAGGCTGCCAAACCTGCTTTGGAGGAGGCTGAGGCTGCTTTGCAGGTTAAAGACGGATAAAGTAGAATGCCGTTCCCTCACCCCATTTTGATATTTATTTTCCTCTGCAGAATTGTAACCAACAAGAGATTGAGAGCAGGTCTGACTTTTCCTTCCACTGTTTTTTTCATGATGGGAGAAAACAAAACAAAACACAAACACCCAGATTCATGTATCTGTGTGCAGAGGATTTCCTGAATCTGCAAGGCAAAACTCTCTGTCAGGAAATCTGTCAGGGACACATTTAAGTAACTGTAGGATTTCCAAGCTTAATAATAATAATAATAATAATAATAATAATAATAATAATAATAATAATAATAATACATTTTATTTATATACCGCCCATTGGTAACATACAGCTTAAAACAGACATTTTCCCTCTCCCCCTTAAGACATTATTAAACTACATTATAATTAAAACCAATTGACAATTTAAAACAAGAAATTAAAATTGATACGATACAGTCATAATGAGCCCTGTAACTTTCTTTCAAGAGGACAGGGGTTCTAGAAGTACTACCGGGGGGGGGGGGGGGGGGGGGGGGGGGGGGGGGGAAGCCCGAGGCCGGGATATTTAGTCTGGAAAGACCTGCCGGAAGAGATCTGTCTTGACAGCCTTTTTTAAAGCTGTCCAAAGATGTTAGTTGACGGATCTCATCTGGCAGGCCGTTCCAGTTCAGTTAATCGTTCAGTTTTGCTGTAGTACGTCAGGTGAGGGTATGAAGAGCAATCTCCCAAATACACTCTCAAAGGAAAAATAAGAGACCTGTAAACAATTTGCCTGTTTTATGACTAAACTAATTAGAATCAGGGTATTTCCTTTAATTGTTGAACCATCATCTATGTGGATATATTTTTTATTTTTACAAAAAAAATACATCAAGTGACTTAGGGGGTTGGGAATGAGAAGATTTATGAAATGCACATGAACCCTGAAGAAAAGCAGATGTGTCAGCCTGCTAGCAGGAAAATCTACATTCATTGCTTTGTGGGATAATTTTCTACCCCATTAACAAAAATCATCCTTACTGTAGGAAATCTCTCCCAAATGAAGGGCCATTTTTATTGCCAGCCACTCTGTAGACAACCAGTTCTATGACTTGAATCCTGCAGTGGTTCTTGCATATAATCAGCTTTGTAGTCCACTGTTTGCTGGTTTTTTTATCTGCTGCTTTGCTGCTGATAGCGAGTGTATGGCTTATTTTGCAAAACAATGTCAACATATGGATGCAACTACGCTGTAGAAATAATACAGCTTGACACCACTTTACCTGCCCTGGCTCCATCCTACTGAATTCTGTGATTTCTAGTTTTGTGAGGCACTAGAAGAACTCTTTGGTAGAGAAGACTAAAGACCTTGTAAAAACTACAAATCCCAGGATTCCATAGGATGGGGCTACAGAGCTTACATTTTGTTGAATGGAACTATTGCTACAGTGTAGATGCACCCATATGTTATGTCTTTGGCTAACAGACCTTTTGCCACTTCTACTCAGGTGAAAAACAATTTTCTTCCACAATGCTTGGTCCAATGCGGAAATATAGTTCAACTTGTTTGTCACCACTTTTGTAACCAAGTTGAGCTTCTCATGATAGCCTAGGATGCCTTATCAGCTGAAAGTTTGTCTTCAGAGTTCATGAGTTCTTAGCATTGTACCATCACCATACTTTTATGTCATACTTTCCTGGGTATATATTAGCATATATTGATGGAATGGGCATTTACATCTGAACTGAACAGCTGTTCACCAATGTTTAGATCCATGTTTTGTATCATGCTTGAAGCTATTCAAGAAAAACAGTGCACATGTCCTAAAAAGCAGCCAGCTCTTTTTCTTGGTTTGTCTCTTTTCTTGGTCTCAGGTGTTCCTGAATGCTGTCTCTGATTACTGTGTGGTAAATTGTCAGTAACAGTTTTCACCAGGTCCTTCCATCTCTATCTCTAAATATATCAAGTATCTCTACTTCCTGGACAGAATCAGGGGAGCCTGCCCTTCTTACCTTTGAGCAAGGATGGAGGTTGTTTCTCATCCAGTCATTCTCACTAGTTTATTTGCATCATGCTTCAACAATGAAATAGCCAAGGGCATGTTTTAATCTCAGTATATTGTACTACAAAGTATCCACATGGCAAAATGCAAAAGATTTCCTGGGACAATTTTTATAACTGTTTTATATAAAAAAGATGTGACTTGGCCAGTAGCTGACACTTTGGCACATTTTCCCATTGTTCTCTTGTTTCCATTGAAGTGAAAGTATTGTAGAATACCTACCTAGATACCTAAAATACAGTGTATTACTTAAATAAAATACCTACATAATAATACCTAGATACCTAAAATACCTAGATACCTAGATACCTAAAATAGAGTGTAGGAATATGTCTAGATCTGTGAGATTTCTGCATCAAAACATAACTCAGGGGTGTTGAATCATCCTAATTGGTAGGTTGATGGTTGAAGACGCTTGTCCAACAGCTGTGGAAGCTTTGGCTGGTGGTTTAGATATGCATAGATATGTCAGGAAGTTAAAGTAGAGGAAGGGATTCAGTGGCTTAATGGTTAAGATGCCAGTTCTGATGATCAGAAGATTGGAAGGTTGGCAGTTCAAGGCCTGAGTACTGCATGATGGGGTGGGCTCCCAGCTTCTGCCAACCTATCACTTTGAAAGCATGCAAATGCAAGTAGATAAATAGGTACCATTTGGTGGGAAGGTAACAGCATTTGGTGCAGTCTTGCTGGCCATATGACCACCAGAGCAGTCCTCGGAGAACGCTGGCTCTTCAGCTTAGTAACGGAGATGAGCACCTCTACAGTGGGTTATGACTAGACATTCATGTCAAGGGACTACCTTTACCTTTTTTAAAGTAGAGGATGTTTGCAACGCTTCCTAATTCTGTTCTTTTTAAAAAATCCCAGACTATCAAGCCTGCAGATATTGCCACTGTCCGCACGTTGGGTCGACCACCGCATCTTATCATGCGTATCATGGACTGTGTGCTACTGCTGTTCCAGAGGAGGGTGAACACTGTCAAAATAGACCTGGAGAAAAACTGCATGGTTCCATCATGGCAAGAATCACTGAAACTGATGACAGCAGGAAACTTCTTGCAGAACTTACAGGTGTGTCAAAAGTAGGGATGAAATCCAAAAGAGGATGGGCAAGAACAAAGCATGAATGCATAGAATTAAATGGATTGTTGGAGAAAATGTAAGAACAGGCAACTGAGTCTACATCAAGTCACCAAGCAGAAAACATTCAGAGGCAGCTGTGTTGGCCATTTTGCAAATTCAAACAAAAATCCATCAGCGATACCTTTATTGGTGATATCTTTATTGGCGATATTGGTTGGCCAATAAAGGTATCACTGATGGGTTTTGTTTGAATCAAGTCACCAAGTTTTTTTAAAATTTCATCTCAACACTAGTAAAGCCCTCCCCTCATATACAAAAAGTATAATGTCCATTTTTCCCTAGGTTTGAACATAAGTTATGGGCTTTTTAACTCTCTCTCCTGTCTTTGCTGTGTGAGTTGCAAGAAAGGGATTGACTGATCCTTCCCCTTTCTTAATCAATTTAGCTTCTCACTGAGAGAGAGCAGCTGAGATTCCCAAAGGAAGGGCTGTGCTAAAGCCTTTGCTGCTGTTCACAGTGTGGGAAATGAGGTTGAAGCCAGGATGAGAACAACTTGAGCCCTCCAGATGATGTTGGACTTCAACTCCCAGGAGCCTTAGCCAGCACAGCCAATTGTGAGGAATGCTAGGAGGCTCCGTTCAACAACCTTTGAAGCACCATGGATCTTAAAGAGACCTTTCTCCGTATCAGTAGTTGTGTGGATGTCAGTCACTAACTGAAACCAATGCAACTACCTGTCAGCCCGTGTTCAAGGGAGCAGACCTTCCATTCCGCATAACCTCACTCTGCTCCTTTGTAATGCCAGGTCGGTAAAAAACAAGACCCATATTATCCAGGACCTTCTCCTGGATGAGGATGCCGACCTGGCCTGTTTTACAGAGACCTGGCTGGGAGAGGATAGTGCTGCCATCTGGGTGCAGGCCCTCCCAGCTGGGTACTCTGTCAGTGAGCAAGTGAGGGGAAGCGGGTGGGGGGGGCAGTGTGGCTCTAGTTCACAAAAATACCATGACCTTGACCAGGATACCTATCCGGAACACAGTCCACATCGAGTGTATATACCTCAGCCTGAAGACCAGGGATAGTTTGGGGATTTTGCTAGTCTACCGACCACCCCGTTCTCTAGCAGACTCCCTGACCGAGCTGACACAGCTGGTCTCTGAGCTCTTGCTGGAGTATCCCAGACTTCTAGTCTTGGGGGACTTCAACATTCCACTCAAGACCAGCCTAACAGGTGTGGCTTGGGAGTTCATGGATTCCATG
>CM034706.1:113950744-113961835 GCA_020142125.1 Phrynosoma platyrhinos
GGAAGCTATAACCCTTCCTCCTTGTATGGCCCCTGTCAAATTACTCTTCAAATTGAAGTGAAATGCTAGATGTGTAGGATATTTCTTTTGCTCTTGGTTGACATGTCAGGATAATACACGAGCAAGATTTCTCTTTCCAGATAACCTCTCTAAATCACAAGTATTTCAGAAACCACTTGGAGGATAGCCTTTCTCTGGGAAGGCCACTGTTAATTGAAGATGTTGGCGAAGAGTTGGATCCAGCTTTGGATAATGTACTGGAGAGAAATTTCATCAAAACAGGTTCTACATACAAGGTGAGAGAAGTGAAATACTCCTGTTTCAAAAAAATAAAATAAAAATCCATCTCTTATTATCGTAATATTAGTCTATATATCTGCTGTCACAGTAATTTCATTGTGGTTGGTGTAAGCAAATACATCAGCATGTAAAGTAACCAAAACAGCCAGTTCACATATTTTAAAGAACTGTTGGCTTGCAAAAAGTGGGTGGAGGCAGTTGCATATGCTAGCTGCTGTCTAGGGTTGATGTGCCCACTTACTCCATAAGATTGTTATACACAAGAAACAATAAAACTGGCCTTTTCCTATTTTGAATTTTGAATACTGAGATTTGAACACTATGCAGAAATAAATTAGTTTTTGAAACAGGTTGCATACTATGTGATGTATGAAGAAAAACAGGCCATTATTTACTCAGAGATTGTGTGAAATATTACATATTGTGTTGTGTGAGAAAAAATAACACAGAATTTAAGTGCACAATAAATGAACAGTTGAAGCAGTAAAATAGATCTTGACAGCTTCTATTTCTCTTCTGTCTTTGTTAATTAGGTAAAAGTTGGGGATAAAGAAGTGGATGTAATGAATGGCTTCAGACTTTACATTACCACTAAGCTTCCAAATCCAGCATATACTCCCGAAATCAGTGCTCGCACCTCCATTATTGATTTTACTGTCACTATGAAAGGTCTGGAAGATCAACTTCTAGGGAGAGTCATTCTAACAGAAAAACAGGTAGGTAAAACCTGTTCTAGAACAAGAAAGAATAATTTTGGAACTGTATCTACTGAAGCCCCCCTCCCTCTCCTATATTAGATGAATGAACTTTCTACTTCCCTGTCATGCGGTGGAGCCAGCATAAAACAGTACTCTAGAAAAATGAGTAAAATATTAAAGCTAAATCAATACAGCTCAGCTCACAGTCTCCTTTACCACCTTCCATTTCTGTACTCCTATTTTAAATGTTTCTTATGTTACATAAGAATGCATGAGACTATCCAAATTGAGTAAGGCCCATTAGGCATGCAAAATCACATATGTGGATTTCCTTTTGCATGAAGGGACTTCCTCCACCTGTCCTGGCCTCTGCACTTCCATGTCCTCTAAACCAACTTCAGAAGGTTCCCCCAACCCTACAAAACACATTTGGGGATTGTGCACAGGCCCACAGCAGGAAGTACAATCTGTTCCATTGGCAGATGAACACATCTGAATACAAGCCAGTGCCCCCATTGTGAAGTCGTAGGCTTTCATGGCTGGCATCCATAGTTTTTTGTGGGTTTTCGGGCTGTGTGGCCATGTTCTAGAAGAGTTTCTTTCTGACGTTTTGCCAGCATCTGTGGCTGGCATCTTCAGAGAATACTGGAATGGAAGAGAGTGGGTCTATATATACTGAGTTTGACAGTACAGAATCTAAGCCTCAGGTTTTCACATTTTTCTTTCCCCCTCCTTTGTGTGTCTTCCTGGCTCAAGCAACCTCTAGTTTTCAGTTGATTTTGAATCAACAAATTATGTTTGCTTGCTCCTTAAATCATATTTAGAAATTATGGTTGTAAGTAAGTTTCCTATTGTGGCTTAGAAGACAAGAGAGAACTACATTTTGCTAATTTGTATGAGAAGGCAGTGTGGTTTCCTCTAACCTGAGGAGGGCAACTTGTAATCTTCAGATATTGTTGGAATGCAACTCCTCAATGGTTATAATTCACTGTTGAGCCTATGGTTGATTAGAGTTGCAGTCCATCAGCAAGTGAAGGACTACAAATCACCCACTCTCATCTTCTTAAGAAAGTTACTGTTTGATTCTAATCACATTGCTACACACGTTAGGTCCAAGGAAGAAGATGGCATTAGATTTTGCATTTAACAGGCACATTTTTAAAAATGCAAATAGCAGTTGTGGAGGTGGTGCATATCATAATAATAATAATCTTGGTAGGAGCTAAAGTTAAGCTTTTCCTCCTCTTTGGTCCTGATAGAGACTGCTCCCTCATAGCTGCTGTTTTCATAGGGAATTCCAATGGAATTATCTTTAAATGTAAATAGCAGCTTTGAAGAAGAGATGTTCAGAAGGACCACTGCTGCAGAGGAAAGGATTAAATTTCCACTCAGACTGTTGAGATATTAATAACTATCAATTCACCATGCCCTGTAAACTATTATTTCCATTTTAAAAATATTAGATGCTGGAGTTTATTGAATATCACCTTTAATGTGCACAACAAGCTATAAATCGCAAGATTCCATAGGATGGAACCATAACAGTTAAAGTGATATCAAACTGCATTATTACTGCAGTGTGGTAGCAGCGTGTGTTTGACTAGTAGTTCATCTATTGCAACTCTTTTCAGAAGCCAAACCATTTCAGTTTATTAATAAGCTTTTGAGTGAGTATAAGAAAAAGGTAACATGTATCCAGACTTCCTCAAAATACCTCCATTCATGGTTTAGACTGGTATGCTTATAGCTGATTGTCAGCATGCTAGTCTAACCAGAGACAGTGCTTGAAGCTTTACTAAAGAGCATATCACATTTGGAAATTTATTTAAGAATTTGCACCCATGCTTCCAATTTTAATAGCTTTTTGTAAGTATCTCACAGTATATGTAATGCTTTAATGTCTAGCACTTCCACACTAAAATGGGAGTGTCTTATAAAATAATGTTTGGAATGTAGCAAGAAAATGCTTTCCATACTAAATGTCAAAATTCTTTTAGTGTTCAAAATAACCGCCTTCCCCAGCAAACCCGGTAAGCATAAGATCACATGGTGTAACTCTACAATTACACCTGTTTGTATTCTGGAGACATCTTTTCTCTCCAGTCTTTTCATCTTGAAATGGAAACTAATTAAAACAAATGAAATGAGCAAATGTTCCCTCATTTTTTTCCTGGATTACCTTTTCATCCTTTTTGCTTCAACGATATTTGCATATTTAACATTCAGATTTCTTGGTGTGTCCAAAGAAAACTCATAATTCTCATTTACTTTCACAATCCTCAATTACATTTTCCTTTGTTTCTACAGATTTTACATGTCATAGACTTTCTTTCATGCAAGGAAGTTTTTTTAAAAAAGCTCGTTCTGGTCAAGTCTCATTCTACAGAATGAGATACACTTTTGAATTAAATGCAAATTAAGTTTTTGGTAGCATTAACAATGTGAAATTAATAATTCCTGTCTGTATAACACTTGGATATATTGGGGGCATTTTAATCAACTATAAATAGAGCATAATACAAATTGCTTATATGAATGTTCTTTGTAGCATTGCATGGAAAATTTTAGATATCTTGTCAGTGGGCAAGAGCTCTTTGCTGCCATTATTGTCAATCCATATAGCTGACACAGTGTTTTCCATAGGATCACCAGTGTTCAAGATGTGATCGAACTAGGAATGAGAAAAAGAGATCCAGTGTGTTGTAGTGATTTGAGTGTAGGACTCTGGGAGACCAGTGTTCAAATCACCACTTGGCCATGGAAAGCCACATTGTGACCTTGAACAAGTCACCCTCTCTCAGTCTGAGAGGGAGGCAATGATAAATCCCTCTGAACAAATCTTGCAAAAAAAGTCCCATGCCTTAGCTTTTCCTTAGAGTCACCATAAGTTGAAAATGCCCAGAAGTGGAATGAAAAGGTAATACCATCAACAGACAACTGGTTATTAAAACTTATTGACCTTACAGAAATGGACAGATGGACTATACTAATCAAGGACAAAACAACAACCAATTTCAAGAGGGACTGGTCAAAAATAGTAGAATTTTGGAAAGAGAAATGGGGTGAATCGGGTTGTGAATTTTAAGGAAGATTAATAGATAAGCATGCACACACACACAAATAATGGATTTAAATTTATATTAAGAACCAGAACAAATAGACAGTTTAACTATTAAATGTGTACAATAACACACAGAGCTATAAATACTAAGATATAAATGAATTATGGCAGAAAATTAATATTTTGGTATGGTAATATTCCCACCTCTGTGTATCATATGCATTAATGAGCCTGATTCTTAGTCGTTTTCTGAGTATTGCTTTGTTTTGTGCTCCAACAGGAGTTGGAGAAAGAGCGAACTGATCTTATGGAAGATGTGACAACTAACAAAAGAAAGATGAAAGAACTGGAAGATAACTTGCTGTATCGACTGACAAGCACACAAGGTTCTCTGGTGGAAGATGAGAGTCTCATCATTGTACTTAGTAACACAAAGAAAACAGCAGAAGAAGTGACACAGAAATTGCAAATTTCAGCTGAAACTGAAGTACAGATTAATTCAGCCCGGGAGGAATATAGACCAGGTAAATTGATTGCCATAGATAATGGCAACCTGAACATATTAAACCAGTGATGAGAAATTTGTCTGGAGCAGAGAGACCAATGTTAGCATATGAAAACATGAAGGAGTGGGAATATACATCTAATCCAAATATATGGCTTTCCAATAATAATAATAATAATAATAATAATAATAATAATAATAATAATAATAATAATAATAATTTATATCCCGCCCCTCTGTTAAAAACAATCGAGGTGGCTTACAACGGTTAAAAATTACACCAAGAATACAGAATAAAAGCTCCAAAACCCCACCCTCCCCCTTTAAAAAAGTATTAAACAGCACATCATAGAAAACAATGTAAAATCACAGTGACAATTAATATAATTTAAAATTATTACAAACAAATAAAAGCCGTAGCAAACAAAAAACTGAAAGAGGTAGGGTGGTGCAATTTCTGAGGCTGGGAATCTAATCAGGAAAGGCCTGCCGGAAGAGATCCATCTTGAGCTGCTTAGGCTCATAATCTGATGGATCTCGTCTGGCAGGCCGTTCCATAATCTGGGGGCAATTACCGAGAATGCCCTCTAGGAGGTTGCAGACAGCCTAGATTTTAATGGCTGGAGCAAATTCCCCCCAGAAGACTGGAGTGCATGAGGAGGATCGTATGGGAGGGGGCAGTCCCGAAGATAGGTTGGACCCAAGCCATTTAGGGCTTTAAACCAACAACTTATACTGGGCCCGGAAACTGCTAGGCAGCCAGTGGAGGGACTTTAACACCGGAGTTATATAGTCCCTCCTAAATGTTCCTGAAACCACTCTGGCTGCCATATTTTGTACTAACTGAAGTTTCTGGACCAAGCACAAGGGTAGGCCCATGTAGAGCGCATTACAGAAATTCAGATGGGAGGTTACCAGCATGTGCACCACAGTCTAAAGGTCCCTTACTTCCAAGAAAGGGCGCAGCTGACATAACAGCCAAAGCTAATAACAAGCACTCCTGACTGTCGCATTTATCTGATTAGTCATCAGGAGCGAAGAATCAAGGAGCACCCCCGGACTGCGAACACAGTCCTTGACAGAGAGTGTGACCCCATCCAGGACTGGAGGTTGCAACCCAATTCCTGGTTTCGGGGCCGCTATTGTTAGCACCTCTGTTTTATCTGGATTCAGTCTCAATCTGTTTTCCTCATCCAGCCCATTACTGTCTTAAGACATTCATTGAGAGGAAAGACATCATTGGGAGTCGAGGCCGATGATCGAGACATGGAGAAATAGGTGTCATCAGCGTACTGATAACACCCAGCCCCCCGACTCCGAATAATCTCACTCAGCGGCTTCATATAGATGTTAAAAAGCATCAGGGACAGGATGGTGCCCTGAAGGATGCCACAAGTAAGCTCCTTTATTGGAGAGCAACTGTCTCAGAACAACACCCTCTGGGATCTCCCGAGAGGAAGGAATGGAACCACTGCAACGCAGTGCCTCCAATTCCTAACCCCCTCAGGCGGTCTAAGAGGATGCCATGATCGATCATATCAAAAGCCGCTGAGAGGTCCAAAAGCACCAACAGGGTTACACTACCTCGTCGATGCTCAGACGCAGGTCGTCGGCCAAGGCAACCATGGCAGTCTCAACTCCAAATCCTGTCCTAAAGCCAGTTTGAAATGGGTTTAGATAATTGGTTTCATCCAAGATGGCTCGGAGTTGAAGAGCAACCACCCTCTCGATTACCTTGCTCAAAAATGGTGACAAAGAGACTGGCCTATAGTTGTTCACATCCAGGGGGTCCAGGGAAGGTTTTTTCAGAAGCAACCTAACAACCGCTTCCTTCAAACAAGATGGAATATGACTCTCCCTGAGGGATGCATTGATGATGTCTGTAAGGAACATCCTCAATGCATCCCCCCCCCGGATGGCCAGCCAAGATGGGCAAGGATTGAGAGGGCTGGTCGTTTTCCTCTCTCTACCAAGGAGCTTGTCCACATCATCGGTACTCACAGATTGAAAATGATCCAGGATAATTTCATTAACAGAGTTGCTGGACACCTCGTCAGTTGTTTCTGTCAAAACACTGGCGTCTAAGTTGGCTCTTATCTGAGAGATTTTATCTGCAAAGAAGTTGTTAAATGCATCACAACAGGCCGTTATTGGGTTAAGTAATGGGCTCTGTGCAGTTGGGACCTGCATCAGTCTCCTCCCCCCATACTCTATAATTGAACAGTGTTCAAAAGCTTAGGGGGGTTGCAGACTGCCAAAAATAGTGCAAACTGAGTCCACTTTTAGGGTTAGGGTTAGGGTTAGGGTTAGGGAATCATGGCAGCTGTATTTTTGTTGTGGCACCAGAGCTCTCTGACAGAGAAAGCTCAATGTTTCAGGGGAAAAAAACAATTCCCAGGATTCCCTAGCACTAACCCTAACCCTAAAAGTAGACTTAATTTGCACTATTTCTGGCAGTCTGCAACCCCCCTTACTGACCAGAACTGAACTAAAGCAATGCCCATGTTGTCACATAACTTTAAGCTATGATTTGTTTTAACTATTATTTGTTCCTTAAACCACAGATTGCACAATACAGTCACCCCTCCATTTTTGTGGACTTGAAATCCACAGTCTTGATTATTCATGGAGGGGTGAGCTCTGTTAAATTAAATGGCACACACGCCCGTAGTGCATGGCCATTCAAGCCAATGATACTTGACTATTTGCGAGTTTCCATGGGGGGGGGGTCTGGAATGGATCTCCCCTGCAAAATGGAGAGGCTACTGTATGTGGCCAAAAAACCCGATGTCTCCTTTTCTCTGTTTCTGTTGTTTCTGATTTCTCCCCCCTCTTCCTTTTGTCAGCTGCTACTTCAGATTGAGCAGCTGGGGAAAGGAGTCAGGGACAAACTATGACTGTGGATTCAGATGTAACAAAAGGGGAAAATGTAAACAAGCCAGAGTTTATAAACTAAAACAAACTAATAAATATGGGTTCAGGTTGTGTTTTTTGGTTCATGTTTTGTTAGCAGAGGTGAGTTTTCGTATCACAGCAAGCCATATTTCAACAAATTACACCATGGCTTCTTGTGATGTGTGAGCACAAGCAATGTGTTTTGGCTCAGTTTTGCTTTGTCCATATGATCAATTAACATCATTACAGCATTCTCTTCCCACCATGAGTACACATCTTTCATCTTTCAACTGAGCTTTCTTTTAAAAACATGTTTTGTGCTATATTTCTGTTCTCCTCTGCACTCCTACCAATTTTCTTTTTAACTAATATTCCAATCTCTGAGTCTGTTTTGGGGCATAATTCTAAGTGCTAACAATGACCTATAAAGCCCATATACAGCTTGGGTCCACATTATCCAAAGGGCTGTATTCCCCCACATGAGCCTACCTGGGCATTGAGATGTTTTAGGGAAGCCCCTCTCCCTTAGCTTGTGTTATTTTCTTATTGACTAAATTTAGTTGCTATTGTGTTGTTGAATAAAACAACAACAACAGCAACAAGTATGTGTTACTGTTTTTATTCCTTGGTATTTCATGGTTATGTTTTTAAATTGGTTTTTAATTCTATTGATGGCTTAATTACATTTTTTAAAATAAATGTTTATTAAATTTTAAAACAAACATACTTGGTATATTTTTAAAAAGAAAACCAAACAAACATACCTACCTATCTACCTACCTACAGATTGTTTGGCTATGTAATCAACATAATTGTTTCTAATACTATCATTTCATTCATTCAACTCCTTCCACATCAATCACTCTTTAATTTAATTACACCATTGTTAATCTTGTTGTTCAGTTCTACTTCTTGTCTACTTACATATTTCCCTATTTCCATTGTTCTGCCTTCCTTCCTTCCTTCTTTCGTTTAAAATTTTCCCTTCCTGATCTTCCTTATTCCCCTTCCACTACCTTCAATTCCTTCCTTCTGTTGGGGTATGCTGACAGGTAGAATCTAGCATACACACAAGCAGAGTAGATGCATGTAGGCAGAAGCACCCAGAAGATGGTCTCTGTGAAGAAGCTTGCTTCAGACAGCACAGAAAAAATCCTCCCACACGCAGCTGCTGCTTTCGGCTTGCTGAAATGAATAGCTTCACAGCGAGGCTTCACTCAATGAGGGTTTTAATCTTTGTTGCAAATATTTACAAAGATATACAGAGTATCAGACGTCCATCTTGAATACTCACAGCTATACAGACTATCAAAATGCTTTGCCAATCACCAACCACAACTAACCAACAACGGAGATTCTGACTCTCTCCCATATATAGGTGGTCCTCTTGACTGCCATACATTAATGCCATACATTAATGAAATCTTTCTGGTTTCATCCCCAGTGCCTCTTGCATCAGGACTGTTGCATCAGACCTCCCATGATGCATACCTAGCTTGTCTTATTCACTGTGCATGTTGCATCAGACCTCCCATGATGCACAGCTTACCAAATGCTAACTCATGCACCTGCCACTTGAACTGTAGTAACCATGTTACTACTGCTCCAGTTCCTTTCAGTGGCCACATCCATGTCATTTCCAGACCAGGGTGCCACTTCCTCCTTTCCTCTCTTCCTCGTTCCACCCTTACAATCCACCTAACCTATTCTTTTTCCACCTACCATCTTCTCACAAACTCTAATCTTCTCACACTTCACCTTCCATCTTGCTCCTTTTCATACATTCCTTCTTTCCTATCAATCACTAATTGCTACTCTTTGGTTTTAGCCTGACTTCAAATTTTTCTTCATTCTCTGAAACGCTATTCACAATCTGTCCTTTCTTTATCTATTTACATTTGGTTCCTGTCCAGCTTATTTGTAACAGTCTCGTAATTATACATCTAATATAATTGTAGACAGTTTAATTACATTTTAACTCTTTATATGTTTTTACTTATATGTGTTCCTGGTTGCATCTGTTTTCATTTTGTAAGCTGCCTGGAAACCCAGTGCTAGGAAAAAGTTGGAGTACAATTAGTTAATTAATGTCTGATTATATCCGTAACATGTTTCATTGAGTCAGATTATACAGCTTGTGAGATGTTTGGTCTATTATAGGGCGTTATAGGGATGTAAGGAATATTCATTTAATTTCTCATCCTTAATAAATTTTTATCCTTAATAAAAAACAACTGTTGGAACTCCCTGCCAAGAAAATTTGGATGCAAAAACAATTCTTTGCCATTTGGAGCTTTTTTTCACCCCTGTTCAAACACATGCTTTTCTGGTGAGGAAATTGTGGGGGGGTTTTTAACATGAGAAAATTGGTAAACAGAAACTAGACAAGAAAGTAATTTCTTGTGAAAAAAGCATGTTTCCTGTGTAGGAAATAAGATTTGATGCACATAAATCAACATTGTTTCCTATGCAGAGAATCACATTTTCTCTATAGGAAAATCTTTTTTGCCTAGAAAGTCATGATCCTTGCACAGATAATCCGGAAAACGACGCACATCGAGTGTATGTACCTTAGCCTGAAGACCAGGGATAGTTTGGGGATTCTTTTGGTATACCGGCCACCCCGTTGCTTAACAGACTCCCTAACCGAGCTGACTGCCCTGGTTTCTGAGTTATTGTTGGAGTCGCCCAGACTTTTAGTTCTGGGCGACTTCAACATTCCTCTCGAAACCAGTTTACAGGATCTAACAGGCGCGGCTCAGGAGTTCATGGATACCATGACAAACATGGGCCTATCCCAGTTGGTCAACGGGCCTACACATTGTGCTGGTCATACCCTCGATGCGGTCTTTAGTACGGAGCAGGGATATCCGTGGGCGGAGGTTACAAAAACCTCCGCATTGTCATGAACGGATCATTTTCTGATCAAGGTGGAACTAAAGGCTATAGTTCGTCCTCCCAGGGGTGGTGGACCTATTTGAATGGTCCACCCTCAAAGGCTAATGGAACCCATTGGTTTCCAGAAAGCCCTAGAGGGTTTAATGGTGAGTAATGCCGGTGATTCTGTCGAAGCTTTGGTTAACACGTGGAACACCGATCTTACCAAGGCTATCGACACAATCGCTCCCAAGCATCCTTTGCACCCCGCTTCAAATCGGAAGCCATGGTACACAGAAGAGCTTAGAAGGATGAAGCGGGTTGGACAACGACTGGAGTGCGAATGGTGAAAGACTCGTCTCTTATCTGACAGAACTCGCCTTAGGAAGCATCTTGATTCCTATAGGGAGCCTTTATGCGCAGCACAGAAATCTTTCTGTTCTGCACGTATCGTGTCTGCAGAGTCTCGCCCGGCAGTGCTGTTTAGGGTGGTGGGGGATTTGACGCAGATACCTCCTGCGCTGAATCCTCTACTTAACCCAACGACAGCCTGCTGTGAGGCATTTAACATCCACTTTGCAGATAAAATCTCTCGGATAAGAGCCGACTTGGACACCAGTATTCTCGCAGAATCTGTAGACGAGGCATCCAGTAACTCCGTTGATGGCAATTTACTGGATCAATTAGAATTTGTGAGTACTGAGGATGTGGACAAGTTGCTTGGAAGTATGAGGAAGACAACTTGCCCTCTCGAT
>CM034706.1:113979664-113997230 GCA_020142125.1 Phrynosoma platyrhinos
CTTATATGCCGAAAAATACGGTATTTTTTGCCAAAAATTCTTTAACTTTTGGGCAGGACCACCAGAGATGGAAAAATATTCCCTTTTCTTTCCCACATTTCCAACATCTATACGAGCTGTTCTTGGAAATTTTGTGCAATTTAATCGGTGTCAAGTACCATCTAAAATATATTTTGTAATAATTTTCTCTTAAGGATTGAGAAGCTGTGTATTTTATTCTTTTTTCCCAAGTAAGTTGCCATCTTGATGTGCTGTCCCAGATTTTTGGCCCACTGAACCATATTTTTCTTAACGACCTGTTTCCATCTCATATTTTAACAGTACTTCATATAACTTTGCTATTAACTTTGTCTTTAATTGGATGGATGAGGAAAAACAGATTGAGACTGAATTCAGACAAAACGGAGGTACTAACAGTGATGGGCCCAAAACCAGGTTTGGGAATACACCTTCCAGTCCTGGATGGAGTCACACTCTCCTCCAAAGACTGTGTTCACAATCTGGGGGTACTCCTAGATTCGTCGCTTCACATGACAAATCAGGTGAATGCGATGGTCAGGAGTGCCTGCTATCAGCCTCAGCTGATACGCCAGCTGCGCCCCTTCCTGGAGACTAGGGACCTGGAAACTGTGGTACACACTCTGGTTGTTAAGGAAAATGCAACATGGGACATACAGTGATAGAAATAAAATATGTATGTGAAAGTCACAATGACTAAGCAAGAGCAATTATGAAGCTACACAGGTGCAAAAGCTAATGTAATTTAGAAGTCTTGAGAGCCAAGGACAGAGTTATAGAATGCATATTGGAAACACCTGAGATTCATTAAGTGTACAAGGTAAAATGATGAAATACTTGGGTTGGTCTTAAGCATGGGTTGAACTATGTGAACCAATCAAAATGAATGTACACACCCACTGGGTGGAAACTAACTAGTGGGTGGTGATTAACAATGGCTATAATAATTGCAATGTTTGCCAATGTATTTTGTGGAGTGGAGTAGTTTGGAGATATAGTGGGTAGTTGAGGAGATTTGTAGGGATTGTGATTTGTTGAGCATATAGTATTTGTATATAGTAGAATAAAGTAGATCTTTTATATAAGACTACTGAGTTGCCTGGTATCTTGAGTGAAGATACAAGAGCCAGCAGAATCCTGGAGAAGTTTGGAGACATCTGAGGAAGAAGAGTGAGAAGGCTTGGAGAGTTTGTCAGGGTCTTCAGCCTATTCTCTGAAACTCTGCTGCTTTGGAGAAAAGCATTAACCACTGATCAAAGCTGGTCAGCTCTGCTGCATAACAAGGTGGTGAGTTAGAGCCAGAGGTGAAGAGCTACAACTCCCATCATCCCTGACACTGGTAACCTCATGTTTGGACTTCTGTAATATGCTCTACATGGGGCTACCCTTGTATCTAACCCGGAAACTCCAACTGGTCCAAAATATGGCAGCCAGGTTGCTCACTGGTGTATCAAGGAGAGAGCATGTCACACCAGTGCTGAAATCTCTCTACTGGCTGCCAATTAGTTTCTGGGCACAGTACAAGGTGTTGTTTTTCACCTTTAAAGCTCTACATGGCTTGGATCCATCTTATCTTCGGGACCGCCTCTTCCCATATGATCCCCCTGCGCACTTCGGTCCTCTGGGAGGAATCTGCTGCAGCCCATGAAGACTAGGCTTTCGCAGACCTCCCAGGGGGCCTTCTCTGCGACCACTCCCAAACTGTGGAATGGCCTGCTGGACGAGATCCATCTGATTACTACGCTTGCTGCCTTTAAAAAGGAAGTAAAGATGGATCTCTTCTGACAGGCCTTCCCGGAGTAATTTACTGGCTCTTCCTCTTTCTTTAAATAGTCCGGCCTGTTAAATCACTCTCTACCCCCAGCTGCTACTGTTTTTTGTTTTGTTTGTATGATTTTATTGCTTGGCGTTGCTTTTAATACTATTCTAATTTAATCTATTTTTAAGGGGTGGGAGGATTAGAGTGGGGCATTTGTGTTTTACTATTAAATTGATTTAATCTGTTGTACACTGCCCCAGTTGCTTTGCAGAGGAGTGGGTTAGAAATAAAATTTATTATTATTATTATTGTTATTGTTGTTGTTGTTGTTGTTGTTGTTGTTATTATTATTATTATTATTAATTCTATCCTGTTACCTTTTTTTTTGAACCAAATCATTATATGTCCACCAATTTTCATTTAGCCAGGGATTGCTCTTAAATAAGGCCTCATGAGAAGAATCCCAGGATGGTATTTTTTCATACATATATCTTCTATATTTCTTCCATACTCTAAATAATAGATTGCTGATAAAATGGTTGTTCTTTATTTGCTTTCTCTTTATCGTAAAATAAAAAAGCATGAAAGCCAAATTGTAGATCTGCCCCTTCCATCCTGAGTAGATCTTTTTCTTTTAGTTGGACCCAATCTTTTATCCAATTCAAACAAGCAGCTTCGAAATAAATTTTTAAGATCAGAACTGACAAACCCCCTTTAATGAAAAAATGAATGGAAATAGGACCAAACTTCCAAAACTGGATTGACGCATTTTATAAAAAACAGATTGCCAGTATGGGGGGTTGCAGACTTCCAGAAATAGTGCAAATTGAGTCCACTTTTAGGGTTAGGGTTAGGGTTAGGGAATCATGGGAACTGTATCTTATTGTGGCACCAGAGCTCTCTGACATATAAGGCTCAATGTCTCAGAAAAAAAGCAATTCCCATGATTCCTTAGCACTAACTCTAACCCTAAAAGGGGACTCAATTTGCACTATTTCTGGCAGTCTGCAACCCTCCCTATTGATAAATGGATCCAAAAGAAAACCAATAAAGATTAGCAAAGTTACAAGTCAGGGGTGTCTTCTGTCTCCAATATTATTTGTATTAACCTTGGACGTATTGTTAAGGAAAATAAAAGAAACATTGGAAATTAAGGGAGTGAAAATTAAAGGGGATCAATATAAGTTAAGAGCATTTGCAGGCGATATTGCCTTAATGCTTGAAGATCCGTGTACAACATCTGCTAATGCAATTAAAAGACTTCGAAAGAATTTCAGGTTTAAAAATGAATAAGGATAAAACAAACATAATTGTTAAAAATATGTCCACTTTAGAAGAAGAAAAATTAAAAGAACTAACAGGATTTAATATAACAAATAAAGCAAAATACTTAGTAATAACATGAACTAATAAAAATTTGGACATCTATAGGAACAATTATGAGAAAAAGTGGAATGATATAAAAAAGGACATGGAAAATTGGAGGGACCTTAAATTGTCATTACTAGGAAGAATCGCTGTGATTAAAATGACTATTTTGCCAAAAATCCTGTTCCTATTTCAAACTATTCCAATTCTTAAAAATGACTGTGTTCTTAAAGATTGGCAAAAGCAACTTTCTGAGTTTATATGGGCAGGAAACCCCCCCAGAATTAAGCATAAATATTATGCAAGAAGCGAAAGAAAGAGATGGGTTGGCAGTGCCAAATCTAAAATTGTACTTTGAAGCCAGTTCTTTAGTATGGCTGAAAGACTGGATAACGTTGGGAAACCAAAAATTGTTAAAACTAGAGGGTTCAGAACTTAGATTTGGATATCATGCATATCTATTCTATAACAAAGGGCCTTTACAGACTACCAAAAATAGTGCAAATTGAGGCCACTTTAACTGTCCTGGTTCAGTGCTAGGGAATCATGGGAATTGCATTTTTTTCTGAGACATTGAGCCTTCTCTCCCAGAGAGCTCTGGTGCCACAATAAAATACAGTTCCCATGGTCCCTTAGCACTGAGCCAGGACAATTAAAGTGGCCTCAATTTGCACTATTCCTGGCAGTCTGTTAAGGTCCAAAGTCCAGTTTAATCACGAATTTAACAACCATTTTATAAGAGCGACTTTATATAGAATATGGAAAAAATATAAAAGAAGAATATGTCCTCAAATTCAATTATGGATGTCACTGCATGAGGCCCTGTTTAAGATCCGCAAAGGAAGGAGAAATGGTTGAAATATGAGGAGATCTTAAAGAAAAGAGGAAGAGAATTTGAGATGAAGCCACTTAATCAAATCAGAGAGGAAGGCTTAAATTGTGGATGGTTTTTATATTACCAAATAAATTCTAGATAAAAAAACAACAACAATAGGAATAACAAGTGTGAAATCTGAAATAGGACAAATTATATGGGCTGAGAAACCTGCTATATTATCAAGAATATATAAGACATTGTTAAAAACTTATTTGGAGGAAGATCTGGCAAAAGAAAACATGATTAGATGGGCAAAGAATTGTGGGAAAGCATTAGAACTTGTTCAGTGGGAGAAATCCTGGAAAAAAAGGTTAATGTATACGGCTAGCCAAGATGTTAAAGAAAATTTCTATAAAATCATGTATAGGTCATATCTTTCACTGGACAAACTTAATAAAATATATGGGAATAGAAAAAATGTTGGAAATGTGGGAGGGAAAAAGGGTAATTCTTTCACCTATGGTGGGAATGTGTGGAGACAAAAACTTTTTTGGAAGGTTATAAATGAAACTATAAAGGAGATACTTAAAGTTAATTTATGGTTTAGACCAAAAGTTATGTTATTAAATATGATAGAGGATAAAATAGAAAAGAAATATGGTAAGACTATTTTTACATGCTAACTGCAGCTAGAATAGTATATGCAAGATATTGGAAAGTTAAGAAAGATATACAAATAGATGAATGGGTTATTAAATTATTTGATATGATGGAAGCTGATATACTGTCAAAAAGACTAAATGGAATAGCGAAGAAACAAGACAAAGAAGAATGGGATGACACAATAATGTATATAAAAAAGAAGTAGCCAAATCTCCTGGTTGAAGAGACTATTGGAAAAATGGGAGAAGATTCAAGAAAATGTTTGTAGGCTATTTAAGATATATTGTATAATGGAGCATATATATATTAAGTGAGTAAATTAACATTGGGAAGAATGGGGAAGATAAATGAAAGAAGATTTAAATATGTACTATGATTTATAATATATCTAAGCATGTATATAATGACAAGTTGGGTAGACAGCTAATAATTAAGTTTGAAAGCGGATAAGCAGAAAGCCAAGGTAATGTAAAGGAATTGGTTAAAGAGTGGTAAACAGGAAGCTTTGTATGTATTTTTTTTAATTGTAGCAATTGGTGTTTGTTGTGGTTTGTTCTACATTGTCGATGTGTTGTAGGATTGTTTGTTATTGTATGTTAATAATAATAATAATAATAATAATAACCTGAAAAAAACCCTCTTTCTGAACTGTCTTGAAGATATTTAAATTTGATTCTTGACCTCGTTCCATGCCAGATGAAAGATGCCAAGTCCCTATTCCAGTCTTTAAAGGGTTTGTCATTTGTTATGACTGGTAAATTCTGAAGTAGAAATAAAATCTTTGGTAACACAACCATCTTTATCATTGCAATTCTGCCAAGCATTGACAATTGCAGATTATTCCACTTCTTCAATTGATCCCTTATTAATACTGTTTAATACTGTTTTAAGGGTGGGGGGTAGTGGGCGAAGGGCAAGAACTTGGATTTTAACTGTTGTATTTTAACTTGATGTACGCCGCCCCGATTGCTGAGCAGAGGGGCGGGTTACAAATAAAATTTATTATTATTATTATTATTATTATTATTATTATTATTATTATTTTCCCCCAAACTTTCTTGTAATTATTGCTAAATAATTCAGAGTTTTTATTTGTTATTACTATTCCTAGATACTTGGTTTTGTTTGTTATCTTTAAATTTGATTTTTCTTCTAACAATTTATTCTCCCATTGATTCATATTTTTTGTTAAGATTACTGTCTTATCCATATTAATTTTCAGTTCAGAAATATTTCCAAAATCCTTAAAGCAGCTTCATTTATATACCACTTCATCTTGTGCTAAGGGATGTCTAAGTGGTTTACAACTGTAAGCTCATTGCCCCCCAGCAGTTGGGTACTCATTTTAGCGACCTTGGAAGGATGCAGGCCTGAGTCTAGCCTGAGCCCTGGCTAGTATTGAACTCGTAACCTTGTGGTCTATGAGTGAGTGGCTGCAGTACAGGCATTTAACCACTGTGCCACCAGGGCTCCTTAAATTTAGCTATTAAAAGAGCTATGTCACAAATTGGGTTATTTAAAGAAATCATTATATCATCTGCAAAGACTTTTGTTTTAAACTCAACACTCTTAATTTTGATCCCCTTTATATTGTGATCATTTCTTATATCCGAAAACAAAAAATTCCAAAACCATAGGAAATAACAATGGTGTCAGGTGGCATTCTTGTCTTGTACCATATGTATTGGTTTTTTTTTTCATTTTTCATCATTAATTATGATTTGCACATGTTGCGTATTATAAATTGCCATCAACCATTTTTTTTTATTAAATTATACATATATATAACACGACATAACAGAACATTGTATCTTCTTCATTGTAGTCCAATATTTTCTTGCTCAATAACTGATTATTGTTCTTGTTTCTTCCATTTCAAGTTAACCGGTTCTCTAGGTATATACAAAGTAAAAGAAATAATTCTATGTTTCCCTGTTGTTGTCATTTCTAATGTGCCATCAACCATTTCTTAAATTTTCCCCAACCTAAAATAATCCACAATTCCAAAAATAAAATCCCAATTGATACTATCAAATGCTTTCTCCAAGTCTATAACAATCAAAGCTGATTTTTTCCTCCTGTTTGCCATGAAACTCTATTAAGTTTAATATATGTCTTATATAGTTGCCCATGTATCTCTGTGGTAAAAAAACAACAACCCCACATTGATTCTTATGAATCTTCTCTACAAGAATTTTCTTTAGTCTTTCAGCTAAGATTACAGCAAACAATTTATAATCTGCATTTAGTAGCAAAATTGGTTTGAATTTTTTGGGTTTAAATGATCTTTATCCTCTTTGAGGTTTAAAACAATGTTTACATGTTTCCGTGGATCTGGGAAACATCCTTTCAAAATCTCATTTATTGTGTCTTTCATAGGACCTATCAATTCCTCTTGAAATCATTTATAGTAGTTGTTGGGGAACCCATCAGGTCCCGGTGTCTTTCCTGCTTTACTTTTCTTTATAGCTCCAATTATTTCTTCTTTAGTTATCAATTGATTCAAAATTGCATTTTGTTCCTCATTCAGCAGATCTAGGTGGGTCTTTTCTAGATTTTTCTGTGTTGACAGCATCTGTTGAAGTTTTTTTTACAGAGGTGTTCAAAAATTGTTGCTAGGTTTTCCTAATTTTGCCTTGAATTGTAAATGTTTTATTACCTGATCATACTTTATTTATTGATCTTTTTTCCTTCTTTTTTCTCAGTAAATGAGCTAACCATTTGTTTGGTTTGTTAGCATATTGGAAATAGTGTTGGCAGGTAAACTTAAATTTCGCTAAATCCTCTGAAACTAATGTTGTCAGCTGATAGTGAAGTACTTTAATCTTTTTTTGTATCTTTATATCTAAGGATTCTTTTGTAGATCTTGTTTATTCTTGAGCTCCTTTGTTATCCTTTTCTAATTTTCCTCTTTAATTCAATTTTGTTTTCATAAAGAAGCCTCTCATTATGGCTTTCCCTGCCTCCTACACTTGTAATGTTAACACCTTTTTCCAAATTATCTTCAGAGTACCATTTCAGTTGTTTTTTGTTTCCAGTACTATCT
Source organism: Phrynosoma platyrhinos (assembly GCA_020142125.1). NCBI lineage: Eukaryota > Metazoa > Chordata > Lepidosauria > Squamata > Phrynosomatidae > Phrynosoma > Phrynosoma platyrhinos. Next base: position 113,987,336 of record CM034706.1, read on the forward strand.
CATATTTTTGTAGTAAGTTCTCATTCAGATTCCATGCATATTCTTTTCTCTCTTTTCTTTGTAACACTAAAGATACTGGGGCATGGCCTGAGATCAACCTCAAATGACTCTGATTTCAGCCCTACTCTTTTTTGAACTCTTGCCTGTAATCTCTGTTCTGAATAAATACTGATCCAATGTATGGAAAATCTTGAACTATTTCAATGTCTTCATCGTTCACTTTGAAGTTATATAAATAATCTCTTATCATTATGTTTGTTTTCTTAATGTTCATTTGTGAACCTGCCTTTGCACTTTCTTCCTTGACTTTTGTCGGTAATTATTGCAAAGCTTTGATGTCTTTTGCTAGTAGTATGATGCTATCTGCATATCTTAGATTGTTGATATTTTTACTCTAATTTTCATGCCTCTTTCCTACAAATCTAATCTTGCTTTACATATGTATGATATGTTCAGCATATAAGTTAAACAGATAGGGTGAGAACATACACCCTTGCTTGATCTCTTTGTCAATTGAAAATCATTCTGTTTCTCTATATTCTGTCCTAACGGTAGCCTCTTGTCCTGAGTACAGGTTATACATCAGGACAATCAAATGTGGCACAACCATTTTAAAAAGAGCAATCCATAGTTTTTTGTGATCTACACAATCGAAATCTTTGCTAGAATTTATAAAGTACGCACTGATTTTCTTCTGAAATTCTTTACTGTGTCACATTATCCAATGTGTGGCATATGGTCCCTAGTGCCTCTTCCTTCTTGACCTCAGCTTTGTGTTTGGGTGTTCGGCTCAATGGCCCCTGTCGTTTCTTCTAGCTCTATGATTCTGTGATTCTATGCTTCTATGATTTTTCTTCTTCATTTTTTTATGATGAAACATCCCATGCTGCACTAGGCATTTTTTCCATTGTGATACCATGAGAGCAATAAAATTAATAATAATAATAATAAAGTTTATTTATATCCCGCCCCTTTGAGATCCATCGGTGCGGCTAACAAGAATAAAATATACATACAGCTGTAAAATCTAATCCCCCCACCCTTAAAAAATTATTAAATCAATTATAAATTAAAACATACAATAAAATACAACAATAATTTAAAAACAATCACAGTGTGGCTGTGGTTCGTAAGACTAAAAACCTAGAAGCCCTCTTAGGAGAGGGATTCCTGAGGCCGGGATTATCTATCACTGAAAGGCCTGCGGGAAGAGATCCGTCTTGACAGCCTTTTTAAAGCTGTCTAAGGATGTCATAAAAGGATTAACCATGAAGCTAGGGGGCAGCATAAGGGTGGAGGCTGTGATACCTGTACAATGCTTGTACTGCAGAAGAAAAATCCATGTATGAAGTCTGTTAATTGCGAGATTATTGCAGAAATGCAGCAAGGTTCAATACATTTCGTATCCATAATGTGAACATCTTAAGTGGATTAACACAGTATAAAGGGAGCTTTTTAACCAGCATTGGTGATGGGAGCATGGTGAAGGGCTGTAGAAACACAGACTTTCATTGTCAGGTCTGCTGTGAAAAATGAATAAATCTCAAGCTGGGAAAGAATGGGATTTGACTCTAGCTGAGACTATTGTAACCCTGTGTGCCTGCCTGCAATAGAAAAGGAAAACAGCAACTGCCTCCAGAGGCCCTCACTGAACATGTATGAACAGAAAAAAGAGAAAAGGGGAGAGCAGATAAACCTACCTCACCAGCTGGCATCAACATGTTAGAAATGCATAGATCTATAAGTTTAATTACCAAAATGAATATCATAAAAAAGGTTGACCCTGGTGAAAAAAAATAACCATCCTGGGATGCATTTTGGAAGAATCTTTCAAGTGGTCTCTAGAAGGTTGAAAATGTTTTTGTTTACTTATGTAAGAGTTACCTGATCGTCCTATTTAATTTCATATGTGCCTATGCTAATTTTGGATTTTCAAAATTGCTGAAACACTTGGACTTGTTCTTCATTTTTGTGGTGCAGAATGCTATTCCTATTCTTTCCATGTTATTTCTGCCTCTGATACCAAATTTTCTGCTAAAGAAGTAATGCCCAGGAGCACATCTACTTCATTAACTGAGATATACCTGTAGTACCATAATCTTTGTAGTATTACACTGATTTGAATTAGTTTTTGGTACTCTCATACACTATTTCCTGCATTCTTTTCTAAAATGGCTCATGAATAATACATGAAAATTCAAAAATTTTATTGGTAAAATGCTTTTATATTACAGGATGACATTCTTGTATCTTTGAAAAAACATGGGCAGTCTGTTTTTAGTAATATTAACCATCAGTGCTTGGAATGACTTTGTTTTAATGTACGATGTTGCATCTTCATGTTGGTCCTTTACTGCTGTCGCTCCCAGATTATGGAATGGCCTGTCAGATGAAATCCGTCTTATTACTACTCTAGACTCTTTTAAAAAAGCTGTCAAGACAGATCTCTTCAGACAGGCCTTCCCTGAATAATCTCCCAGCCCTAGGATCCTGGCCACCTTTCCTTGGAACTGCTTCTGGACTATTAATCTGCGGTGCTATTTATTTTGTTCGTTGGTTTTTACTTTATTTTATTTTTATTGTATACTTGTTCTTAATATTGCTTAGTTTAATACTGTTTTATGGGTGGGTGGGTTAGGGAATGATTGGATGTTTTTAATGTTGTAAGCCACCCCGATTGCGTTGCAGAGGGATTATTATTATTATCATTGTCATTATTATTATTATTCATGTTCACTTGTATAGGGCCTGCCTGCTTATGATACTCCAGAAGTATTTGGGCTGCATCCTAATGCAGACATTACTTACCAGAGCAAACTTGCAAAAGATGTGCTGGACACCATTCTTAGCATTCAGCCAAAAGACAGTTCCAGTGGAGGAGGTGAGACAAGAGAGGCTGTGGTTGCTAGGCTAGCTGATGACATGCTGGAGAAGCTTCCTGCAGACTATGTACCTTTTGAGGTAAGTTCCTGTGGTCTGCAACAGAGGAAATTGGTTGCTTTTGATTTGTTTTAGACTTGCCTAGCTGAAACAAAGGTAAGGAATCCTGCTGTTAGTCCTAAGCAGACAGATACATTGTTTCTATGAAAACTTGATAAATCAATACTTCTGGACACACCATTGATTCTTGGGTGCCACAAACAATAAAAACAAAGTGGATGGAAATTCAGTTCCAGTTTTGGGAAACAAGTATTTTTCAATGTGTGTGGCAGGGTGTGTACCATTTGAGATAAGTTCCTGTGGTCTGCAACAGATACAATTGGTTGCTTTTGATTTGTTTTAGATTGGCCCAGCTGAAACAATCTACTTAAATGGTGAATTGGTAATGTTGGAGGTTTTCAAAATAGGCAATTCTCTACTCTTTATTAACCAGAGAAATGGTGGTCTGAGTAATCTGGAGGGCTCAAGGTCCACAGCCACTCTTGGGACATACTTTTGCCCTGATGCACACATAATACAAGTACCACAGGATGAACTGTAACAACAAAATAGGTCAGATTCAAAATGGAGATGAAACTGTGATTCAATCAGCTAAGAATTTTTAAAATTCATATGCACTTAAATCCAAATAATATGAGTATTTATCAGACTATTTTTTATTTTTTTTAAAAAAATAATTAACTCATGTCTTTAAGAAAAAGTAAGCAAATAAGGTATTTAAATTATCATAGAGTGAATGCTGGAAGTGGGAGTAGGAGTGTCCAAATGAATAGAAAAAACCAAGATTTCATACACATATTCTTTGAAGTTTGTGTTTATAATCCACAAGCAATCCCAATACATACATATATCGATCCATGTTTTAGGCTGCATCTTCACTACAGAAATAATCCAAAATGACATCATTTTAACTGCCATGGCTCAGTGCTATGGGATTTTGGGAATTGTAGTTTTGTATGATATTTAGCTGCCTCTCTCAGAAAACTGTGGTGCCACAACAAGCTATAAATTCCAGAATTCCACAGGATGGAGCCGTGACAGTTAAAGTGGTGTCAAACTACAATAATTCTCCAGTGTGATAGCAGCCTTAGTTTTCTGAACCAAAATCTCATCATTCAGCTCTACCTGTCTTTTTCATATGAACAACTGTATCCTCTGCTTCTTTTTGCATGATAGAACTTTATGTAAGTAAGCAGCCTAGCAGCTTACAGGGCCTGACAATTTGCAGTTCCTTATATTCATAATTTGTCTTTTGCGTGTTAGGTAAAAAGGAGGCTTCAGCAGATGGGGCCATTCCAACCTATGAACATCTTCCTGCGACAGGAAATCGATAGAATGCAGAGGATTATTGCTCTGGTTCGAAACACGTTGACAGATCTAAAACTTGCAATTGATGGAACCATCATCATGAGTGAGAACCTGAGAGATGCTTTGGATTGTATGTATGATGCAAGGATTCCTGAGCGCTGGAAGAAGGCTGGTATTGTTTATTTCATTGGGTTGGGGGGAGGGAGAGAAAAGTAGTGCCAGTTTAATAGTATACCCAACATTTGTATGTCTTAAAATTACTGATAGTTGTCACATGTTTCAAAATATCAGATATGCACACACACTTCTGAAAGTGATCCTTTAGAACTGGAAGCAAATTCTTTTCCACTTTCTGAATGTCGCTGTTGCATTTCATGCCACTCTGATAATATTTGACATTTCTAGACCACATGGGTAGGTGTAATTTGTGGCTACTTCCCCCATGCAATTCCTGACCAATTCAATATGTATAGAACCTACTGGGAATTAAGACAAATAGGACTTATATAAATAGTCTGACTGATTAGTAATGTTTTCCTGTAGTAACATAAGCTTAGTTGTCACTGATATCCAACATGTATCCAAGTGCTTCAGACGAGGGAAGGATGCTCACAAGGGTTTATGTTCCTACGTACAAGGATAAGATTTCTAGCCTAGCTATTGTTCAGACAGCTTGTTTTTTCTGTGAAGGAGGATTCTTCACATGAGCAGCAGTCAAAAGTAGTACGATCAAAACACAACTTTACTACCTCAGTGGTAATGTAGGCATTGCTTCAAAGGTGCAACTTTTTTCTGTTTTTCTGTGCTGACTCTAGTAGTAGGTGTATCCAGGCACCACATGAATGAATGAATGAATGAATGAATGAATGAATGAATGAATAAACTTGTTCACCACACCTGCAGTTTAGGTTGCAAAATAATAATTTATTGAATGGTAGACTTTGAGCCTTTACAGACTGCCAGAAATAATGCAGCTTGAGGCCACTTTAACTGTCTTGGCTTAGTGCTAGGGAATCATGGAAATTGTATTTTTTTCTGGGACGTTGAGCCTTCTCTGTCAGAGAGCTCTGGTGCCACAATAAAGTACAATTCCCATGATTCCCGAGCACTGAGCCAGGGCAGTTAAAGTGGGCTCAAGCTGCATTATTTCTGGCAGTCTGTAAAGGCCCTTAGTCTTGCTTTAGTCCAAAGGGGAGCTTAAAATTATTACTCTAGAGCAGGCATGGGCAACGTACAGCCTATGCACCACATCTAGCCTTTCTTTGAGCCAGTACAGATAGGCAGGAAAAAGAGAGTCGAGCTTGCTTTTTCCCAAAATGTGTTGAAATCCTTATGTCCATATGGCCTGCTCCCAAGGCGGGCTGAATATGTATAGGCAGACCGCATAGCATGACATCAAGCTGAATAATGATTTTTGTTGCCTCCCCACCATATATATGCACCATGGCACAAACACAACACCTGCAACTTCCAAGTACTGCCCACATCTGCCCAGATGCTATCCCATTGCATGGCCACCACTTTGATCAGCCAGTCATACATGTGATGCTCCACTGGTACAGGACCTTGGTGCATCCACGTGGGAGTGATACATTGGAAAAGCACAATAATAGAGGGCTCCCCATACATGCCCCCTTCACCCCTCTTCACCCCATGCCCCCCTGTTGCACTATTTGGTTTCTGTATGTTGTAATTGCATCCACTGGAGTTATCACATTTTCATTTCTTTGGTTTGCTTCAACCCTGCATTCACATCAGGGCGTTTGTATGCAGCAGTGAAGAGGCACATTTTCTATCTTGAGTCAGACTATCCTGGCTTCTTTTTGCTCCATTTTTTAGCCTTGGAGTGTGGCTTCAGTCTTTTGAGGTGTGCATTGTTCAAATCCCCTGACTTCAAAGTGGCTGGAAACCTCTTTATTTTGCCCATCTGTTTCACCCCACAGCCATTTTTCTAGCCCCCAGGGGCTCCATCCCTCCCATACATCCAAATACTCTTTAAGTAATGCAGATATTTGCATCCCTGGACCATTTGAAGCCATTTTTAAAACAGGAAGTGAACAGAAAGTGACATCAAGTCATTCCCTGTTGTAAAAAAGTCTCTCCTGGATGTAAAATGGCTGAGGGAGAAAAAAAAAGTGGTAAAAATGCCACACACCTCAAAGGGCATTTGGTGGCAAAAATTGATTTTGATGGGGTGGGAGTGTGTGGTTCTCCAAGGTTACTTGTGGGAATCCCTAATCTTTGGCAGTTGCCCATCCCTGGACTAGAGGAAAATGGGAAGTGGGGAGAGATGTACATGCACTAGCTATTATTTCAAATAATACCTGCTCTTGCTTTGAGAACTGGGTCTTTATGTATAATATTTTGAGGTATTGAAACAGATATATAAAGTTGAATCATTTATATTATTAAGAAAATATTTTTTTATGTTTCTAGGCCTCTTGGGCTTCTAGTACCCTTGGATTCTGGTTTACTGAGCTTCTTGAAAGGAACAGACAATTTCACTTTTGGATCTTTGAAGGGCGACCAAACTGCTTTTGGATGACAGGATTTTTCAATCCTCAAGGATTTTTAACTGCAATGAGACAGGTTAAATTTGGCTTTAAAAAATTTCTATGCAGATAGTAGAGGAGATAATGTCTATGGAAATATAATTTTGAGTTGCTCTTGCCTTCTTGAGACAGTTCAAGTCTTTTGTAACTCAAATCTTAATCTGGCTTTCACAGTAATTATACCCTTTTTTCTCAGGATGGAATATTTCTGTCTTGATCCTTCCTTTGCTCTGGTAGTGGATTAGGAAAGAGTGGGTCTTGTTAATTTTGTTTATTTAAAATAGTTAATTTTATTCAGGGATTTTAGACTCTTGTTATCAAGAGTTTTGCAGTATGAAGCTTACTTTTGGAAGGTTCCTGGAATAATTAACTATTGTCCAGGGAATTACTATAAATCTTAAAATTCAAGCTACTTTTTCATTTTGACCTTCACAGGCAGCAGCTTTTTAATGAGCCATTACTTGAGTAGAAGTCTTGGTCTACCTACAGAAACTGTCAGCTCTACTGAGCTCTGCAGCTTACTCCACTGAAATGCTTCCACCCTTATCTCTTGATCTTGATCTGAGATGTTTATTCAGTCCTCTTTTTTACATAGTTTCCTTGCTTCTTCTTTTTTTGTGGTGAGATTTGAGGAAGACTACTATTTCTACTTGATTCCCCAAATCAAGTGAGAAAAGTCAGATGCTAACAGGAAAGCAAGAACAATATGTGACAGCTGTTGTTCTCCTCACAAAAACAATGAAATTAGGGAAGTAATGTAATGATTGGCTTTTTGTCTGTTGAAATCCAAGTTGACAAACTTTAGCTGTTATATTTCTTTAAACAGGAGATTACTCGGGCAAACAAGGGATGGGCACTTGATAGTGTAGTTCTGTGCAATGAGGTAACCAAATGGATGAAGGATGACATCACAAGTCCACCTTCGGAAGGTGTTTATGTATATGGCCTCTACCTGGAAGGAGCTGGCTGGGATAAAAGAAACATGAAACTCATAGAATCAAAGCCCAAGGTGCTTTTTGAACCAATGCCTGTGATAAGAATATATGCAGAAAACAACAGTAAGTATTGAGAAGATCATGATGATGATGTAGTTGTGGATATATTGTCTTTCTCTAACTATTCTTCTGCAGTTTTTGTAATGGTGTCTGCCCACAGATTCACTGTAGCTGTATTCAGGATATGATGGAGCTATCAATTATGTGGCTGCAGTTGTCAGCCCCTGAGGATAGATACTGCAGGTTAGCTGCTGTCACTCCTGCATGCAGACCATTTAAACACATTTCCTGTGTTGGTCATTTATTCAGCAGTAGCTATAGTAGGATGTTCCTTACCGCACATGGTATCAACCAGTTGTGTGTGAAGTATATCTACCAACCTATTCCTGTCAGCATCTATGAAAATGCAAAGAAAGGTTAGAAAAGAGTGAGCAAAGCAACAACAAGCCAGTCAGGTTTGATATGGAATGACTGATAGTAAGGCAAGATAACAAGACAACCAAGTGGAAATGCAAGAAGCAGTGTTTATTGTGAATAAGCAGGATGGATGGCTTATTGAAGAATTCTCTGACCGTGAATAACCCTGACTCCCTTTTTGTAGAATGGCCCTCTAAGACAATGCTCAGGATTAACCATTCCTGCTAGTATCTAAGAGTGCTCCTACCTTGAACATTTGTTTTCTTTAGTAGGCAGACATGCACAATAACTAGAATGAAAGATGGAAAGGTGCTCAGGATTAAATCTTGGTAAATTTTGTTCTCATAGGTGAGAATGAATAATTATACCATTTACTCCTTGCTGTGAGAAAGTTGTTGAAAACTGAACAATGTTCAAAGAATATTTGCAGTTTAAAAAGGAAATATAGGGTAATTATTTTATTTTATTTTATTTTTACACAGAAAATGTCAATTTCTGTGCAGAAAAGCTTCTTGTACAGAAACATATATTTGACACAGGAAACTGATCTCTTGCAATGAAATATTATTTTCTGCACAGAAAATACTGTTTTCAGTACCAAAAAAGGAGGACCCTATGTGCGTTTTCTGTGCAGAATAAGTCCTGAACTATGAAGAATTTTGCGAATTGAGAATGTTATCCATCAGGACTTCCTAGTTCTAGAAAACTTTTTTTAACTAGTTTGGGGTGATATTTTTGAATATTCTTTTCACCCCTAGAAGGCACAAAATACAGGGGGGGAATTAGGGAGAAAGCCTCCAGATGTACAGAAATATGTTTTCACTGAGCTTTACATACTTTAGTTCCCCACCCCCCAGGAGCATTTTTAATTTCATCCTGCTTGAGGTTTTGGCCTCTGGTTCTGTTGTAAAAGATTCCACAAGACACACATCTTTTATTCCTGATGTATTAATTCTAATAATGACTACCATCTGGTTCTGTGCTTATAATCAGTAATATAGAATAAAAACTCCACTCTGTGTATAGAAATGGAGCTCATGCATATGGCTAAGCTGCCCACTGGGTGTACTTTCTCTCATACATGCAGAGTTGGTTCGATCCTCAGTTTCATACTGCCAGGAGGAAAGGAGAATTTCAGCTTATCATGATTAAAAGCAATAGTAAGGTGGTCATTTTGGTTTGCAAAACAGAGAGGTCACTCATACCACCCTTTAAACAAGTGGTGGGTCATATGTGGCGTCTCACAGGTGTTACAAACATCACTGAATCACCACTACCCTTGCCACTTCTATACAGGATGTGCATAGAAAATCATTCTTGCCTGTCAGGCTCATGTCAGCTCACCACATAGTTGTTTGGGAGGCTGGTGGGAGCTCAGTTCTGCTGGGAAACAGAGGATGCATGAGGATGGCTGTCCCTGCATGCCCTATTTCATAGCAGAACCTGATGTGCTGAGAAGAGAAGCTATTTATTATAAGTAAGTAAGTAAGTAAGGCTGCTTTAGCTATTTTTAACTGTTTATAATTGTTAGTGGTTCTAAAACTTATTTTTAAAAGAAGTGTCCTAGTTTATTTTTAATTGTTTTTAGGCAAGTATTTAATGTTTTAAATGTTTAGATTCATTGTACATGAAGTGAACGGGGGACAGAAAAAAGGCAGAATTACTCAACACCTTCTTTGCTTC
>CM034706.1:114024058-114034153 GCA_020142125.1 Phrynosoma platyrhinos
AGGCAGGCAGGTGGTTTAGCTCTTCCTGGGGTAGAGGGGTGGCTTCTTCCTCCTCCCACATGCTGATTCCCCTCAGTCCTAACAGGCACCCAGCTTTTATCCCTGTGGCAGGGGGATAGGTGGTCCTACCTGGCTGTTTAGGCATGGATTGGCTGGGTGCCTGGAGCCTAGTCCCAAAGGGAGCAGTCTCTGAGAAGACAACAGTCCTCCAGGAAAGGCTGCCAGTTGTAAACAGCAAGCAGCAGCAAGAGCAAGCAGGTGGTGTAGCTATTCCTGGGTGTTTGGGTGGCCTCTTCCTCCTCCCATGTCCTTACTCTTCCAACATGATAACTGGAGGATATGGTAGCCTAGTCATCTCCCCAGTGAATTTACTGTGTGGGAGGTAGGTTTTTTTGTTTTTAAGAGGGATGTATAGAGAAACATTGATTCATGTGAACCTTCACTTATAATTTGAAGACATACAGGCCAAACATGGATTTATCCTTTCAATGGGAATTACGAGTAGGCTTAAGAGGTGCTTTGTAGCAAACAAACATATAATAGTACTACAGTTATGTCTCAACGTTTCATTTTTCCCCTTTTAAAAAAAAATAAAATAAAAATCTACTAAGTAAAATGTATTCACCCTCTTCAGCTCAAAAACTATTTTTTATAAAATTTAAGGTTGCCTTTAAAAGGAGCCAATATCTTGTCTACCACCACTACTACATCAAGGGGAATGTCCCTGAAGCAAGGCTTCCTGTTTGTTACATTTTAATGGCAACTCAGCCTTTGGGCTGGAGCCTCTTTAGGAGTAGGGAGTAAAGTACTCTCCATGAAGGCATATTTTTTTTATACCCATGGCTTTAAAAATAAAACTAGCAACAATAAGCTTGAAAAACAGCAACAATACATAATAATTACTAGTTTGAATTTTGGTTGTGAATGATGCAAAAGTATGAAAAAAATGTTACTGGCATTGAAGAGAATGGGGAAGTCTCAATACAGACACAGTAGAAATGCGTGCAACAATAAAAGCTCTGCTATATGTACAAGTTTCTCAAACCATTTTAATCACTTCATAATTGAAGGGCACTGAATACACTGCACAGCAGCAAATTTAGAAGGGTCTGGCTACTACAGTCATCCCTCCATATTTGTGGACTTGGGATTTCACCATGAGCCCCACCCACCTCCCCCCATGCTTGGAACACCTGGCAATAGCTATCCCAAGGAGGGAGAAGGTGGGCAAAGCTGGTGCTTGGCTGTCTTTGCCCCTTCTCTCCTCCATGGGATAGCTGCTGCCAGATATCCCAAGGAGGGAGAAAGTGGCTGGGGTTGGTGGTATTCACAAATTTTCTGTATTCATAGAGATCTTGTTCCCCTAACCTCCGTGAATACAGAGGTAAGACTGTACTTAGATGGGAGACTGGTAATGAATACCAGGTGCTGTAGGCTATATTTCAGAGAAAGGAACTAGAAAAACCATCTCTGAGCATTCCTCACCTAAGAAAACCCTGTAAAATTCATGGGTCCACCAAAAGTTGACAGGCAACATAAAGGCACATACACATACAGAGGATGCAGGCAGGACACAGAAGTGTTGACAATCTCAGATGTGGGCTTCTAGTTCTTTTTAAGCATGATTTCTGCCTCTTTATATGACAGCTAGTGTATTGTTTTGGTTTTGGTGTTTAACTAGTACTCTGGAGACCAGGGTTCAAATTCCTGCTCAGCCATGGAAACCACTTGAGTCACACTTTCTCAGCAATAGCAATAGCAGCTTCATTTATATACTGCTTCATAGCACTCTAAGCAGTCTCTATGAGGTTTACAACTGCAAGCTAATTGCCCCCAACAAGCTAGGTACTCATTTTAGTGACCTTGGAATGATGCAAGGCTGAGTCAACCCTGGGCCCCTGGCTGGAACTGAACTCACAACCTTGTGCTTTGTGAGCTGCAGTACTGGCATTTAACCACTGTGTGACCAGGACTTTCTCAGCCTCAGGGGAAGGCAATGCCAACTCCCCTATGAATAAATCGTGTCAAGAAAACTCCATGATAGGTTTGCCTTAGGGTCATCATAAATCAGAAATGACTTGAAGACAAATAACAACTCTCTCACCTTAGAACTGACAAAACTACCTCTGAGTATTCCTTGGCTTAACAAAACCCTATAAAATTCATGGAATTGCCACAAGTTGACAGAAAACTTGAAAGCACACACACACAGAGATATATGTATTAGACTGAACTTGGACATTTTACCTCATGAACTTGCTTCTTAGTTGCAGGGGTTTTCAAACTGGGGGAAAATTGTGAGAAGTGATTTGTCACCTGCAGTCTTTGATGTGGTCCATTTTGTGATATCCAGATGCTTCCTATGCTTCTTTCACATCCTGCTGAAGGGACCGATCTGTGCTGTTAAAATATCCCATTAAATTTTGTAATTTTCAAGTTTTTGTTTGTTGAAGATGAAGAAGAAGAAGAAGAAGAAGAAGAAGAAGAAGAAGAAGAAGAAGAAAGGTGACCACTTGGTGGCAGCAAAATCAAGTAATGCAGATGTTCGATGTAATCTGAGACTAAAATTTCTTGCTTTGATATAGCTGTAGAAATCTTTCTACAGATACTTGCTCCAGCATGTTGTAACCTAAGGAAAGGCACTCTATGCAAATGAGCTTTCTGCCCTAGCACATGTTTTGAGTTCCTACTTCACTATTCATTCCTATATACCATAGTAATAGAAAAAAAAGCTATACACTTCAGTACACTTTGAGAGATTTCTGTATTTAAAGGGAGCACACACCCCCAATCTAAAATAAGATAATAATCTCTGATCAGAAAAAAACCACTTTGTCCTCATCTACTTTAAAAGTTGCCATCCCTCCAAAATATCACAATTTGGTAACAATTTAGAGTTGCTGAGTCAGGTCATCCTAGGCACTGAGAGTTCTAGGCCAAAACCCATGAGACCTAGGGATGGTTCCCTGGTGTTGTGTTCAAGCATTATGCACTAAGCAATAAACACAGACATTAAAAGATTGTTATTCTACATAGCCACACTACATTTTCCTGGTTATAAATTGTCTTTTCAGAATTATTTATGGACTCCTTTTGTATCTATTAACTTCTGCAAAGCACAGCAAACTGCATTAACAGCTAGAATAAGGTTGTCATATTCTAGTTCTCCAAATCCAGACAGACTATTCTACTAGATAGGCAAATTAATTTGTATAATATGCAAAGCATGCATATTAATTGCACCATTGCTTGTCTAATGGTCAGCTTAGAACTATTTATGTAGCATGCAATTATCTGAGGGCTCATCTACATTTGCCAGGATGAGCTAGGCTGCCCCCAGAGTATTCTGGGTCTGAATCCTCCCTTACCTTCTGCAGCAAAACATAGCGATGTTGGGTAACTAGCTACCTTTGCACACAGTACTTGCTACCTGGCTGCTGCCACCATTGCCAATGAGAGCCACTCTGAAGTCAGGCCTTGTTCTGACTTCAGAATGACTTGTGACATTTGCAAGGGCTGTGTGGGAAGGCAGCTTCCCATCATTGCTGTGTTTTGCTCTGGGTTTCTAGAAAATCCAGAACAAAAGCCATTTTTTTTTAATGCAAGACAAGGGGTAGAAAACCCCATTCAGGGGTTTGAGGCTGTGTAAGCACAGAGCCAGCCTGTGAGAAAATTGGCATATATGGATCATGTAGACAAGCCCTGAGAGAAAGACAGTACAGTGCAATGGTTAGAGTGCTAGACTTGCAACAGGGTGACCTCAGGTCAAATCCATGAAGCTTACTTGTGATCTCTTGACAGAGGAATAAACCCATAGTTCAGTCTTATCTTTGCTATGAAGTCACTGAATAATACAGCTAACGCAGTCATTAGGAAGAGTGAGACAGTGTGTCAGGAGCAGTGACATCTCTACTCTCCTTCGGAGAGGGGCAAGGGGGTTCTGTCATTGCTTCTTGGCCTTCCTCCATTCCTCTGTTCTCCCTTACACTACCGCAGGGGTAGGCAACCTTTCCCCTTTAAGGGCCGAGGGACTTCAGCTCCCAGAATCCCAGGAGCTATTGGCCAACATGGGACTATTGGCCAACATGGCTGAGGCTTCTGGGAGCTGAAGTCCCTCGGCCCTTAAAGGGGAAAGGTTGCCTACCCCTGCACTACCTCATTCTTTTTTTCCCTTGCTTCATCTCCATGCTTTGCACCTTGGCCCCTCCCTCCCTTCTGCCCCATTTCTCCCTTCCTCTCACTCCACACTTGCCTCACCACATGCTGCCACTAGCCTTCTTGCCTCTCCTCTGTAAAGCAACACAAACTGGCTAGTGTTACTTTAGTCCAGGTGTAGGCAACCTTTCCCCTTTAAGGGTTGAGGGACTTCAACTCCCAGAAGCCTCAGCCATGGTGGCCAATAGTCCCATGTTGGTCAATAGCTCCTGGGATTCTGGGAGCTGAAGTCCCTCGGCCCTTAAAGGGGAAAGGTTGCCTACCCCTGCTTTAGTCAGATGGCAGGTAGACAGTGAGGAAGCGATATTGTTACTCTTGCCAGAACCAAAAAGCAAGGACCAGGAGGAGGAAAATAGGGAGAGGAAGTGATTTTGTAATTTAGGGACAATATAAACTTATCCTACAGCACAACTGTAAAAAAAATAATTGAATGAATGTATGAACTTTTGTTTTTAAATCTTCAAATGTCTTACTGTAGTCAACTAACTGTCAACTCACACAGTATACAGTAGCTCTTGTGATCTGATCGTCCTTTTTTTTAAATACAGATGTGAACATTGCTATATTCCTGTCTTTGGGGTTCAGATCAGGATGACCTTGTGGAAATATTCTCACAGATACTGGGTGATCTTGGTCACAGGAGATTATCATACACCAAAATGAAATGTCCTATCCTTGATGGGATAAGGCCATGTCAGGGGTTGCTCTCAGATATTATCGCATGCTAAGATGCTGACTCTGTCGCCAGGCAACTACAACCCATCTCCCAGGTATGCTGAGCTGGCTGATTTTCAAGTACAGAAGCTTCCCGTTCTCGAAAATCAGTGGACTAAGCACGGCTGGGAGACGAGTTGTAGTCAGCCAGTGACAGAGTTGCCATTTTAGCATGTGATAATATCTGATAGGAATCTGTAACATGACCTTATTCCATCAGGGATAGGCCACTTTGTTTGAGCATATGATAATCTCCACACTCTCTCAGCCTCAGAGGAAGGCAAAGGCAAAAAAGCCTCTGAACAAATCTTGCCAAGAAAAAAACCTGTGATAGGGTTGCTCCAGGGTTGACATAAGTTGGAAATGACTTGAAGCCAAACAATAAAAACCTTGACAGATTAGTACAGTGCAAACTTAAATATGTTTACTCAGAAGTGTAATGAAGACTCTAAACCTGGGGAATTACTAAAGTCCAAGTCTTCTTGTTTATGGAGGTGGCTAGAGAAGAGACTGATATAGAGACAAAGCTTTATTTGGGGATTGAAGCATACAAAGACACACTAACATACATGCACACACACAAGAACTGAAGAGTAAAGTAGTTAGCTTGGATAGGAAACAGAAGGCTTTCTAATGGTGATAATTACCTGCTCTAACAATGAATTGGGATAGATAGGCTCAACCAAAAGAACAATAGGTAGAGCCACAGACTCTAGTTAGAGCTCATGAATGGTACAGGACCGTCATTAAATCTATCCAGACCCCCAATTTCCCTGAGATTTTGGGGGACATTTATACCCTTCAGACTAGGCTGAGGCAAAGAATTGCTATTGTATATCAAAGGATTCTGATTGCTATGCATTGAAGTGGACAATTTCCAAAAGAGGGGAGATTGGATGTAGATTTTTTTCTCACCTTCAGGCGGACACATCCTGACTGGCTCATAAATCTTTTTAGGTGTGAATGTCCTGTTTTGCAGCTCCTAAGGCTGGCCTTTTTGATCTGCAAATGGTTATAAATGCAGATTCAACTCTGTTTGGAGTGCCTACGTGAGGCTCATGCTTTGAGCTCATGGTGATCAGAATAGAGCCATGACAGGGACCGAAAAGGAGTCTTGATATCAAGACCAATTGTAACAGAAGTAAGACCCATTGAGCTTAATAGATCTTAATTATTTTCTTTGAAAATGGAGAATGGGTGGATGCTCCCTAGTCTCAAAACAGTATTTTAAAAAATAATGGAGAAAAAAGGGGGTGGATGTAAAGAGGAAGGAATGGTATAAAATCAAATGTTTAATCACATAGAGAGGTTTATAAATGTTGCATTATTATTTTATTTAATGAGTCTATTATTATGTTACCAGTAATTTGAAGTGATTTCCCCTTAATTCTCTTACATGAACATATATATACACTTTCCAGGCTCCAACACCAGCTTCAGCAGTCACTAATGTGCACCCCTTCTATGCCTCCGTCCTAACCAGACCTCCTCTCAAGAAAAATAAATCCCCCTCCCTGTTTTCAACAATTGGGGTGGACACATTGAGACTAAAGACACCAAAGCAATTCAAGTCCAGCTTGTACAATTTAGTATTCTGGCTGTTGAATTTTTTTAAAAAAGCCTCTCTGCTAATTTTCTGTCTCTCAAACACCTCTGCAGCAGAAGAATTGGACCATATGGCTGACCTCCTCCCAGAGCTTGTTGTTGCTTGCTTGCTGTGTTTGCTTTTGCTGCCACCACTTTGCATGTGTCCTCTGTCTTTCTCTATTTTCTGTCTCTCCCTTCTCCTGTCATCCTGGCTCTGGAGCTTATTTTCTTTCTCTTCTGAAATGAGCAAGAAAAAGGAAGAAGAGAGGAAGGGTAATGTAGGCATTTGCAAAAAACCACTGCATCATCCCTGAATTTTGAACATAATAGTGGCTGCACATTTTGCTTTGTGTCTCAGCTACTATAAAAATTAGAGACTTGTTTTTTTTTAAAAAAAACCCAAAATCAAAACAAAATGAAAGCCTAGAATCTGGGCCAGCTAATACAGCTAATATTTTGTACCAACAAGTACAAAGTGCCATGCTCAGATTCCAGACAAAATTTTGGTGAACTGGATGTTTCTTTCTGATTGGAAAGCAACCTTCTCTCTCCCTGGAGCTGTCCATTCCAAAACTGGAGAATTTTAACCTTTGGCTGTTTCTCAGAGCTGACCCATGAACATTCAGGCCTCAGTACAGTGCCCTAGGATCCAGGAACCCTGTTCCTCATCCAAGGTTTGTCAATGAACATAATCTCATATTTTATGAAAATTTCTCTGGAGTTCTGCTGGACTCTGCAAACAACTTTTTGGATATAACAATGGCCATCCTCAACCTTGGAAAAAGTGTGCAATCTTCCCTTTTTAAACAAACAGACTTGGAATTAAAAAAAATAAAATAAAGATCAATAATACTCTTTCATCCCCACCCCTCATATATCACATTCACCACTGATTTTTTTTGGTACTACTTAGATAGATGCTTTTAGTTTTCTTTATATAGCAATTTCCTGCTTGTGAAAAAAGATCTGGGAACTGGAAAAGTTTGCTACATGTTCTCATGTCATCATTTATTATGTGACAGAGAGAAGGTTTTTTTTTTTTACAAGTGTTAGGAAAATCAATAGGTCTTTAATGGCAGGGAAACCTTTTTCTACTGCCAGTCTTTACCCTAGGAGATGAAATGGCATTGGGCTTTCATGTAGAAACGTTTAGCTCAGACTCTGTTCTTAAAAGGAAAAATAATGAGGTCCTATAAGCTTAGAAAGCAATGGTTCACTCCTACAAGTGCAACTAAGATAAAGTGATACACATTGGGTTATTGTATTCTTTTTCTCTCCTGCTTTAAGAAATTCAAACCCAAGGAAAGAAAAGGTAGGCATAGTGTAATGTCATGGTAAACACCATGACACCACCTCACCTCGAGTTTGTGGGTTGTAGGGATTTAGTCTATGTACCAAGCTAAGGAAGCAATTGACAATGAAGGTATCAAATCCCTGGTGACTGTATTCTTTAACCAATGTAGTAATTGAACATCATTGTTTATGCCAAGTACATATTAAGAACATTTTCTGTTGTATACATACATGTGATCAGCTGCTTATGCCGCCTGCCTAAATTAAGAAGATGTTTTGGTGATAATCAAGGTCAAGATCCTGTTCACTGGTTGAAGTACTGGATTATATGGTTGAGCAATTGAATGCACAATAGGAGGCATGACCATATATTCTTCCAGGGAACAAGAGTAAATCCAATTCCCCATTCAGCAGCACTAAGGAGCACACTTCTGGAACTTCACAGGCAGCAATCTTAGGTTTGTGCAATCTGAAGAGCTTGTGCATTCTTGCACAGCCTCTGAGAAACTGAAATCTTGTATAGAATCATAGAACTTGAAGACTCTTTCTGAAGATGTCCAAAGGAGGAGACCCCACCACCTTTCTAGGCAATTGGTTCCATTATCAAACTGCCCTTACTGTCAACACATTCCTGCTAAAATTAGATCAAATTCTACCCTCCTGTAACTTCATACCATTAGACTTGGTTCTACCCTCTCCCTCATTTCTGTGACAGTCCTTGAGGTATTTAGAGTGCAGTCATGTCACCCGTCAGAGTTCTCTTCACCAAGTAAAAAATACCAAACTCATTCTACCTCTCCTTATATGCTTTATTCTCCATACCTCTTAGTATCCTTGTTACTTTTCTCTGAACCTGCTCCACCTTGGCTATATCCTAAAATGAGGTGCCCAGAAGTGAACACCATATTCCAGATGACACCTGACCAGTGCAGAATATAGTGGGACTATTATTTCCCTTGACCTGGGAGCTATGCAGGCTAAAATATTAATGCAGGCTAAAATAGCATTCATCTTCTTTGCTGCAGAATCACACTGCTGGGCCATGTTCAATTTATGATCAACAAAAATCCCAAGATCCCTTTTTTAATTTAGTACTGTTGACCATGTAATCTTCATCCTATACCTGTACATTTGGTTTTTGTGGCCTACATGCAGAATTGTCCATTTGTCTCTGTTGAATTTCATTTTATTAATTTCTGTCCTATTTTCTAGTTTATGTAGGTCCTTTTAAATTTTGCTCCTATCTTCCAATGTGTTAGCAACCCCAACATTTTTGTGTCATCTGCAAACTTATAAAAAATCCCCTCCATCTCATCATCTAAGTCACTGATAAAAATGTTAAGAGTAATGGCCCCAGGATTGAACCCTGTGACACTCCACTTGAGATCTCCTTCCATTTTAAAGTGCAGCCATTGATGGCAACTCTTGAGCACAGTTTTCCAACCAATTATGGAGCCATATGACAGTGTTCCCATCTATTATATATTTAATCAATTTGCTAAACAAAATATTATGGGAGACGGGGTTGCAGACTGCCAGAAATAGTGCAAATGGAGTCCACTTTAAGGGTTAGGGTTAGGGAATCATGGGAACTGTATTTTATTGTGGCACCAGAGCTCTCTGACAGAGAAGGCTCAGTGTCTCAGAAAAAACAAACAATTCCCATGATTCCCTAACACTAACACTAACCCTAAAAGTGGACTCAATTTGCACTATTTTTGGCAGTCTGCAACCCCCTAAATCTTTATTATTTAGGAAGGCAGAATTAGAATAAATAGTCTGATCCACACTTCTACTGTTTCTGCTGATGAAAGCTGAACTCTAACAAGTTTAATTTTCATGATTTCATATTTTTGTTTCCCGTTAAAAGGGTTATTACCCTGGGAAACTCAAATGCACCCCACAAAGACTTTATCAAATGCTAGCTGAAATTAAGATAAATGACAGCCAAAGCATTTCCACCGTCTACTAAACTATTAACTTGATTGAAAAATGCTATTTGTTTTTCAGGATTTTTTCTTGATAAATCCATGCTGGCTCCTACTGATCACTGTATTGTCATCAAGGTACTTGTGCAACACCATTATAAAACCAGCCCAGGACTCCAGTGACTTCAAATGGAGAAAAAAAACACACACAAAAACCTCACATTGCATATACATTTTTAGTTTAAATGCAATTAAGCAACTGTGAGCAAAGCAATTATTTTGCAAGCTATTTCACTGACCTATAAACAAATAATTCTATGTTTGGACCATCAACCAGCTTAAGTATACACCACTACTT
>CM034706.1:114059125-114071366 GCA_020142125.1 Phrynosoma platyrhinos
TCAATTTAAAGTGCACTATTTCTGGCAGTCTGCAAAGGCCCTAACTTTACTTAGATTCTGGGTTGCTTTAGAGAAGAAACACATAGAAACTTATCACATTGTAGTAATTTTTATTTATTATTTTTATTTATTGTAATTTTTAAAATGTATAGATTGTGCTTTTCTTCAAATGAGAATTTCCAGACAGTATGTATAGACAAAACTCAAATATGCAAGACAATGAAAAGGTGTGTGTGTGTGTGTTTACTTACTGAAGCAAGTAGAACATATGTAGAAGCAAGCTACATATGCTTGCCAACCAGCAATGATTATCTCACTTCAAATCTCCAAGGGAGGCACTTTGTGCTGGAAAATAGTCCCAGAGCTACCGCTTACATCTCTCTGTGGCCTTCTCAACATCTAAAAATCTATCTCTTTTGCTCCATCTTTTTGTTTCTGTTCCATTTTATTATTATTCCAAAAAATGGGGAGAGTTCGTATTCATCCATCCTATTGTGTGCTTTCAAGTACTTTCTGACTTATGGTGACCCTAAGCAAACCTATCATGGATTTTTTTTGGCAAGATTTGTTCAGAGGTTTGCCACTGTTATCCCCTGTGGCCAACAGCATGTGATTTGCCCAAGGTCATCCAGGGGTTTCATGGCTGAACTTTGAGTTGGACCCTAGTCTCCAGAGTCTGAGGAGCTTATTGCACACCTAAATAAACAAGTTTACCTTTGCTGGCTTCAATAATCTTACCTCCAGATGTTATCATACACAAATTACCACTGATTTTGCAGTGATACCACTGGTTGGGTCCGACTTGGGCCAAAGCCATGCTCAGCTGACACTTTTTCAAAGTCAGAAGTTTTCGACTTCTAAAATTTGGCAGCTGAACATGGCTTCGACCTGAGTCTGACCCGGGCTATATTTAGCCAGTGACATCGCAGCTAAATTGGCAGCAATTTATGTATGATAACATCCAGGGGTATCCCAGAAGAAGATTTAAGCCAGCAAAGGTAAGACGGTTTATTTGGCATGTGATAAACTCCTTAGTCTAACACTGAAACCATTATGCCATGCTGGCTCTCCACTGTTGGGTTAATAATAGTTATTGGAACTATTGGAAATATAAAATCCAGCAGTCATCCAGATTAGTCTTCTAGTCTTAAGCAAAATGTACATAAGCAATGATGCAGTAATAGAGCAAAGGCTTGAAGGGTTGACGCACTGGAAGATTTTAATTTAATCTATACCCTAGACAAGAGGCCACTTGCAGGACACAATACAGAGAAACATAATGGTTTCCAGGTGGCAAGCAATGCAGACAAAGATGTATTTTATCACCCCATCATATTAATTTGTTTCTGAGTATATCATAAAAGTGGGATTAGATTCCAAGAAAGAAAGCATGAAAACTGTGGGAAGGAATATCAAAAAAGATATGCAGATGATACTATTTTCATTTATCTGTCTCTATCATTTATATTTATCATGATATTCAAATGACACCATGGGCCAATATGTCATAGTAGTTTGAAGTCCAGGATTCAAATCCCTACTCAGATATGGGAAATCCACTGGGTGACCTTGGGCAATTCACACTCTCTCAGCCTCAGAAGAAGGCAGTGGCAAAACCCCTCTGCACAAATTTTGCCAAGAAATCTCCATGATAGGTTCACCTTAGGGTCACAATGTCAGAAATGACTTGAAGACACACAACAACAAAATACAATGGCAGAGACTTGACAGCCCCCATCCTAGCTCTCTCTCTCTCTGTCTCCTAATCATTACACCTAGTTGATTTGGGTTGGGTCTCTTTTCTGTGCAGCCCTTCCTCTGCATTTTGACTTGGAAGCCAAATGATAAATCAGATTCTCTTCCTTCTTTGTATCTATTCCAAACAGTTTCACACAGTGGGCTCCAGAAATTTACAGCCTCTTGGTATAATGCTTCAAGGTTAATGCAGTCAGGCTGTGACAGCCCTTCTCCAGAAGAATTATATGTCACCCTAAAGAAGAACAGCTGTGCCACTGTGCAAGACATCAAACATTCCAGCTGTTTCAGATGAGACCAAGCTGCTTCTGTTTGTGTTCCCTTTTCCCTTTTCATCCCAGAAACAGGTTTCCTTTTTAAAAAGTAAACAGCACAGAATAAAATCTAGTAAAGGGAGATGATACAGCACATAACTGATATCCTTGTACTTGCACTGGAAGCCTAGAGTAATTGCTCATACTAGAAGAAGCAAGCTGGTGTGTAAATATCCATAGCTTTCTCATGTATGAAGAACACCCTGCATGAACACATATATTTTTTGTTCATTTTGTGACAGTTGAAATGAAAACACAGTGCCTCCCAGCCATGAGAAAATGAGTCTAGATATTATCCTGTAAACTGAAGAGAAGGAAATTTTTTCTGCTTCTCCCATTACACAGCTGGGGGAAGCCAGCTCGTAGACACTGGATTCTATGTACAGTATAGTTGTTGCTGTTTGCCTTCAAGCCATTTCTGACTTATGGTAACCCTAAGGTGACCCCATTATGTTTTTCTCCTGGCAAAATTTGTTCAGAATGGGTTTACCCTTGCTTTCCTCTGAGGTTGAGAGAGTGTGACTTGCCCAAAGTCACTCAGCATGTTTCCATGGATGAGTGGGGATTTGAACCTAGCTCTGCCAGTGTCCTAGTCCAATACCCAAGCCACTACTCCACACTGGTTCTTATAATATCACTTAAAATTTAGTCTACATAATTAGATTATCACATGCCTTAAATAATACTCCCTACCTCTCCCAAATTTAACTCTAATTTACACTGCAGCCATGTTTTATCACATAGCTTTTGCAGCAGAATCTGACTTCAGAGTAGATCCCCGCTCCAATGTGCATTTGAAAATATATTCTGGCAGCCATTTTTCGAAGCTGGAAGGTTTTGACTTGGAAAAATGGCTGCTGGAGTGTATTCCCAATTCTCATTGGAGCAGGGATCTACTATGAAGTCAGATTCTGCTACAAAATCTATGCGCTAAAACCTGGCTGCACATGAATTAGAGTTAAATTTGGGAAAGGTAAGGAGTATTATTTAAGGTATGTGATGATCTCCTTAGATTAACTTGGCATGAGAATCAGTAGTGGCTGGCAACTTCCATGATGGTGGGAATAATGATGTTGATGAAGGCAGGTGGGGTCTCTAACTGCACTAAATGAATAATAAAACATTTTTGCAAGGAGTTCTTTGGTACAGAAAATTTCAAAAGGTGTTGCTTTTTGCCTGGTTTTGTGACAAGCAACACTTAAAAAATTCCCTCTTCTTCACAGCCATTAAGGGGACAAGATTTCTGTATCTTTCATCTGACAAGCCTCATAGTATGTCAAACATAGTCAGAAAAAATAAATAAAGCTAAAATTCTATGGGGGGGGCACTCAGTAGTTTTGGTCCAGCTCTTGGTGATAGTGGGTAGTAGAGCAAGGAAACCTAACTTCTTACTGTAATCATGGGAGAATAAGGTGAAGAATGACATCAAATTGGCATGATGATCTCTTAACTCTTGTAACCATGGCTCTGATGAGAATAGTGAATAGCATCCAATGAGGTCATTCTCAAACTGATTATAATGAGCGCACAAAATAGCACAATTACCTATTCATACAAATGATTTTCAAAACCAGAGAGTGAAATAAAACCCTATGGAATTAATTTCCTCCACGTGAGGGCCTGCCACCTTCATTTTAGCCAAAGCTGGAGCTGCCAATGTCATGCTGGGTTGGCTACAAGTGCTGAGAAAAGAACCTCCTTTGAAGATTTTTTTTTAAAAAAAATATTCTTGAAGCACTGAAACTGCCAAACTCATTAGCTTAAAAAATGGAAGGGAAAGTTTTAGTGCCAGAAACGTGCCCAAGGAATACTAACCCATGAACCTGTCATGTCTGGCCTTAATGGAAATTTTATTATGTTAAATTAGAAGATATAACCCTAATGTTAAACTTGAATGTTGGTACCATATTACTATCCCTTTTCACCTTGTCTGATGCTGTGTAACATCATCTGGATCAAATACTAGAAGCCTAACTACAAAGGCACTAGATCTTGGAAACTAAGGGTATAACCACACTGCAGCAATAAAGCAATTTGACACAATTTTAACTGTCATGACTCTATCCTGTGGAATCCTGGGATTTGTAGTTTTGTGAGGCATCAGGCTCTCTGACAGACAAGGCTAATTATCTCACCAAACTACAAATCCTAGGATTCCACACGATAGAGTCATGACAGTTAAAGTGGTGACAAATGGCTTTATTTCTGCATAGGTTAGATGGGTCTTGTCTGGTTAGTACTTGGATGGGGGACTACCAAGGAATACCAAGTACTGTAGGATATATTTCAGAAGAAGGAACTGAGAAACCACCCTCTCAGTATTCTTTGAATGAGAAAACCCAATTAATGAAAGGGTTCATTATAAGTTGTCAGGTGGCTTGAAGGAACATATATGCATGCTCAAATACTACAGTAGCCCTGTGAAATGAAAAGTAGCTTCCATGTCACTTCTTTAATGCTAGAACACTACCAAAGAAATTGTATCAAAAATTATAATAATCCCCAATTCTATTCTTAGTACATGCAGCTATGGTACCACTCAGACAGACTGTTGGTCTTGACTACTCCACTGGATTAATGTGGAACAGTGGTTTGAGTGTTGGATTACAACTTGGATATCAGGGTTTGATCCCCAGCTCAGCCATAAAACCCATTGAGTGACTTTGGGCAAGTCACATGCTCTCAGCGTCAGGATAGACAACAGCAAACCTCTTCTGAACATCCTTGCCAAGAAAACTCCATGATAGGGTCACCTTAGAGTCGCCATAAGTTTGAAATGACTTGAAGACAGTCAACAACAATACTCCAATGGGCAGTAAGCCCTCCAAGTCTTGGCTTTCCCATCCCTGTTACTCCTAGATACTAGTAGCTTCTATGCCAGTGGAGTGGTGAATTTGTGGGATCTTGTCTGAACATTAAGGAGCTAACCAAGATGTTGAAGCTAATCCTCAGGCCCTTTCAGCAATTTTTATGGTTTCTTTAAAGTTTAAATTAAATTATGGAGTGATTCATTGCCCACTGACATGGAATCACCACCACCAATGCTGTTACATTAAGATCTTTTAACTCAGTGGCTTATTGGGCAACTTCCTACAACTGGGGCCTGGAACTCAATGAAGGCTATTTTACAACCCCAGTAGCTACTGCCACAATCAGAATTCAGCAGCAATTGTGGAATTTGCCACTGATGCTGATGAAATTCAACAGAAGTTGTAGAGGCTCTCTGTGCTGCTGACAAAGCTTGAAAAGTTTTTTTTTCTTTAAAACAGTACAGAAATAAAAACAAAGTGTTCTTATATGCCTTCACCCAAAAATTAAAAACGATTGGACAAGCCTTCCCAATAACTTATTGTTGCATTTTAAAAAAGTAACATGTTACTTGTTACTTATTACTTTTTATGTATTTTAAAGTTTCTTTTGAGGGAAACTCCACCTTTTTGTATGTATTTCTGGATGGAATTTTAATTGTTGTAATTGTTCAACAGAGGGGCGGGATATAAATTCTTCTTCTTCTTCTTCCTTATTATTATTATTATTATTATTATTATTATTATTATTATTAAATAACAAGGAAAAGTAATGAGCAAATATTATTCATTGTGTGAAAAAGCAATGGTGTTAGCAGCCACTATGTTATTTGCAAAAGCAAAATCATTATGCTGTCTCTGGGAAAAATGTCATTGCTTATAACTTCCAAGCTGTGGGTGTAGGAGAATGCCAGTACTCTTGGGTCTCATTCCCACTTACATTTAACCCGGTTTGCAATTCATTCTCATTCTGGGTTGATGCTTCAATTGCAGTCCATGTGTCATTCCCACTGTGGAAGTGGGTATTTTTAAAATTTACTTCTTTTTTGGCACAATTGTGATTCCCACTAGTTTATGCTCCTGCAAAATGCCTGTCAATAATCTACGTATCATCGGTGATGCAACCGGCAACACATTCAAGAAAACACAGGAGGGAGTCATGGGTGCCATGGTCAGAATCCCATCCCTCACTAATTTGGGGGAAATCCACCATTTCCACCCTCTCTTTCCCAGGACCTGCCTACATTCCAACCTTCTGTGCAGGAGGAATTCCAAAGTGCCCTGCATTCTGAGCTTGACTAGGAATCATGTCCTCCAAGTTCTGCAAGGCTGGGAGGGCACCACTTAATTGCCATGAGTCAAGATCAACTCGAGGGCAGTGAACAACAACAACAAAACACTGTCTTAAAAGGAAAACACCGGGTCCACTAGGGTGGCTTGGCAGCCTCTGGTTGGTGCAGTGGGCTGGGTAAGGGGCAGGACCTCTGGCAGGGAAGTGGGACTACAAGTCCCAGTGGCCCCTGTGGGCAGAAGTCCTGCCCCTTCTGGTCAATCAGCCTCCCTGATTGGTTGGGAGGCTGGGGAGGGCAGGACCTCCACCTGGTGCCGGCACTCCATTGGCCAGTGGGCCCATAAAAGGCCATGTGGCCGGGGTGGCAGGTGTCATTGCTAGCTGGAGCTCCAATGGGTAGGAGCTCTGGCCGAGAGATCTTCCCTCCATCCTACCCACCCCTGTTGGGATTAAGGTTGCCATAGGCTGTTGTCAAAACTTTCAGGGGTGGCAGCATGGGCTGTGGAGTACAGGATCGGGAGTCCTAGGAGAACCCAGGGTGCTGAGAGCAGTGAGGTGTTGCCATTGCAGGGGCAACTCTTGAACAGTGTCCCCTTGTGACAAAGGGGCTGAGAGGTGGATTGGTGACTAGTTGGCCACCCCTTATGTCAGGGGCCGGCAACCTATGGCCCCCGGGCCGGTTCCAGCCCAGTTTGCTGGACTTACCAGCCCAGGCAGACCCCTGCCACCACCGCCGCCACTCGTTTTGCCATCCGTGCGGCCACGAGCACCGCGGCTGCCATTTTGATTTTCAAAATTGCAGCTGCGATGCATTTGCGCATGCGCAGGAGTACTTTTCATTTTCGGGATTTTTGAGGATTTGAAAAGATCAGGTTTTTGTTCAAATTAACCCCCTTTTAAATTCGAATTTAGTTATCAGACGAGGCGGAACGGGACAAATCCCATAAATTAAAGTCTTCCACTTGTCTGGTTTATTTCCACTTTCTCCCCGCAACTCCCCATGTGATAACTTCCTATGTCTGTTAAATTAAGGCTACTGGAGATAGCTTTCTGAATTGTGTTCACATTCTTATATCTCTTGTTCCCCCAGTACAATGCACATACATTATGATGGCCCTTTCCATATTGCCAGCTATTTAGTGAGCCTGTCTCTAGGCAAGTATCACCATTTTTTTCTCTAAGGCAAAGTGCAGTGTATATTCCATAAAACTACTTTGTGGTAGATTTGCCAATGTTCCTCATGCTGAAAGAAGATGCCCATGTAATAACTTGGAAGTAGAGTCTATGCAATGTAGTCTTTACAATCAGACCTGACAAACCAAAATCTATCCATTATTAAGTAAGATGAATGGAAGATAGACCTTGTTTATCTAAAATTCATGCTGGAAGATAAATATCCAAATGTCACTCTTGTAATTGCCAAATTTCTCTCTGAGGTAGCTAGGATCAGAATGCACTATGTGTTCCCTGTCCAGGTCTTTTATTACTTTCATTGTTTCTGCGAGAGAACAAAGATTTAGAAAATAAACCATTGATTTGTTTCCTTTTGGCCATCACAAGAACTGAAATTGCTAAGAATTGGAAAATGGGCAGTTTAACAATGGACAACTGGTGGCATAGACTATGGGACAGTTTATTAATGGAAAAGTTGTCGGACAGGATGGATAACTTCCATCATGCTTCTTTTGAGGAAAGATGGTATCCCCTTTTGAAGTATATTAACAGTTATTCAAATCAGCTAAAACCGCCAGATCAGCACTTGAGTTTCTGGAATGGGACTTTTACGGAAACCTAATGATACTTTTGGTTTATACTTATATGGCTATTTGTTGTAGACCTTTATGTATACCTCCCTACTGGTATTTGGTCTTTTATTTCAACTTTGTAAGTTTTATTGTGTTTTTTTAATAAATAAATTAAAAAAATGCACTATGTAAACAGGGGCAGTTAGAGTAAGAAAAAGAGAGTTAGTTATAGTTATATTTAGCAACTTCCTCCCCTCTTGTTTTACTGTGGAGATTTTATTGTGAAGAATGTTGGGAACTTGTATTTCTTGATTGAACTTGCATACTTTGACTGAATGTCTAAATTTTGGGACTATGGATCATAATAAATTATGACTGACTGACTCACTCACTCACTGACAACCCAGTTTGGAGTAGTAGAAAGGGATAGCAATGATCAGGGACTGCAAAAGTGTTATATAAAACTTCTGAACACAGTGGATTGCACCAGGTTTATTCAGGCATATCACAGTAAAAGAGGTAATACATCTGTGACCAACAAATGACAATTTGTTTTTCTTTGGAAAGTGGTGCTATTTTAGAATAGATACCAATATTATTATTATTATTATTATTATTATTATTATTATTATTATTATTTCACCTTCACAGAATTTCAATACTTGTGTGTGCCACATGAAAACAATGCAAGTTGAATCTATTTCATTTCCAGGTTATAACACAACAAAAGCCAGAAAAGCCAGGGGGTGATCACCTCTATATGTAATTTATTTAACCAATTAATTACCCACTTTTTGTCTCAATATGAGACTCAAGGCAGCTCATAATTTGAGTGAAAGCAAAATATAGATAAAACAATGAAATGTACAAAAGTTATGGAGAGCCAATGCAGTGTAATGGTTTGAGTGTTGGACTAGGACTCTGGAGATCAGCATTTGATTCCCTGCTCAGCCATGGAAACCCATTGGGTGACCTTGGACAAGTCACACACTTTCTGCTCCAAAAATCCCTGTGATAGGTTCAGCTCAGGGTCACCATAATTCAGAAATGACTGGAAAGCACACAACAATAAGAATGATAACAAGTGCAGAAGTTTAAAAGCCCCTAATCATACTAAAAACATAAATGTAAAACAGCTTTTTAAAAATAGCAGTTATAGTATAATAATTATGATAAAAATAGGAATGTAGTTACAACACACTCCAATTAAAAATCTTCTGTAACTGACAGTTAACATTCAGAAGCTTCAGTAAATAATAGTAAGTTCTTCTACTGTGAGTTGGAACAGTGTGGAGAGAGAGTCAACCTAGTTCCCTGTAGGAAGGAACTCCACAGCCTGGGAGCAGCCACTGAAAAGAAGGCTTTCTCTCATGTCCTCACTAAATATGTCTGTGGTTTAATGATGTTGGTATCAAGAGAAAGCACTCTTTGAGAAAAAACAATGTATGCATCCCTGGCATAATTATACTGTGAACTTCTACTTGGGATCAGATTTTGCCATAATGTACAGTGGGCCCTTGGTATCCTCTGGGGTTTGATTCCAGGATTCCCTGCTCATATAAAAATCTGTGGATGTTCCATTATATAAAATGGTATAGTAGAGGGCAATATAAAATGGCAAAATCAAGGTTTGCTTTTTGGTTTTGGGGGGTGGTGGTATTTTCAAGCTCTGGATAGTTGAATCTGTAGATACAAAATCCATTGATATGGAGGGCCAACTGTATACAATAGATTTAAACCAAGGAGAAATGTACAATGATAGTGAGAAGTTGGCTCCAAATAGTTTAGCAAAACCTTCATGGTGCTTGTCTCTTAGCCCTTTATAGGTCATAGGTATAAATAGTTTTATTAGACACACTTCTCAACATGTCTTTGCATATGCTAGCATTCTTAGTGAAAGACAGCAATGACTGATTAGTGAAAGCACCTAATGGTTCTTGAGATGTACTGCTGAATGTTGGAAATGTTTTTTCTTTCTTTCTTTTTTAAACCGAGCCTTGTTTTGGTTATTTACAAACCGAGCATGGAAATATTATCCTTTACTGGCACATGATAAAACTGAACATTAGATTCGGACCTTTACTTGGTTTATTTGGTTTTTAAAATATTTCATTAATATAAAGCACATATCTAAGGTTAAGACACCATAAATATAACAAAGACAAAAAAAACACCTGTCTACTTCTACATCTACATCTACATCTATAAAAACTACACACTACTACTCATACTACTACTATATTAACTTAAAAGGACAACAGTCAACAAATGCCTTCCAACTTACCAGTTCATGATATCAACCAACATAACACAAGGCTAGTAAAGTACAATTACAGCAGGATAATAGCATCTTTGGCAGGTATGTTTTTTTTTCATCAATGAAAAGGTGCACTCCACCAATGATTGAAATACAGAGCATCAACAGGAGAAACACAGCTTCATGTGATAAGTACCTGCCAAAGACACTATGAGTCTACTGTAATTACACTTTACAAGGCTTCTGTGTTAAAATTCTAACTGTTAATTCTAATTCCCAATAACCTCTAACAGTAATATTAATAAATGACACACTACTTAAAAATATGATCTGTACTATTCTGCAAATCCTAAATTAAGTATTTCTCCTCATTTGTTCTTTCCTTTACTGGGATTATTTGGTTGGGTTTCAAATTTACCAGTAAATATCAGGGGGGTTCTGTGTTTTTTTGCAGTAATATCAACATTCATTGAGTTTCTAATATATGCTATACTGCTCCCCCCCAGCAACATTAATGTGTAGAAAACTCTCTAAATTAGAATTTTTCAATTAGTTACCACAGTACATTAACCAAGGAGTGGGAATCATGCAGCCTTCCAGCAGTCCAGCACGCCTAGCCAGCACAGTGAGCTGTAGTCTACTGCCATCTTGAAGGCCATCCCCTGCATTAACAGTTTAAGCCTCAACATTATGCAAATAATAGATATGTCATTTCTATGGCAAAGCAGTTGATCAATTGCTGGTAGGTACAGTTTAATCGAAAGCTTTTATTACATTAACCTTACTCAAGAAACAGAGTTTCCTTGCTTCACTCCTGGAGTGTCACTCTAAGCTGGTATAGGTTCTGAAAAGAATTGGGTGTATCTTCTTGGTAAAGCTGTAATTACAGTTATTATTGTTATTGTTATTATTATTATTATTATTATTATTATTATTATTATTATTATTATTATTATGCCCATCTCTCAGACTGGGACTCAGGGCGGCTTACAACATTTAAAAAAACAGTTAAAAACATACAAAAATAGTACATTAAAATAGGATTAAATTACTACAACAATTAAAACAAATTCAATACTAAAATATCAAATACTTTAAAAAGATAGAAACGCTTAAAATACATTAAAACAATATAGCATCCCAGGCCATTCTTTAAAAGCATTCTGTTTTGAATGCCTGTCTGAAGAGGAAGGTTTTTGCCTGTTGGTGGAAGGCCATCAAAGAAGGGGCCATTCTGGTCTCCTGGGAAAGGGAGTTCCAGAGTCTAGGGGTAGCCACAGAAAGGGCCCTCTCTCGTGTCCCCATCAACTGTGTTTGTGAGGGTGGTGGGATCTCAGCGCCTGGGTCAGCTCATAAAGGGAGATGAGATCTCCCAAATAGCCTGGACCTGAGCCATATAGGGCTTTGTAGGTCATCACCATTAGTTTGAATTGTGTCCAGAAAGAAACTGGCAGCCAGTGGAGCTGTTTCAACAGGGGTGTTGTGTGATCTCTATAATCTGCCCCTGTTAGCAGCCTGGTTGCAGCTCTTTGGACCAGCTGAAGTTTCTGGTCTTCAGAGGCAGTGACATGTAAAGTCCATTACAGTAGACCAAATGTGATGTAACCAGAGCATGTACCACTGAGGCCAGATCCAGTGTCTCAAGGAACGGGCACAGTTGGTGTACAAGTTTTAAATGCACAAAAACACACCTGGTCACTGAAGAGACCTGGGCCTCTAGGTTCAAAGCTGAGTCCAGGAGTACCCCCAAACTGTGACCTTGCATCTTCAAGGGGAGTGTGACCCCATCTAACACAGGCTGGATCCCTATTTTTGATCTGCCTTCTGACTGACCAGTAGTATCTCTGTCTTATCGGGATTAAGTTTCAACTTGTTTGCCCTCATCCAGTCCATTACTGATACAGACACTGGTTTAGGATTGATGTGGAAAGGAGTAGTAGAGTTGAGTGTCATCAGCATATTGATGACACCGCACCCCAAAACTCTGGACGACTTCTCTCAGCTGCTTCATGTATATGTTAATTAGCACAGGGGATAACAAAGAACCCCAAGGGACCCCACAGGCCAATGGC
>CM034706.1:114126836-114139696 GCA_020142125.1 Phrynosoma platyrhinos
AGATGCTTACAATAATGTTAAAAAGATTAAGCTAAATTATTAGTTTACAAAAGTTAAAAAGAATTAAATAACAATATTATTTTTTAAAATGGTTAAAGTAATTTAAAAATTTAGAACATAATTATTAGTAAAAGATTAAAAATACCGCACAGCACTTTATACTGTATATGAAGTGCTGTGCTATATTTTTAATATTTTACTAGTAATTATGTTTTAAATTTTTAAACTGTTTTAACAAGTTTTTAAAATAATATTGTTATTTAATTCTTTTTAACTTTTGTAAACTAATATTACGCACACACACACTTATGTTTCATAATTCAAAGGCTTGCCTGAATAGAAATGTCTTCATCTGCCAAGAGAAAGAGAGCAGGAAGGCAGCCAACCATGTAGTTCCAAAATAAGAGATATGATAAACTTTTCCGACAACCACCAAAACAACAAAAAATGCCATACACACAAAAAATCAATTAATATAAAGTAACACAAAATTTAAACTGGAAATGCATAGGCAAGAAGGGATGTTTT
The DNA here is from genome assembly GCA_020142125.1 of Phrynosoma platyrhinos. Lineage (NCBI taxonomy): Eukaryota > Metazoa > Chordata > Lepidosauria > Squamata > Phrynosomatidae > Phrynosoma > Phrynosoma platyrhinos. The sequence continues at coordinate 114,127,365 of CM034706.1, forward strand.
AATTTGACACCAGAACTAAAATAGATTTGGTGCCAGCCACATCAACCCTGGAACACCACTAAAGAGTAAAATGTTTTCTTTGAGCTTTATTACATTACAACAGTATGATGGCATACCAGTGCAACAGCACTGACAGCAACCCCGCTGTACTGCATGCTGTATGTGTCCTGGCATCATACTGTCATACCATTGTGGCAAATCTGCATTTTTGCTTGTTGAAAATAATCTGTTAATGGCTACCTCTTGTGCTTCAAAACACTAGTTTTTTGGGTGCAGAACTCTGATCCTCCTTTCTCCCATGAGAATCCCATGATTGGGTGGGATGTGGGCAGGTTGCAGGTGTGGCCCACTAGTACCTCCCTAGCAATTCACCAGGAGATTTGAGCTGGTGATACACAGACTACTTCTGGTGATAGTTCCAAGAAGATCATATCAGTATGTTTAAACCCCCACAATGGTGAAACACTATAACACTATAACATCACAATAGCAAAGCACTCCCTGAAATATTTAAGTATGCACTGTAATTTTTTTAAAAGGAATTTACAGAGGCATTCAAATGAAAAGGTTGTTTCATCCACACATGAAATAAAGAAATGGTGGGGACAACATGGCCACCTTCTTTTCCTGTCCAACTTCTTGCAATGAAACATCTCATGCTATGCTATGCATGCCAGCATGAAAGGAAAAAAAAAAAAAAAAAAAGGAGGGGGGGGAGGACCAATCATGAAGCTAAGGGGTCGGATGGGATGGAGGCTGTGGTGCCATACTATGCCTGTACTGCAGAAGAGAAATCCGTGTGTGTAGTGTTTTCATTGTGAGGTTATTATGGAAATGAAGCAAGGTGCAGTACAATTCGTTTCCATCCCATGAATCTTTGCAGAGGATCAACTTGCCATAATGGTAAAGTGCAGTGAAGCTTTTTGTACATTTATATTTTTCCCACTGAAGATACTCAGAGAAGATCTGTGAATATCATAATATGTGGGTAAAATGATCTGGGAGTAGACATTTAATCATGCATATGGACCATTTATAGGGCTTTAAAGGTGATAATACACACCTTAAATTGGACTCAATAATTATGGGTGTGATAATCAAGAGGTCACATTGGCTAATCTCTCATGGAAGCAGGCAGCCTCAGCAGGATGCAGATTTGCTGTCATTCTTCCAAGGCGAGTGGCACCAGTAGGAGGCCACCCAGACCAGTCTTATTGATGAAGGAAGCATGGCATGACAAATGACCAGTTGAATAATACAGGGAGGAAGTACCAGCAGAATGTCTCAATAACCAGTCTGTACTCCACATGTAGGTTGTATCTGCAAGAGGTGATACTGGCCAGTGTCTCACTGGCATCAGCATGACAACACAATGAGCAGTTTCTTTTTTCAGCATCAAGCAAGAGGTCATAATGAGTCTTTCTTCCACAGGCAGGCACCATCATCATGATGTCACAATGGGCAATCTCTCCTCCACAGGGAGGCTGAATTACAGTGGGGAACATCTTATTAAAGTACTCAGTATCAGTTTGAGTACAATGTGAAGTCGTAGGCTTTCATGGCCAGCATCCATAGTTTTTTGTGGGTTTTTCGGGCTTTGTGGCCATGTTCTAGAAGAGTTTCTTTCTGAAATTTCACCAGCATCTGTGGCTGGCATCTTCAGAGAAAACTGGAATGGAAGAGAATGGGTCTATATATACTGTGAGACCCTGGGTAGGGAGGAGTGGTTCCCAGGTGAACTGTGGGTTGTTCTGTGTTGAATAGGTATTGTTCTGTTGTTAATGGCATGGCTCCAGGGTGGGAGGAAATGCACTCAAGGTTATTGTCTGCTAATCCCATGTAAACTGTGTATTGTTCTGTGTTGAATAGGTATTGTTCTGTTGTTAATGGCATGGCTTCCAGGTAAGGATATGCAATCAGGGAGAATGTCTGCTATTGTTTGCTGGGAAAGCCTGAACCTGGTTGGTTTCCCATTTGCATTTGCTGAGTGCTGATTTTCTTATTTTTTAGGACTGGTAGCCATATCTTGTTTACTTTAAGGGTTTCTTCTTTCCTGTTGAAGTTATCTAAGTGTTTGTGGATTTCGATGGCTTCCCTGTGCATTCTGACCTGATAGTTGTTGGCATGGTCCAGAATTTCATTGTTTTCAAACAGCATTTTATGCCCAGGATGGTTTATAATGTGTTCTGCTAGGGACATAGGGACCACCAAACGCAGTGTACAAACATGAGTCAAGTAACATGAGAGACACTGCAGACTGGGCCAGCCAGAAAAATCAGCAGTAGCAGAACACATTATAAACCATCTTATTAATCTTATGTTTCCAACTTCCTTCCTCTTTGCAGGACAAAGTAAGATACTGAAGACAAGTGAAAATCAGTGAAGTATTAATTTTGTTATTCTCCAATCACAGGACTATGAAACTATAGACAAAGCATGAAGACAGCTGAGGCAGAGATGAGACATATTAGGGTAAGAATGGGATTCTGAGAAAGCTATTCTTTCAATGTCATGGTGCTTTTTTTTTTTAAAAAAAGAAAAAGATTAAATTTGTTTTCAAGCATTATCATTCACTGGCCTGTACTTATCTTTCTGAAATACTGTAATACTGAAATACTATAACCTTCTTGCTTAGAGACACCACTGTGATGTATGTCATGTTCATACCAATTGCCCAAATAATCACACATATTTAGAACTCTCTTTCTTATCACCATTGTATTTATTCTCCTGAAAACAGGCTAGTTGGTTACTTCCTTGTCACAATGGCATGCTGCAGTTTTTGGTGTTTGGTAGTGACACATTAAGCAGTTGTTATCTCAGATGTGGCATTGTGGTGCACATTGAGTTTAGCAGGTCTTTTGCCTGATAGTGTAATCTTGAATACTGTTTTCTTCTATTGTTGAAGTACCTTCCAAATGAACTGGTAAGATTTGTTTCCACTGCCATTGTGGCTTCCTTTGCCACCTTTGCAGAGGTGAAGCTCTCTTCAACTAGAAAAAAAGATGCTATTTGTGCTTCACATATGCATGGCTCATTATGTCTCCTGATGACTTTTGTCAGTAAGCCGTTTCTGTCAATAATTTTCTGCTTCAATGCACTATTCATTAAAATTCCATTATATGGCATTAGAGGTTTGACAGATCTGGGAGCTGTCAGCACATCAAACTGACATCACCAGTTTCCTTTCAAATATGATATTGCCATCTATCTTGACAGTGCAGAGTTATTTTCTTTCCCTTCTCAGTACAGCTCACCTACAGCAGAAGGCTTTGCTCTTTCATGTAATCACAGTTGCTCTCCTGTTATACCAAGTTATCAACACTTGTACTGTGCTACTTTTGGTAGCAATTGTGTAGTAATTCCAATTGCTCTATCAACGGGGCTGTTAAATGACCATAAAACCTAGGCTACCCAGTCCTCACTGTAGTCTTTTGAACCAGTTCCAAGATTAAGAAGGGGCTAGCTATATATCTGTCTATGCTGTAAAATATCAGCAGGATATATTTTTTCCTAGGTTCAATTTCTAGGACGCCCTTCCTCTCCCAAAGCCATCAAGGGTCTAATCTGCAGGCAAGAAATAATGCAGTTTGACACCGCTTTAGCTGCCATGGCTCAATGCTATGGCATCCTAGGATTTGTAGTTTTGTGCTGTATTTAGCTTTCTCTCTCAGAGGGTTCTGGTGCCACAAGCAACCACAAATCCCAGAATTCCATAGCCATGGCAGTTAAAGCAGATGTCATTATTTCTGCACTGCAGATAAGACCAGAGATGGCTAGATCCTATAATTTTGCTATCCCAAGAATTATTACGTTTTTCTGCCATGCTTTTTGTTAAAGGCTTTCTAGGTCAACAATGGAATCTGAAAAAAATCCTAGAGCCCAGATCCCTAGTGTAGAAAGTTATGTTGCAAGGTTGTGATGGTGAATAGGAGGTAAGTATGCCTCCCTCCCAGCAGAGCTTTTAGGAAATATTGGCCTCTTCCCATTGAAATCAAAACTGGAACTAAGATGTTCAATGTCTTTTTGCATTGCAGATGTGGCTGGCACATGTGAAATTTGGCAGAAATAAAATATAAGAAGCAGTGTTACACAGAGTCAGACCATGGGTCCATCTACCCCAGTACTGTCCACTCTAATTGGCAGTGGCTCTCCCATGTACAGATAGGATTATTTCCCTAGTCCTACCTGGATATCTTTTCCAGATATTCCTTGGTGGTCCTATTCAAATGTTAACTCAGCCAGATTTTAGATGTTAGCTTCTAAATTTGGATGAGATTATGTATGTTTGGGATGGTATACCAAAAGTCCACTCCTTATGAGAGGACTTGTAGATGACTGCCACTGGATGTTTTTCTTCCATGCTGCTCTCCACAGGCAAATACACATATCCTTCATTTTCTCAATCATTTGTTCTCTTGCTTTACCCTCATGGTCTTAAATGTTTGTAAATCCTCATTCTTTAATATGCAAAGGGATCTTGCAGCACCTTTGAGACTAATTGAAAATAGAAGTTGATAGGATAAGCTTTCATAGACTTGAGCCTATTTCCTCTGATGCATGTGGTACTTCCTACTTCATAGGGACAAAAGTTCATGCTACCAACTTCTGTCTTTCAGTTAATCTCAAAGGTGTTGCAAGATCCCTTTGCATACTGATTTTCCAGTTTAACAAGCCTATGTCTTTGAATTCTACCCACATTTTTGAGAATGAACATGAGGGAAGCTTGATGTTAATCAACTGAGAGAGCTGATGGCTTGTGTTTCTGCCTTGGGGAGAAGGCTGTGAGAAACTGCCTTAAATAATAGAAGGCCACTTTTAAAAATATCTGCATTTGGGTGACATGATACTAATATTTACTGAGACAATGGTAGCAAAAATATCAATTTGCTGTTAAGAATGAAAGTCTGAAGATCTAATGTCTTGTGTGGTTAAGTTTCTGTATGCACTGGCCATTGTATAGAGCAGGGGTAGCCAACCTTTCCCCTTTAAGGGCCAAGGGACTTCAGCTCCCAGAAGCCTTAGCCATGTTGGTCAATAGTTCCATGTTGGCCAATAGCTCCTGGGATTCTGGGAGCTGAAGTCCCTCGGCCCTTAAAGGGGAAAGGTTGCCTACCCCTGGTATAGAGCATGAAATTTTATGTATAGTGGGAGGAAGGGAGAGAGGGAGGGTGTAAATGGAATATCTCTGGACACAGTAGGAAAGCCTAGTTTCTTCAATATTGCTAGATATTAAAATGGTAGACTGATATATAAGTTTAATTTTAACTATGAGGAATGCCTGTAGTAGTTACTAAACAACAGATTTTTATTTTTGTATCTGTTCCTGATGCAAAAACATGAAGACTCCTTGTGGAATTCATTGTCCTCTGCCTACAAAGAGGCCTGTAATGTTGGAAAATGTAACTTGAGTGTGGAAATGTACAGATGTGGGAATTGTAGTCTGCGTGTAAAATGACAACATGGGAAAGTTTGCATGCAGGTGGAATATGAAAAACAATTACAAGAGAAGATAGTCAAGGACAGTGTGTGTCTGGGAACATGGATAGCAACTGTAAACATATTAGGTCATCATGTTTTGTGAGAAGCATTGTCCATGTGACTATGAGTCACAAGGAGAGGCTGGACATTGAAAATGTTTAGCAAGTGTCAACAAATGAATTAAGCCCTCAGCTTGGGGGTGGAGCTGTGTCTTTTTCTTCTGCTGGTCAGCTGGTTAGGTCTGATGATTCTTTTTGTTCCTGCCTGCTGATGTTCTGATCTACTTGTAAATAGTTAATTTGTATTTACTGCAACTGGAGAGTAAAATGTGCCTCTTTAGAGTTATCTTCTGCCTCCGGTCTGATTAATGGGAAAGCTGCATTCTTAGGTAGTAAGATCAGCACCAGAGATGAATGCCATGGAGATCAACTCGCAGTGGAGGAAGGCTTCAGCAATGGAGGTTTCCACAATCTGCTCTGCTCAACACAAAATAACACAGGGCTATGGTGTCCAGATCACTCTGTGCTGTGCTGCTGGTGGCTTCGGGAGTTCATGAACTGTGAGTAAGAGGCACTATTTTTTGTTTTTTTAAAGGGATCCTTTTTAAGCTGTCGTGCCGGAAGGCAAAAATGTTAAGATTAATGGACTTTGCTTTGACTTAACACAATAGACAGTGGAAGCTGGGAAAGCAGCCAGGACTCTTAAGTGCTAGTTATGGAGGCTGTGAAATTTCCCAAATTGGATGAATCAAACTTTAGTGCCTGAAGCACTTATGCTCAGTTGTTGCTTGTGAGAGAGGGTCTATGGACTGTGGTCCAAGCTGTGGTGCCAGTTGGGGCTGGAGCAATTGTTCAGCAAGATGATCAAAAAGCAAAAGCTAATATCCTCCTTTTGATTTCTCCTAATCCAATCAATTATGTCAGAGATCAATGATCTGCCAAATAGGTATGGGATACTCTTAAAGATATTTATCAATCCAGCACAGCTTTGTCAAAGATGATTTAGTGCAGAAGACTTTATGTGTGCAATATGCAGCATGGGCAGTCTCCTGAAAAGCACTGGAGATCATCCAGGATTTGTTTAATCAAGTCCAGATGAGAGGTGTTCAACTCCCAAGGGAACAAAAGACATATATTTTGCTGGGGAGTCTCTCAAGGGAATATGAGCATGTGCTGTATGGTCTTCAAGGAGTTCCTGAAGCACAAATCACAATGGAATTGGTAGCTTCCAGAGTTTTAGAAGAGAGCCAGCATTGCCAGTTTGAGGCAGGACTCCAGAGGCAGCTGCAAGGAATGCCTAGGTCCATGCACACACCAGAGGGAGCTTCCAGGGAGCTGCAACTGGAGAAAGCAGCTGTGTCCAAGGAGAGAAAGTATTTTTATTGTGGGAAACCTGGTCATCTGAGGAAAGATTGCAGGGAATTTGCAGCAGCCAAGCAAAAACAACAACCCAAAACTCTGGGACCAGAAAGGGAGTTGTGGCTGTGACAAGGAGCAGTGACAGTGTGGCCTACCAAGATGTCAAGCCCAATCCAGACTGAATTCTTAATTCTGGATTCACAGGACATATGGTAAACACTCTTGAGCTACTCAAAAGTAAGAAACCTCCCAATGTGGCTTCAGTAGCTTTGGCTTATGGAGCACCAAGGGAAATCAAAGACATGAGGATTGTGTTCATCCCAGGGTTTGCAAAAGACTTTGATAATGTATTGTGTGTACCTAAATTGCAAAACTATTTAGTTAGTGTGTCTGCTTTGACCACTGATGGGTATTGATTGAATTTTAAGGGGGATGAGTGTGTGATCACCATGAATGATGAGGTTTGTGCAAAAGCTGTGAAAAGGGACAAAATCTATTTATTATATGATGGATAGGGCAGAATGTGCAGTAGCTAATAATGTGCCTTTACATTTAGATTGTGCTCATTACTACCACCTGGTGTTGGGACATGCAAGGTTCAAACTGGGGGAGGTGTGCCCAGAATTCAAAATGTCTTCTTGTTCAAATCAATTGGAATGTTCAGTTTGCAAAAGGATAAAGTTGAAAGCTTTTCCTGTGGTAAAATGCAGCAAATGCACAACAAAAACACCTTTTGAATGTGTACATGCAGACCTTGCAGGACCTTTCTTAAAAAGGCTGGGAAACAACAAGTATTTTATGGTAATTGTGGATCGTTTTACCAGGTACTCTTATGTGATGCTCTTGAAGGAAAAGAGTGGAGCAGCAGAGTGTCTCAAAGAGTGGGTTAACATGATTGAAAGGGAGTTTGAGTACAAGTGGGATCTTTGATCACAGACAGAGGTGGAGAATTCTTGTCGAATTGTTTGAAAAATTGGTTGAGAAAGAAGGGAATTCGTCACAACATCACAAACCCTGCAGATCTGCAGGAGGATGGTTTGGCAGAAGCCAAATAGGTGTCTTAAAGCAAATAAAAGACTGCATGATGTTAGATGCAGAAACACCTGAGCATTGGTGGAGGGAGGCTATTCTGACAGTAAATCATCTTGCAAATCGTGTTTGGAATTCTGCTGTAAAGAAAACCCCAATTCATATGCTTTATGGTAGACCACCTAATTTAAAGTACTTGAGAGTGTTTGGACAATATGCAAATGTGTATGTGCCTGCCAGTTTCAGAAAGAAGGGTGAGCCTAAGTGGTGCAGGTTGATGCTTTTCTGGGAATAGCTATAGATTTCATCTTGGTCATGGGGAGATCTTGCTATCCAGAAGTGCCAACTTTGAAAAGCACTAGTGTTGGGAGAAGCTGCATTCCAACAAAGAGGTTTTTCCTAGGTTGGGACAGTTGGACATGATTACTAGAAATGGAGGGGTTGTAAAACAAGAATCAGCATCATAAAATCATAGAATTATAGAGTCAGAAGAGACCACAAGAGCCATCCAGTCCAACCTCCTGCTGCGTTTGTACCATAGTTTTATCAATTCCTCATGAATACAAAGATTCCAACCCTTTCCACTCTACTTTAAACTATATAAAGCCTTTTTCAACTTGTACACTTTTCTATCACTGTCCTGTTCAAAACCCAAAGGTTGTTCCATGAACACTTCTTCCTCAAGGTTAGCATTCAAATAAGAAGTTTCAAAATCAAAATGCCTTACTAACTGGTCCTTCCTTGCTACTAATACCAAAACCAATCTCAGGCTTTCTGACTTAGCTATAGCAGAAAACGTTTTGTCAAAGTTCTCAAACTTCTGCTGTGCAAAACCTTTTGCCACCAACCTAGCCTTATATCTATGAGTACCATCTGGCATCTCCTTTCTTTTGAAAACCCATCTACAACCTATCACCTTGTGATTCTTAGGTCTCTCAACAATCTCAAAAACTTCCATATCTACCAATGACATGTACTCCTGATCCATAGCTGAAAACCACTTCTCCTTCTCCTCCTCAGGATAACTCTGCAAATCCTTAAAACTCTCAGGCTCATCAGCCACCACTGTACAGGCTCGTGCACTTTACACTACACAATGTTCTGGAGGCTTTTTCACTCTCTGAGTCCTCCTTGGCAAGATTACCTTTGTCCTTCCTTTCTCATCTTCACTGTCAGAACTCGTCTGAATCTCTGTATCTCTTTTTCTCTTTGCCTCCAACTTTCTAGTTGGGGTTGGTCATGTCTGTGTAGGCTGTTCTGAAGTACTAGACTCAATGCAATTTTGGCTGCATCAATAGAAGTATAGTGTCTCGATCAAGAGAAGTAATAATGCCACTCTATTCTGCTTTAGTCAGGCCTCACCTGAAATACTGTGTCCAGTTCTGGGCACCACAATTCAAAAAGGATGTGGAGAAACTGGGGCATGTCCAAAGGAGGGAAACTAAAATGGTGAAGGGTCTGGAAACCAAGCTCTATGAGTAATGATTTAGGGAGCTGGGGATGTTTAGCCTGGAGAAGAGAAGGTTAAGAGGTGATATGATAGCCTTGTTTAAATATTTGAAGGGATGTCATATTGAGGAGGGAACAAGCTTGTTTTCTGCTGCTCCAGAGACTAGGATCCAGAACAATGGGTGCAAGCTCCAGGAAAAAAGATTCCACCTCAACATTAGGAGGAACTTCCTGGCAGTAAGGGCTGTTTAACAGTGCAATACACTCCCTCAGAGTGTGGTGGAGTCTCCTTCCTTGGAGATCTTTAAGCAGAGGCTGGATGGCCATCTGTTGGGGATGCTTTAATTGGGAATTACACCAAGGGAGATGAGACATTGGTGATTTATGTTGATGACTTGTGTGTCGCAGTGAAGTCAGAACAGGAGATTCAGGTAAAGAAATTTGTGATTAAGGATTTAGAAATTCTCAAGGCCTACCTAGGGACTGAGGTAGAGTGGACTAAAGATGGTAGATGTTTGTTGAGTTAACAGAAGAAGATATAAAGACTGATTGAGAAATGGGGACTACAGAGTGCTAAAGTAGTGAAAAGTCCTATGACTCCTGGTTATGCCAGTGGTGAGTCAATAAAGGAGTTTGACAATCCAGAATTGTTTAGAAGCATTGTTGGGAGCTTGATGTTCACTGCAAACTACACAAGGCCAGATATTTCTTTTGCAGTGGGAGTGCTTAGCTGGAAGGTGAGCAATCCAAAAGTCGAGGACTGGACTGCAGTGAAACATGTGTTAAAGTACCTGAAAGGTAGCAAAGACAGAAAGCTTGAAATACAGGGCAGCATGGTTCAGCTTGATTGTTTTGTGGATAGTTCATTTGCTTCAGAATTACATGACAGACAGTCAGTGTCTAGTTTATTGATAAAGTTTGGAGAAAGTCCAATAGTTTGGTGCAGCAGGATGCAGAACTGTGTAGCCTTGAGCACATCTGAGCCAGAGTTTGCAGCTTTGTCAGAAATGGTTTCAGAAATACAGTGGATAAGACAGTTGCTTGAAGCTTTAGGTGAAAGATATGTTGAACCAACTGTGGTTCATGAGGATTCACAATTGTGCATTGCAATGTCAGAAACTGAGAATTTGAAGTGCAGAACAAAGTACATAGGTGTGAGGTACCAAAATGTTAGCGAGATGATCCAAAACAAAATTGTGCAACTAGAGTACATCGAAACAAGGGACAATATAGCTGATGTTTTTACAAAAGCATTGTCAATTGAAAAACCTGAACAACTAACACGGCTGGTGGGAATGGCACCTTAAATATACAATACTAGCTGTTGAGCTAAAGTGCAAAATAAAGGGGATGAATAAAAATACATAATACAACTAAACAACATGACACACATCTATACATTTGGAGGGGAATGTTGGAAAATGTAACTTGTGTGCGGAAATGTACAGATGTGGGAATTGTAGTCTGTGTGTAAAATGACAACATGGGAAAGTTTGCATGCAGGTAGAATATGTAAAACAATCACAAGAGAAGATAGTCAAGGACAGTGTGTGTCTGAGAACACGGATGGCAACTGTAAACATATTAGGTCATCATATTTTGTGAGAACCACTGTCCATGTGACTATCAGTCACAAGGAGAGGCTGGACTTTGAAGGTGTTTAGCAAGTGTCCACAAAAGAATTAAGCCCTCAGCTTGGGGGTGGAGTTATGTCTTTTTCTTCTGCTGGTTAACTGGTTAGCTCTGAAGATTTTCTTTTTGGTTCCTGCCTGCTGATGTTCTGATCTACTTGTAAATGGTTAATTTGTATTTACTGCAACTGGAGAATAAAATGTGCCTCTTTAGATTTATCTTCTGCCTCTGGTCTGATTAATGGGAAGGCTGCATTCTTAGGTAGTAAGATCAGCACCAGAGATGAATGCCATGGAGATCAACTTGCAGCGGAGGAAGGCTTCAGCAGTGGAGGTTTCCACAGTCTGCTCTGCTCAACTCACAAAATAAAATGTGACCTCATAGGAATGGAGGCATATTGGATTGCAAGAGAGGAGTCCATGTTGAGATGCAAATAGCCTTTAAATTTTCCTGATCTTTGCAAAACTCCCAATAGCCACATAGACAGAAGGAGGAGGGGACAGCCTGCAAAAGATAACTTCCACTTACCATCTTAGCTAAGGACAGAAACATCAAAATGCAGGGATCTGACTAACATCTCCAATTGTTTCTCCTGTTTGGTTTGTAACATCTTCCCTGATGAAGAAGCCAATGGAGCTTCAAAAGCTTGTAACAAGTATATTTTGCATTTTGGTTGGCCAATAAAGATTTCACTATTTGATGGATTTTTGTTTGGATTTTGTAAATGGCCAACACAGCTACCCCTGCATGTTACCAGATTTATATGTATTGCTGAGATTTTTGTTTAAATTTGCTAAATGGCCAACACAGCTAACCCTGCATGTTACCAGATCTATATGTATTGCTAAGATTCACTGAGTTGAAATTCTAAACATACCTTCTGGAAGATGTTGATTTATACTGTGCTTTGGTTCATCACTTTGAGGCAAGTGTTACGACAGCCCTGAGATATACAGATTTTTGCAAAGGTTACAATCCATTAATCAAGCAAAATCTCTTGATGTTGAGCCAAATATGTGGGACAAATAATAGTTATTATTATTTTTGAACAATTGGATCACAGTGTTCTTTCCTAGCACAGAGGAAACCTAAAAGATGTCCATGAATGAATCATTTCCAAGAAGTATAATACTTCTCCACAGCCCCCTCTGTTATTTCCTATGTACTTTTGAGAATAATGGCTGTATGGTGCCATGTTGTATAATTAAACTAGGAATCATTATAGAGAGCTAGTTGTGGTATATTTCAAACAAAAAAATATGCTAAGTTTATTATTTCTTTTTAGATAATGCTTGAAGAGTGAAGTAAATTTTGTGCTACCTTGAGCTGTGCAATCTCTTTCTCTCTCTCCTTTTGTCATCCATCAATTTGGTTGTATTTTTT
>CM034706.1:114139796-114154767 GCA_020142125.1 Phrynosoma platyrhinos
CAACACAGACAACACACAGTTCACCTGGGAACCACTCCTCCATACCCAAGGTCTCACAGTATTTATACACCCAGACTTTTCCATTTCAGTTTTCTCTGAAGATGCTAGCCACAGATGCTGGCGAAATGTCAGAAAGAAACTCTTCTAGAACATGGCCACACAGCCCGAAAAAAAAAACCCACAACAAAAAAACTATGGATGCCGGCCATGAAAGCCTACGACTTCACACTCAATAGGTACAGCTATTCCAAGCATGGGGTAGCGGTTGCCATTGTTGTGTATACTTGTCATGTAGCCATTAATAATAAGGAACTTCACAGGATAAAAAAAGTGGCAGCCCACATCCAGCACTACCATGCTTGAATACACTAGTATAAATATGTAGACTTGTAAGAGCTAAGCCTTCAAAGCCCTTGGTTTGGATGGGTGAATCTGTTCGTTTCTCTTTCTTAAAAGCTGAAGCTGTTTCCATATGCATACTATACCAAGTTAAATCTGTCCCATCACTCCATAAAAAAAGAAAAAGAAAAAAAGCTTGTTTTGCCATTTCAAACTACATTTTCTTAAATTAATTTTAGTTCTGGAAAATTTGTCATAATTACAAACAGAGCTACAAATACAAAGAGAAACTGGGAAAAATAAATTATCAGGAACAGATATTCCAATCAACTGCTACAGTCCACACAGACAGAATCAGCTGTAGTGTTAAGTGATATATGTCAACAAATATGGAAAACAAAAAGGTGGCCAGACTGGAAATGATCAATATATATCCCTATCCACAAAAAAGGAGACACAAAGGGCTATAGGACCATAGCATTAATCTCCCATGCAGACAAATAATGCTCAAAATTCTGAAATTTAGGTCCAAAACACACAGCAGAAATAATCCAGTTTGAGATCGCTTTAACTCAATGCTAGAGAATTCTGAAATTTAGGTTCAAAACACACTGCAGAAATAATCCACTTTGAGATCGCTTTGGCTCAATGCTAGAGAATTCTGGCAACATAGTTTTGTGATACATTTAGCCTTCTCTGTCAGAGAGCTCTGGTGCTACAGTTCCCAGGATTCTCTAGAACTGAGGCAAGGCAGTTAAAGCAGTCCCAAACTGGATTATTTCTGCAGTGTGTTTTTGACCGTAAACTCCAATCATATATGGAGAGATAAATTCTAGAGGTGCATGTGGGGTTCAGAAAAGGAACAGGCACTAGGGAACACAATGCAAAACATACACAAATGAATTCCAGAAAAAACCCAGCATGTGCTTTATAGATTATAGGAAAGCATTTGGCTGCATAGATCATGAATAACTATGGATGGCTCTTATGGTCATCAAACTGCCATCACATCTGCTGGTCCTAACAAGAAATCTGTACTTAGGACAAGAGGCTATGGTTAGAACAAAATAAATTTGGAGCTGTGAATCAGACTTTGAAGTTGATCATAAGTCAGAGGTGTGTGTGTGTATGCTGTATTTTGTATTATATATATATAATAATATATATATATTAACTGAAGGTAAAAGCCTCCAGGAACTTTGGACAAATCAACTGTGTATTTGTTTCCTTTTAGTGTGAAATGTGGCCAGTGCACTGCCAATACCAATAACTGTGGGTGGTGGTGTTGCTTTTTGTACTTTGCTGTGAATATTGTTTTTGGCTGTAGCAGGGTGATTTTCCCCCAGACTGTGCCAGTAGTTGGCCTTGTCACAAATATAATTACTGGCCAACACAATATAAGATATGCAAACAATACCACACTACTAGTGGAAAACATTACCAGCATGGAAAAATTGCTAAGGAAGAAAAAAAGTTGCAAATGTAGGTTTACTGCTAAACACAAAGAAACAAAAAGACAAATGGGTCCTTGAGCAGATAAAGCCTGAACCACATAAATTCAACCTAAACAATGAGGAAATCAAAATAGTTGAATTCCTATACCTTGGACCAAACATTGATCAGAGTGGAAACTGCAGTCAAGAAATAAGAAGACTAGGTATGGGAAGAACAGCTATGAAAGACAAGATCCTAAAGAGTAAATATATTCAATTAAGTTCTAAAGTTAGAATTGTCCAAACCATTATATTCCCCATCACCATGTATGGATGTGAGAGCTGGGCAGTAAGGAAAGTGGACAGAAAGAAAATAAACTCATTTGAGATGTTATGCTGGAGAAGAGTGATGAGGATACTGTAGACAGTCAAAAGAATAAACAAATGGGACATTGAGCAGATAAAGCCTGAACTCTCCTCGGAAGCCAAGATGATCAAATTGAGACTGTTGTATATTGGCCACATCATGAGAAGCCAAGGCTCATTAGAAAAAAAAAATGATGCTAGGAAAGGTAGAGGGTAGTAGAAAGTGTGGCTGCCTGACTCACTGGGCTGGCCAATTTGTCTCTGGGGGATGTGCTCAGAGGCTGCTGCGGCTCTCAGCCCCAGCCCCTGGCTCAGCATCTTCCTCCTGGGCCTAGGAACAGCCCTGATTGGTTAGCTGGGGCCACGGGAGGGTGGAACTTTCTACCTGAGTGAGATGACAACTCCCAGCATGCACTGGGAGATGGATGTGGTTTGGCCACTGGAAAGGGTGGGACTTCTAGTCTTCCCATTGGTGGGTTGGCAGGACTTCCTGGCCCCTTTCCCATTGGCCCAGAGGCTTATTTTAGGCCACATGGCTGGGCAGAGGATGCCATTCTGGCTTGAATCTCCCCACTCTCCTACCCAGGTTTACTTCTGCAAGAGAGTTGTGGGGTTGCTGTCACAACTTCTTGGGAGTGATAACATGGGTTGTGGATCCGGTGGGCGTGGCTACTTGTCATGCTGAGTACAGGTATCAGGAGTCCCATAAGGACCTGGAGGTGCTGACATCATGGAGGAGTTGCCATTGTGAGGGCAAATCCTGATCAGCATCCCCTGGTGACAAGGGGCAGATATGTGACAATGCACATATCCAGTTACCCCTTTTTGTCATTCCAAAGCCTGGATGTGACCAGGCAACAGGGTTCATTGATCAAGATTCAGGTTGGTCAATGCCAGATCCTGACCCATGCCTTGGGCCAACCCCACTTGTCAGCCGTATTTAATAAAGTTGTGGCCTTTTTTCTTCCATATGATGGTTTCTGTGCATTTCTTTATGCGGTGCCCCCTCCACTGCAAGAGAGGAATACTACATGCCAGGTGGATAGGTTTAATCACAGGTCTGAAATTATGGGACCTAAGCAGAGGAGTGGAGGCCAGCGGGTCTTGGAAATGTCTCATTAACATGGTTGCCATGAATTGGGGACTCAAAGGCAGATAACAACAACAATGAAGTATGACAAACTATTTCCCCTTAGAAATAACCAGGAATAGCTGTTTGACTTTCAGAAATGAATATCATCTACAGAACAAGGATTCTTATAGTTCAGGGGTAGGCAACCTAAGGCCCAGGGGCCGGATGTGGCCCCCCGAGGCCTTTGGACCAGCCCCAGGCCGGTCTTGCCGTCTCCGCCACCCCCCGCTGCCACCCACCATGATGATATTTGATTATTGTTGTTATTACTTGTTCTTGGGGTTTTCTTGGCAAAATCTCCTCAGGGGTTTTACCATGGCTTTTTTGGGGCTGAGATACATGCATATTTTTTAAAAATTTTTATTATTTATTTATTTATTTATTTATTTATTTATTTATGGTGCTTTGGCCCCCCAATTGTCTGAGGGACAGCAACCCGACCCCCAGCTCAAAAAGGTTGCCTATCCCTGTTATAGTTGGTCAGGAACCCTTAGCTTTATCTATCTAAAATTGTTTTAAATATGAATTCCTTCTGTGTACTTGGAAAATAATTTATTAATTTAAAATAATACACTAGGATTATGAATTATAAAAAGACTTCAAGAAAGAGCTCTATCTAGTTCACAAAGCAGAGATGAATCTTTTATGCTTGCAATGCAATGCTCTATGTAGATCAATTTAATTTGGGAGAAAAAAATCCCATTAGGGGGATACATTAACAATATTACCAGAGTAAATGACAGTATGAACTGTGATACCTGATGTATCATTTCATGTCTAGTTAGTGAGAGATTTAATGAAATATCCTGTCTTCCATTTTTTAAAGAAGTTAGACAATCTTTTTCCATGTGACAAGTGTACATCTGCAAGACTTCCTTTCAGTAGACAGTACTCACTTTATTTCAGAACAATGGCAAAATAACAGTCAGGGAACAGGGAGATTCCTTCAGATAGTTAGATTTCCAGTATGCAAGCTGCTTTAACTTTTTGTGAAACAGACAACAATGACAAATATATGTGGCT
The DNA here is from genome assembly GCA_020142125.1 of Phrynosoma platyrhinos. Taxonomy (NCBI): domain Eukaryota; kingdom Metazoa; phylum Chordata; class Lepidosauria; order Squamata; family Phrynosomatidae; genus Phrynosoma; species Phrynosoma platyrhinos. The sequence goes on from CM034706.1 coordinate 114,144,090, forward strand.
AGTCATTTTAATCACTGTTGACATTTGAAGAGACAGAATTATGCCCTTTAAAACAGATTAAGTCACTATTATGAATGGCCAATGAGGGAACCTCATTTTTATTGTAAACCTGACATTAATGATAGATTTACAAGGAGTAGTGTATTCTTAGAGAACTTTTAAGTAGGTTTACTTTGTATTGGCAGATGTAGGATGAAAGATTACAGACAACATGTAAGGACATCAATATAACAGTGCATATATGCACAGCTGAGATCAAGTATGGTGTAGTGGATTAAGCATTGGACTACGACTCCGGAGAGCAGGGTTCGATTCCCTGCTTAGCCCTAGAAATCCACTGGATGACCTTGGGCAAGTCACACACTTTCAACCCCAGAAAACTCCATGATAGGTTTGTCTTACAGTCACCATAAGTTGGTAATGGCTTGAAGGCACATAACAACAACAGTATGCAAAGTTATGTACCTTCTGACTCTGCTACAAACCTCACCCTTAATGAACGCCATAATTTGTATTTCATTTGCTACACAAGTATGCATGTCTGTATAACATTAAGCATGTGCCTTAGGCCACAGCAAAGAGCCATGCTAAGCTGGATGCAGCCTCAGCAGCAAGGAACCATGCTGGGTAAGGCCAGTTATAGCCTTATTGAGCATGTGTGTACATGCATGAGCATGTGCCCTGCCACCTCCCCTTCTTGCTACAGCCTGGTTTTCCTCAGAGGAAAACCAGGCTGCAGCAAGGAGGGTTGGGGTGGCATGCACATGATTGGCAAAGCTGAGCCCAGTCTCCTTACACTTCTTTGCAGAAGCTCCACCCCTGCAAGGAGGTGTGGGGGGCATGCATGCACTCAACCTGGCTCCTTGCCACTTCCCAGCTCTCCTCTCAGGAAAACCAGACTGTGGCAAGGAGGGGCGGGGCGGGGAAGAGAGATTGGGTGTCACCTCCTTCTGGATATCACCTGTTGCAGTCTGCACCCCCCCACCACCACAGTGACACTAATGTCTTTAGTTCATGTATTCACCAGAATCTTTTTACTTATTTAGTAGTGAGAGTATTAGGAGGAATTAAGATTCTAGGAATCTACATTGCATCACCTCTTCAATGTTTGACTTTTGCAATACTTTCTCAGCCAGTCTTCCACAAGATGTCAGGAAATCCTATTCAGTCCTCATAGTCAAGTGATTGTACCAAGTCATTGATATGTTCTTGGCTGTCCTAGAATCACTCAGTTCTGTTGGAACCCCATGTGGACAGATGTCCTGTAATAAACTGCCTTTCCCTCAGATCCCATTTTGGGACTTTTCCTCCTCTGTTGGCTAACACATGTTCCCGATGTTCCTTTTGTTTACATCACTTTCCTACCATATATACCTAGACAGATCCATTCCCTTATATACCATACTTAGAAACAGCTTCACACTGTGTGAGATGCCCTTTGCTCCATTACAATTGCCTCCATTTTAATGTTGTTACTTGCCTATATTGGGAGCTGATTCTTTGCCAAGAACTTCCATGCCCTCGTGCTCTCCCACCACAAATTCTATTTTAAATAAATAAATAAATAAATAAGGGCCTAAGCAGACTGCCAGAAATAGTGCACATTAAATTGAGGCACTGCCCTGGCTCAGTGTTAGGGAATCATGGGAACTGTAATTTATTGTGGCACTAGAGCTCTCTGACAGAGAAGGCTCAATGTCCCAGATAAAAATACAGTTCCCATGATTCCCTAGCACTGAGCCAGGGCAGTGCCTCAATTTAATGTGCACTATTTCTGGCAGTCTGCTTAGGCCTTAAATAAAGCAGCATTTGGCCTTTTTGTTCAGTTTTGGTGTCCCTAAAAAGCAACTTAGCCAACCATCTAGTCTCTTCATCTTCATCTTTATCTGCTTGGTCTGCAGAAGTCTGGAGACCACAATGTGTTGTGGCCTGAGGTTGCTACACCATTTTGTAGCCCAAAGACTGGTTACTGCACTTACTGAGGAGTTTGTAAATAGCCATTACCATTGTGGAAGTGAAATCCTTTGTACTTCCTTTTCCTCTGAAAGAAGTGGGTATATGCACCTGATTTTCTTTCTTTTTCCTGTTTCTCCATATCCCTTTGTGTGGACTGTCATGTGCCATTAAAGCCTGAAATTTTGTACTGTACTTGTTTCCAGAGATCTTTCTCCAATTTCATTAGTGCCTCTTCTTCAGTTGCTTATTTGATGGCTCTGAATGATGGGAGCCACAGGAACAGTCTTATATAAGGCTTGCAAATCTTTTCCAAACTGGTCTCATGAGATTTCATTGCTTGCTAGGCAGCTAGCATCATGAGACTTGAAGGAAGCCTTCTGACTGGCTGCTCAGAGAGAGCACAGAGGCACCCTGGCCCTGGGGATGGCTTAGAGCAACAAGGACCCATTCAAAAGGCATCAGGTTAGGACTCTGATGGACTATACCTCTGTGCTTCCACCCTCTTTTGGTAAATTATTGTTATCAGGAGCAGGGTCTAGTGCTGGAAGGAGGTGATATACTCACCCTTCATATAATACTTGCTCTAAAAATTAAATTTCCTTTGTTAAAACTCAAATAACTAATTTCTCCATTTTGGCCTAGTACAGGGCATAATTTGGGGAAACAGAGTGGTTCCCAATAGGCAAAGGGATTAGGCAAGGCTGCATCCTATCACCCTACTTGTTTAACTTATATGTTGAAAACATCATAAGAAAAGCAGAATTAGAATCAGAAAAAGGAAGAGTTGAGATAGGAGGAAACAACATTAACAACCTAAGATATGCAGATGACATGATATTATTAGCAGAAGACATTCAGGAATTGGAACAGTTAATAAGGAAGATCAAAGATGAAAGTGCAAAGGCAGGTCTGATGCTGAACATAAAGAAAACAAAAATAATGACCATAGAAGAAATACACAAATTCAGTCTAGACAATGAGAAAATTGAAATAGTTAAAGAATTCCCATATCTAGGATCAAGCATTGACCTGAATGAGAGTGCAGTCAAGAAATAAGAAGACGGAATGGGAAAGGCAGCTATGAAAGAACTGGAAAAGATGCTGAAGAGCAAAGACATATGACTGAATACTAAAGTCAGAATCGTTCAGGCCATTGTATTCCCAATGACCATGTACGATTGTGAAAGCTGGACAGTTAAAGAAGCAGACAGGAAGAGAATCAACTCATTTGAAATGTGGTTCTGGAGAAGAGTACTTAGGATACCATAGACAGCTAAGAAGACAAACAAATGGGTTCTTGAACAGGTCAGGCCAGGGCTCTCCTTGGAAGGAAAGATGATTAAGTTGAGACTTTCGTACTTTGTCACATAATGAGAAGGCACAGATTACTAGGATAATAATGCTAGGAAATGTGCAGGGTAGAAGAAAGAGAGGAAGATCACAAACCAGATGGATAGACTCAATGAGAGAGGTTATGGGCAAGGGCTTGCAGGATCTGGGCAAGGGAGTGGAAGATAGGGATTCTTGAAGATGTCTCATCCACAGGGTCACCATGAGTTGGAACCAACTCAAGGGCAGCTAACAACAACAACAACAACAACAACAACAACAACAACAGGACATAACATATACCAACTGCACACTATGCCTGTATAGAACATCTCATGATGTGTCCCTTCACACATGCTTGTGTATAGCGGTGAGTTTACATGTGTGAATGTGGATGTTGCTTTAAGGTATAGATTGGGGTGGAAATCAAGTGACCCTTCCGATATGGTTGGAGGGCAACTCCCAGCAGCTCCAGCCAGCACAGCCTGTGGTGGGGGATACTGGGGTTTGTAGTCCAAAAATATTGAAAGAACTATGATTTCCACTCCTGTGTTAGATAATAAGATTCAATGAAAGGAAAGTTGTGTCAGGAGCAGAGCATGGAAACAATTAGTTGAATTTAACCAATTATATGCTAGTCACTTACTTTCTTTTCCTCCAATGACATTTAACAAGTTAATTTCTGGCACTGGGGAGGAAATGAAATGAGCACATTGTGTGAGCAAGACTTAAGAGGAGAAATGAGAAGCCCTCAAATTTGCCTGCTTGTCCCTTCTTTGAGCTACCCTCCCCCATTTAAATACATTCAAAAAGCATACTGGGCCTACTTTTTATAGCTATTTTTCCACATTATTTCACCCTGATATTGTTCTTCCCTGAACTGAACTCTGCCTCTGTCTTTCCAGAATTTTTTTTAAGTGTAAAGACATTGAAAAGTCTATAGTGTCTACTCTTTATAGTCACTTTTTGATACTGCTTTTTGAGGAAAGCAGATTAAAATCTTTCAGAAGAACACCCTTGAACATTTTTTTAAAAAGGTAAATGGTGAAAACCAAACATCCAATTCTTTGTAAAGTCCACCATACTTTTAAAGCATTTAATTAGTGATTTAAACTTCTACCTTCTATGATTAGTAGCAATGAGTTACTGTTCCCCTTTGTAACTTTCAGTATTAATAAATTCAAGAGTGAGACCTGTTGATGGTCTCTGTTCAACTTCAGTTCTGTTAATGAAATCTACTGATCATACTACAGACACAGATTACAATCCTATCAGAGTGTTTCACTGGTGTAACTCTAGGTTAGATAGCTACTGTAGTATAGTGTTTTGCATGTTAGACTAGGTAGGATTTCAGTAGATCAGGGTACAAATACCTGCTCAACCATGGAAACCCATTGGGTGACCTTGGATGAGTCACACACTCTCAGCTCCAGAAAACCCTGTGTTAGGGTTGCCATTAGTTGGAAATGATCTGAAGGCACACAACAACATTAATTTAATAATGAGCAAGTCATGGTCTCTCAGCCTAAAAGGAAGGTGATGTCTTACTTCCCCTAAATAAATCTTGCCTAGAAAATCCTGTGTAAGGCTTACCATAAGTAGTCTACTTGAAGGCATAAAACAACCACCACCCAGAGTTACACTAGTTATAATACTTAGCAACTTGCATGAGGTAATATCTAATATCCTCTTAGACAAAGAGCTCCTATTTGCCCATGGTTTCGTGCAGAGGTCGGCAAGTTTTCCTTACCTGGGATTAGTCCGCTGGACCCCAGGTCTTCCGTGGGCCAAGGGTGTGGGGGGAAATGGCAATGCGTGCACTCGTGCGTGTGTGCATGCGCAGTACACCAGAAGTACTGCTCATGCGTGAGCAAGTTGTGACCGCCATTTTGTTTTCCAAAATGATGGCTGCGACTCATTTGCGCATGCGCCGTACTCCAAAATGGCGGCCGTGATGTGCATGGCAGTGGCAGTGGGGGGTGGCGGGGGTGGCAAAGGCAGCAGGCCCAGCCTGGGGCCAGTCCAAAGGCCTCGGGGGGCCAAATCCGGCCCCCGGGATGTAGGTTGCCGTCTCCTGGTTTAGCGGGTCAGTTTAAAGGTTTGTTGGTGCATGAGAACAGCTCTGGTTCCCATTCTATGACCCAGAATAGCAAAGAGAAAGGCTTGGAATGATGACGAGAATGTTGTTGCTGTCTATGGCATTCTCCGTTGCTCTCAAAAGTACACCAGAACTTTATGCTTCAATTATGTGGTACAAGAGGAAGAAATCTCATTAACAAAATTTAAACAATTATAGTTTTATGTCCTTTTTTGTGCTATACTGTTTACTGCTTCAAGTGGGCATGTCACTCTGTCTAATGTGCTGAACATAACATTTTACGATAGTTTATTATGAAAGTCTGGAACTCTTCTCCAGGTGTTCATTTGGCTAGGGACATCAAAAAAGATTGTTTGAGAGTTCTGAGAGTTCTTTTCATCTGCTACTAACTCTTTGCAGGGTGATAGAAAGACAAACCAAAATAGAGAACTATTCCTCCAAATGAAGGCAGACTGTCTACCTATTCATTACTTAGCATATGTAGATACAGGGAGTATAAAGTGAACCTACAGTGCCCTTAAGACATTGTGCAGCAACTCTGTTGATGTTAAAGTGGAACGAATGAACATGAACATGAACAGAATATTAAAACCTCATGAAATCTGCCCCATTAACTCCAAGCCTCCTCAAGTTAATTCCTAGCATTAAAATGTCCTCTTAATGCAAAGTGATAATCATCTTGATACATTTTTAGATGTTTGAATGGGTACTGCAGATATGATTGTTGGTAATTAGCTTTAGAAAGAATAGACAAAGCAGACATAGTATACCTATGAGACTAGACTGCTCACACATGTTAATGGCACATCAGTGACTATAATAATAAATTGAACCAAGGCTGCCATTCTTTGCATAGGCCTTCCTCTCACTTTGTTTCATCCTTTGGGATTTAATAGTTGTCCACATTTTTACTCAATGCTTCAAATATGTTTGCAGGCAACCTTCCTTGATAATGTAGTATGTGAAACCAGAAATGAAGAAGAATGGCATAGAAATAGACATATACCTAAAATATAGAAGGATCTGAGAACAAGTAGTTCCCCAAGGAATCTGAAGCCCCATCCGGGAAGACGTACTGCAATACAGGAGGAGATAAATAGTCCATCAGGGATTTTGGATCAAGAAGACTACTCCATTTAAATATTCAGACCAGGCCATTACACATTATGCTCAATAAATGTGAATATTAGACTTTGATGTATAAGACAGGAAAGCTGTCTATTGCTAGAGGTGGCACAAATTGTTAAGAAAGCATACTGGACAGATAGGGCAGTGGCCTGGACCCTTTGTTCATCTTGGAAAAAGTCAAGCCTTATTCTAAAACTACAAACTGGAAGTTGTACTCCAAACTCCCCACCTCCTGCTGACAAGGAAATGGTTGCACTGATAAAAGGAATCAGGGTTTAACTGTCTCATTCACCTCCACAGAATGGAGACTGGTCGAACTGGCTGAGACTGGTACAACCCCCATTGTGAGGTAAATATCTGTAATGAATACATTTGTCCTATGTCAGCAACTCGATTGTTTGATCCTGCTCTGACCAATTAAAACTCATGATCAGAACATTCACTTCTGCCCTTTTGCAAGCACATGTTGAGATCACGTTTTGCTTCATGCAGAAGTGTTCCCTTCACTTTTAGGACACCACTCCCTCAAGTTAGGAAGAGGTTAAAATACAGATAGAGAGAATCTCTCTCTTTGACCTGTTTACTCTTTTTGAGCTACTCCCCCCTGTTAGACTGTTCTTGCTTTCACTTTTTTGTGAGGGCTGATCTTCTTCACATTAGAAGGTGAGAAACTCCATGTGTGTGTTTTAGTCTGTAGTATCTTAAATTTAGCTCAAGCCCTCTTAGGGCCTTGGCAGATGACTAATAGAGTCATCTCCAAGGCAGGGAAGAGGGGGGGGAAGCCACATGATCGGCGCCCCTTCCTCCTCCCGAGGTTGCCCTCGGAGCTGCCGGCCCTCCGCACGGCCAGCGCTCCGAGGGCAACCTCCCGCCACAGCGTCTGCACACGCTGCGGCGGATAAGTCAGGGAAAGTGCGCCCTATGCTTTTAGGGTGCACTTTCACTGACTTCTGAAAGGAGCGCTGATTTAGCGCTCTTTTCAGAGGCGCCGACGGTGCGCTGTGGTGCGGATGCCGCGGTCCCACGGTGCACCGTCCTGCGGCGTCTCGGACGCCCTCATGTGCTTAGTTAGGAGAAGGGATTTTAGTGTCCATGCTATCTTTTCCCTCATTACTTTGAGAAATGGCTTGCATTGAGTATAGACTGTTCTGCTTGTTTCTGCTGCTATCTTTTTCTGCCTTTTAAATAAAGAAACAATGGTTTCTGCTGCAAAATCAGCTTGTCTTTCTACCTCATTTTTAGTTGGAGTCACTTTGTTAATTATTTATTTTTAAAACTTTCAGCCTATAAGACCCTAAAGAGAGTTAGTGTCTGGAAGAGCTTTCCCCCCCCAAACCAGTGCACTGATCTTAACAAGGCTTTCTAAGGGTTACATTGCCAATTGCCCAAAGCTCATTTTAATATATACTAGAAGGTGAAAGAGAAAATTACAGAGCAAGATGGGGAGAAGTAGGCAAGTGGGGGATTTGATAAAGTTTAAAACTGCATATGGGAGGATTGTTCAATCACATTTTAATGACATTTTGGAAAAAATGTAATTTTTAAATAAAATTCAGGCTTTTGCACAAAATACATTTTCGCATGAGGTTCTATCTTTTTAATGAGTGAGGCTAGTTGTGAGTGAAAACCATTTCAGCTATGCCATAGGTACTTGTGTAATGGCATGAATGTTTCTTGCATGATCAGGTACAATATGAAGTTTACAAAGGTGTTATTAAAGAGAATTGGCCAAAGGTCAGGTAGCATAAACACTGAATTCTATTCTGAGACTCAACTAAAGTTGAGAACAGCTCTTAATAGGTTTAATTCTAATGTGTAGAGATAAATATGTGGATCACATCTATATACTGGAAATGACTGAGTATTCCTCTTTGGTTGACTAGAAAGAATAGAACTAGATTGAAATATGTCCATTAGAATGAGGGTTGGTGAGAGCAGAAGTACAAGAATGCACATGGCTGTACAAAACAAATATCTTATTCCTTTATGTACTTGGCTGATTGCACTTTTAAACAGTGTAGCAATCAGAATTCTCTAGATGAAGAACAATACATTTAAAATGAAATAAAATATAATGATGATTAGAGACAGAACATGGAATAACACTAAGATAAAACCAGCAGCAAAGAGGGAAAACTCCATAGTATATAAAGCCAAACACAAATCAGAGTGCTAAGATCTAAAAAGCACTAAAAGCAGCTCTTACTCGTACAATATCTTAGAGCAATTGTATATTATTGATGTCTCCAAAACAGATATTGATTGGGTGCTGCCAAGTCCAAATATATTATTAATAAGGTAATAAATAAACCAAGAATGATATTAAAGCATGAAGCCTTAACAGTCTTTTAGAAACCAGTGCTTGCAGTTCTTACTTGTGCTCTGTTGCAGGTTCTGTGAGAAGAGATTGTGGCCAATATAATATTTAGATTTGTTTACAGGGCTGGAGAGATAATGTGATCATGTAGAGAGAGATTCTTGCATGGCTTCACATCTATTGCATAATTTATATTATGATAACATTCTCTTTAATGTTCCCAGATTATCTTGGATGATCCAACAGTTATTTCCACTATGAAGATGTAACAAAACTATCTATGGGACTTCATCCTATTTATAGACACAAAACACATCAAAATTACAACAATTTTCAATTCTGCAAGGCAAAAAGAACAAACTACATGGTTCCCCTAAGAAAAGCTGAGGACCTCTGAATGTTCCTTTGAACAGATCTTTCAACATAGTGCAGTTGTAAAGAAAGATTTTAAAATTTAAAAGGAAGTTGTCTTTCAACTAAGGATTTAAAGAATATTTGTAAACTTTCTCATCTGGCATTTATAAGAGTACTTGACATGTATGGACATGATATGAGAGTCTCTGAACATTTTTTGAGATTATTCACATTTTGGAACATTTTAAATGAAAATTTAATTTGTGAAAAAGCATTGCATTTTGTGAAAAGTACAGTGTTTTGTACAAAAATGTTGTCTTTGCAGAAAATACGATTCTGTGGTGATAAACTTGTACTTTGTGCAAATAAAAAATTCACATTTTCCCCAGATTGCTAGAAATATTTTAAAAGTGTCAAAATTCTCAGTTGCACCCATGTTTGAAAATGTGCATTTTTAAGTATGAGAATAAACAAATTTGGCATTCTTAACCTCAACTCCTGTTTCCACTTCAATAGAACTTAGAAAAGCACATTAATTTTAAATGCAGGGTGTTTCTATTGTTTAAGACCTATGGCTTTTAAAACAGTACATATTCACAGCTGACTCTACTATTACTTGTGGGAGATGGTTGCCACAAGTGACAGATAGGGAGCATCCTTAAAGAACAACATTGCCAGATACTAAGAGAGCAATTCTCAGGGAAGCAATTAGTTAAACCAAGTGCTCTGAAAGTGGAGGCTTCAGCTGGGTACTTGCTGCTTGCCATGGTGTAAATATTGATGGACCCATTTCTTTGTCTCATTTCTTTGCCACAGAGTTCTTTGCATCTTTCTTTTTAACCTCAGTGCAAACAGTGGGAGGCAATTGCATCAGACACACCCTGAGCATGTTTAATTTTCACTCTATGTTGGGGCCATAGTTAGTGGACCCAGGCCCTTTCTCTCACCAGCTACTTCCACCTTCAATGACCATTTTGCTTCACTCTTGGGTTAGGTTTCCTCTGGGATGAGGAACCACTGCGGCTCAGAAGGTCCAGGAGGGTTGTATTCTTACCGAGTTGGAAATCCAGTGAACATTCTGTTACCATAGGTCAGACCTTCACATGTATTTTCTTTCAAATACATCAAAATGTCTTTGCTGGGCATTGTATCAAGCATAATACATAATGTAAAATTGACATTCCAGGTATTATTCATGGCTTATCCTCATGTTCCAGCTGCTTTGCATTGCTACACAAAATTTCATATCCTTCTTGTTTTCTGTGATATACAAGATAATTCAAAAGCATTTTTTTTGTTTTTCCTTTAGTCTTCAGAACCATCTGCAGCAGGGGTGGGCAAGGTTTAGTTCAAGGGCTGCATGTGACTTCTCAAGGCCTCCTATTGGTTATTTTTTGGCAAAAAAGGTTGGCACTAGGTATACCTTCCAAGTCATTTCCAGCGGCAACTCAGCACATAGAATCATAGAATCATAGAATCATAGAGTTGGAAGAGAC
>CM034706.1:114183219-114210607 GCA_020142125.1 Phrynosoma platyrhinos
TAGTCTAGGCCTGATGGTGCTGGGCCTGTTGCCTCTCCCCCAGATGACTGGGCTCTTTACCACCTTTGTATTCTCCAAGTCACACTCCTCCACCAGCCTATCTATATTTTTCATCTGGCTTAACAGGATCTTACCATCACCAGTCCTCTCCACCTCAATTCCTAGGTAGGCCTTGAGGTTCCCTAAGTCCTTCAATACAAACTTCTTTGCTAGCTCCACCTGCACAGCCTTCACCTCCTGCTCAGTCTGAGCAGCCACACACAGGTCATCTACATAGATTACTAGTGTGACCCCTCCTTTCCTGTACGCACAAGCATCTGCAACGCTGTGGTTGTATCCCAGCCTCACCAACTCCTCATGGATATAGAGGTTCCAGCAGTGTGCACTCTGCTTAAGCCCATAAAGGGCTTTCCTGAGCCTGTAGACCTTGCCCTCCTTGACATCATCAAAACCTGGTGCTTGTTCCATATACACTTCCTTGTCTAATTGTGCATTCAGATAGACTGTTTTGAAGTTGAAGTGCCTTACTACTTGACCCTTTCTGGCATCCAAAGCTAGTACCAACCTGAGGCTCTCTGGCTTCACTGTTGGGAAGAAAGTCTTGTCAAAACTCTCAAATTGCTGCTGAGAGAAACCCCTGGCTACCAGTCTGGCCTAATAAGAATAAGAATAAGAATAATTTATACCCCACCCCTTTGTTAAAACAATCAGGGCTGCAGGTGGAGCTAGCAAAATTACACCAAGAATACAGACTAAAAAAACCCAAAACTCTACCCTCCCCCATTAAAAAAAGTATTAAATTGCACATCCTTAAAAATCATAACATAAAGTCTCAGGAAGAATTGAGGTAATTGAAGTGACTACAGACAAACAAGAGCAGTGGGCAAGCAAAAACTGAAAGAGGTAGAGAGGCGCAACTCCTGAGGCTGGGGATCTAATCAGGAAAGCCCTGCTGAAAGAGATCTGTCTTCACAGCCTTTTTAAAACTGGTTAGGCTCATAATCTGATGGATCTTGTCCAGCAGGCCATTCCATAATCTGGGGGTGATTACCAAGAATGCCCTCTGGGAGGTTACAGACAGCCTAGATGTTAATGGCTGGAACAAATTCCTCCCAGAGTACTGGAGTGCAGGGGGAGGATTGTATGGGAGGAGGCAGTCCCAAAGATAGGTTGGACCCAAGCCATTTAGGGCTTTAAATATCATAACCAAGACCTTATACTGGGCCCGGACACTAATAGGCAGCCAGTGGAGGGACTTTAATACCGGAGTTATGTGGCCTCTCCTAGATGTTCCCGAGACCACTCTGGTTTCCATACTCTGTACTAACTGAAGTTTCCAGGCCAAGCACGAGGGTAGCCCCATGTAAAGCCATTAATCCAGACAGGAGGTTACCAGTGCGTGCACCACAGTCTCAAAGTCCCTTACTTCCATGAAGGGGTGCAGCTGGCGTATCAACCAAAGCTGATAACAGGCACTCTTGACTGTCACATTTGCCTGATTAGTCATCAGAAGTGACAAGTCAAGGAGCACCCCCACACTTCGAACAAAGGCCTTTACAGAGAGTGTGACCTTGTCCAGGACTGGAGGTTGCAACCCAATTCCTGGTTTTGAGCCACTACTGTGAGTACCTCCGTTTTGTCTAGATTCACTCTCAGTCTGTTTTTCCTCATCCAGCCCATTACTGCCTTAAGACATTCATTGACAGGAGAGATGCCATTGGGAGTTGAGGCCGACGATCGAGACATGGAGAAATAGATCTGGGTGTCATCAGCGTATTGATAACACCGAGTCCCATGACTCCAATGATCTCACCTAGCAGCTTCATATAGATGTTAAACAGCATCAGGGACAGAATGGCACCTTGAGGGATGCTGCAAGTGAGCTCATTTTTTGTGGTGCCACTGTCCCCGAGCATCACCCTCTGGGATCTCCTGAGAGGAAGAAGCAGAATCATTGGAGCACAGTGCCTCTGATTGCTAACCCACTCAGGCGGTCCAAGAAGATGCTGTGATCTATCGTTTCAAAAGCCACTAAGAGGTCTAGAAGCATCAACAAGGTCACACTACCCCTGTCGATGCTCAGATGCAGGTCATCGACCAAGGCAACCATGGCAGTCTCAACTCCAAATCCCATCTTAAGCCAGTTTGAAATGGGTCTAGATAATCGGTTTCATCCAAGACAGCTTGGAGTTGAAGAGCAATCGCCCTCTCGATTACCTTGCTCAAAAATGGTAACAAAGAGGCTGGTCTATAATTGTTCATATCCAGGGGGTCCAGGGAAGGTTTTTTCAGAAGCAGCCCAACAGCCGCTTCCTTCAAACAAGATGGAATATGACCTCCCCTGAGGGATGCATTGATGATGTCCATAAGGAACAACCTCAATGCATCCCTACCCCTGGACGGCCAGCCATGATGGGCAAGGGTCAAGAGGGCAGGTCGTTTTCCTCACTCTGCCAAGGAGCTTGTCCACATCATTGGTACTCACAGACTGAAACTGATCCAGGATAATTTCATTAATGAAGTTGCTGGACACCTCATCAATTGTTCCTGTCAAAACGCTGGCATCTAGATTGGATCTTATCTGAGAGATTTTATCTGCAAAAAAGTTGTTAAACGCATCACAACAGGCCATTATTGGGTTAAGTAATGGGTTCTGCGCAGGTGGAACCTGCGTCAGCTCCCTTACCATCCTAAACAGCCCTGCTGGAAGGGATTCTGCAGACGCAATACGTGCAGAACAGAATGATCTCTGTGCTGCACGTATTGCCTCTTGATAGGACCAAAGAAAGTTCCTATGACAGTTGTCAGATAAGAGTCGAGTTTTCTGCCAGGAGTGCTCTAGTCATTGTCCAACCCGCTTCATTTTACTAAGCTCTGATGTATACCATGGCTTCTGATTTGAAGCGGGTTGGAAAGGACGCTTGGGAGAGATCGTGTCGACAGCCTTGATAAGATCAGTGTTCCAAGTATTAACCAAAGCTTCGACAGAGTCACCGGTGTTACTGACCATTAAACCCTCCAAGGCTTTCTGGAATCCCATTGGTTCCATTAAGCTTCGAGGACGGACCATTCTAATGGGTCCATCACCCCCAATGAGGCGGGTAGTGGCTCTTAGTTCAGTCTTGACCAGGAAATGATCTGTCCATTACAAGGCGGTGGTTTTAATAACCTCCATCCATGGATATTCCTGTTCCATACTAAAGACTACATCGAAGGTATGACCCACACAATGTGTGGGCCCAATGAGCAATTGGGATAGGCTCATGTTTGTCATGGAATCCATGAACTCCTGAGCTGCACCAGTTAGATTTAACAAACTGGTCTTGAGTGGGATGTTGAAGTCGCCCAGAACTAAGAGTCTGGGTGACTCCAACAGCAACTCTGAGACCAGCTGTGTCAGCTCCGTTAAGGAGTCTGCTAGACAACGGGGTGGTTGGTATACTAGTAGAATCCCCAGACTATCCTTGGTCCTCAGGCTCAGGTACTTGCACTCAAAGTGGACTGTGTTCTGGGCAGGTATCCTGGTCAGAGTCAGGTTGTTCTTATAAACCAGAGCCACTCCGCCCCCACCCACCAACTTCCCCTTACCTGCTCACTGACAGAATACCCATTTGGGAGGGGCTGCATCCAGGTTATGGCGTTATCCTCTCACAGCCAGGTCTCTGTTAAGCAAGCCAGGTCAGCATCCTCATCCAAAAGAAGATCATAAATAGTAAGAGTTTTATTTTTAACTGACTTGGCATTGCAGAGGAGCAAAGTAAGGTTCTGTGGAATGGTAGGTGCACTCTCCAAACCATTCCAGGAAACAGAGTGAACTGAAGGCGGGATAGCTTTTAAACCGTGATCCTGCCTTCTTTTGTCACATCTGTTCACTCTGTTCCAATCATACCTCCCTTTCTCCTGCACAACTCCAATTTCTGCCCCCAAACCATTCCTGGCCTCAACCAGTGGAGGAGTCAATAGAGCCATGTAACCGTCCCAGCTGCGCTGCTACTGTGGTTGTCCCTGCTGATGGAGGGGCAGGGTGGGCTAGAAGGAAGTGGCCCCACCCAGCATGGCTCTCAGCCTCATCACTATTGCAGCTGGAGGTCCTCTGAATGTACTGGCACACTGCTTCTCAGTTATTTTGAGGGGAGGGGCTAGATAGAACTACCCTCACATGTCTCCTAGAGCCAGTGCCAATGCTCCTATCGACCCTTGGACTCTACTTAGTTGGGTGGCCTTAAAGTCCTCGCCCAAGGCCTCCTGGCCTTGCTGCTGCTACTGCTGCTGCACTGCCAGGGAGTTGGTAGCTGGGTGGCCTAAAATCCCTGCCCAAGGCCTCCTAGCCTTACCTCTGCTGCTGCTGATGA
Source organism: Phrynosoma platyrhinos (assembly GCA_020142125.1). Lineage (NCBI taxonomy): Eukaryota > Metazoa > Chordata > Lepidosauria > Squamata > Phrynosomatidae > Phrynosoma > Phrynosoma platyrhinos. Next base: position 114,187,572 of record CM034706.1, read on the forward strand.
TGCACTGCCGGGAAGATGGTAGCTGGGTGGCCTTAGAGTCCTTGCCCAAGGCCTCCAGGCCTTGCCACTACTGATGCTGCTGTGCTGCTGGGGAGTTGGTGGCTGGGCAGCCTTAAATCCCCACCCAAGGCCTCCTGGCCTTGCCACTGCTGCTGCTGCCATTGCCACGCTGCAGAAGAGATGGTAGCTGGGTGGCCTTAAATCCATGTCCAAGGCCTCCCAGCCTTCCCACTTCTTCTGCTGTGCTGCCAGGGGGATGGTAGCTGGGTGGTCTTAAATCCCCACCCAAGGCCTCCCGGCCTTGCCATTGCTGCTGCTGTTGCTGTGCCACCAGAAAGTTGGTAGCTTGGCAGCCTTAAATCCCCACCTAAGGCCTCCCACCTTGCCGCTGCTGCTGTTGCCACACCGCCAGGAAAATGGTAGTGAACAGTCTTAGAGTCCTCGCCCAAGGCATCCTGGGTCCCATCTGGCATCTCCTTCTTCTTAAAAACCCACTTGCAGCCTATAACCTTCTGGTCACCTGGCCTGTCCACTACCTCAAATGCCTCCCTATTCACCAGAGATGAGAACTCACTGTCCATGGTCTGAAATCACTTCACCTGTTCCTCCCTGGGATAGGTGAGAATCTCCTGGTAGCTTTCTGTCTCATCCGCTGCTACTGTACACACCCTGGCATTCTGTACCACAAAACGCTCAGGTGGCCTCCTGACTCTCTGAGTTCTTCTGGGTATGATTACTTTGTTTCATCTCTTCTCATCCTTATTGTCCCTACTCATCTGTAACTCTATCTCTGTGGATGATGGTGTCTCAAATTTTCATGTTTTGATGGGTGAGGTCTGTGTACCTGTGGGTTTGCTGGAGGTGCTAGGCTGGATCTCTGGTGTAGCTTCTGGTGTTTCCACTGCTCCAGTTCCAGTACTGCCTCTCTTTTGTCCCAATCTAACAAACATTCCATGGTTTGTATGGATCTTTTACCACCCGGAGTTTTTTTCAAAATTTGCGCACCTGGACAACAGGATGTGACCACTTCCCAAGTAAAATCTGTAACTGTTCCTCTGGTACCCCACAAACATCAATCTGTATCACTTGGGGTCACATTTCTTCCTGAAAGCCTGGGGAACCAAAACATTGGCATGCTGCCCAAACACCCTTAGGTACATAAGGTTGGGTGGCCTCCCATACAGCTTGAAGTAGGGTATTTGTTTGACTGCAGAGTTCCACACCCAGTTGGTGGTGTGGCAGTAGGTCAGGATTGCCTCCCCCCCAAAGACTCTCTGGGGCCCCTGCAGCAAGCGCCATACAGTCCTTGATCTGCTTTAGCACCCCAGTTTTTCTCTCTGCCAAACCATCTTCCTGCAGGGTGGCTGGTTTTGTGGTATTATTGTGGATGCCCTTCTGCTTTAACCAATTGCCCAAGCTTGCAGATAAGAACTCGTCCCCACAGTCTGTCACCAGAGCACCAACTTTGTACTCAAATTCCCTTTTGACTATTTCCACCTAGTTCTTAAATGTGGCAGCAGCCTCATTATTCTTCTTTAGCACGTAGGCATAGGTGTATCTGGTGTGTCTATCCACAACCACCATCAGATGCCTATTATTGCCTACTGATTTGACAAAAGGCCCAGCCAAATCTGCGTGCACTTGGAATGGCTTCTGGGTGGTGCACTTGCTTCTCTTTGCAACAGGAAAAGCCGTTAGCTTTAGACCTAAGCAGACTGCCAGAAATAGTGCACATTAAATTGAGGCACTGCCCTGGCTCAGTGCTAGGGAATCATGGGAACTGTAATTTATTGTGGCACCAGAGCTCTCTGACAGAGAAGGCTCAATGTCTCAGAAAAAAATACAATTCTCATGATTCCCTAGCACTGAGCCAGGGCAGTGCCTCAATTTAATGTGCACTATTTCTGGCAGTCTGCTTAGACATTTAATCTTGCTGCACACAGAGCATTCAAAGTGGTTCTTACAATCATCCAATTTTAATCCAGGGCACACAGTCCTCAGTTTCTCTAAACTTGTAAAACCTCTGTGTCCCAACACCCTATGGAGGTACTGTGCACAATTCAAGTGCAGTGGCACGTTACCAACTGTGGCACACTCTGCATGAGTGTCTAGATAGTGCAACCTCTTGTGCTTATGTGCCTTTGCACAAACCGCCCCCCCCTTTAGTAATAACACAGTCATCCCCCTCAAAGTGTAGAGCATACCCATCTGTAGTCAGTGAGGACACACTGACCAGACAATTTTGTAACTGGGGAGCATGGCAAGCAGCTCAGCTTCTTAACTCTCTGCCTTCCAGCACTCAGATGGCAAAAACTACTCTCCTGGAGAACTGCACACACAGCTACTCACACAGTCGTCTAGGTAGATCTGCTGGCATAGACTGGGCCCATAACTCTTGTTAGCATGGTTAAGAAGTGTGTGATGATCCACATCAACATGCAGCACCAGTGTCATCACATTCTCAGATGCAGGCAGTAGCTTGTGAGCTGAAGGAGCACCTCTCCCCTTCCAGAAAGAGTAAAGAGACTCTACAGACAGACGTCTCTCAGATGAGGCTTTAATCTTGGTTCCTCTATGTACAAGGCTATATACCTATCCACAGCAACAACTCCCAATGACATCAACAACCCACACTACCAACAACCAAACTGTGTCTCCAGAGGCAACTCCCCTATATACCCAGGGTTCCATGTGGCCTTCTAGCCCTGCCTTTTCCTCTGGACACCTGTCACTCATCCATGGTGACCTTGCAGTTTTGCAGCCATTTCGGTGCTTTCCAGCACCTTGCAACCATCAACCGATGTCACTTCCTATGACACAGCACGTGGTGGAAAGTGCTGTGTAATTATGGCTGCCAGTGACCCTTTCATGCCTGGTCACTTGTGTATTATCCCACATTGGACATTTTCCTTGAGACACTGTCTCCACAGTGGTGTGGGGTTGCCATAACCTCAATCCTCCACTTCCCGGGGTGGCCCAGAGCCGCCCATCTGCAGAGGCCCTAAATATCTTTCGTGATGAAACACTCACAAGAAATAGCCAACAACCACTTAACTGAACCCACCCCACTCCTATCCAATTGGCCAAATGAGAAATGATCTTGGCTCACCTCCTGGCTCTCTGATTGGGGGTGCTAAAACATTTGCTTTTGGGAGTAATTGTTGTTATAGTTTTATTATTACTGTGTTGTTGTGCACAATGTTTGCCCATGGTGATATCTTGCTTCTTGTCAAGTTTGAGAACACTTGTCCCCCAGAAACGTCTGTTTAACTGAAATTTATGGGCATCATTCTAATCCTACCTGGCTAAACATTCCATATCCTCCTCAGCTGGTGAGGACATGGGAGACATCCCTCTCAATGGCTGCTCCCAGGCTTTGGAATGGTTAATTTGCCCTCTCTCTGCTGTCTTTTCGCTGGCAGGCAAAGACTTTTCTGTAGAAATAAACCTTCAACTTTGGTTGACCATGGTGGAGTAATGTGCAATTAGGTGTAATGTTGTCTGATATTTAATATGTGTTTTAAATGTTTTAGTTGTTTTAATTTTTAATATTCTAAAAGTAGTGTTTTAGTTGAATTATTGGTATGTTTTAATGCTTTTCAAACTTTTACACTTCATGTTGCTTTAGATAGTTTGGTTTAATTTCTGTTGTAGGTTGCTTTGAGTACTATTTGGGAGAAAAGCAGGTTATAAATAAAAGGAAATAAAAATGCTTGACCCTTATGGCCATTAGCCTGTTCTGCAAGGCTCAATATGTTTTTTAACATGTAGATTAAGCCACTGGAGCTGAACTCTATGTTATTACTCTTGTGTTCTGTTAAGTCATCTCTTTCTGGAGATGTACAGACTGTATAAAGGAGAAAACTCCAAGACACACTCTTATTAATAACCCTCCTCTTGTTTTGCAAACCCAGGACAGTGGCTTCCTTGATTACCTCAATCCACCTGTAATGCAGTCTTTCTCTTTCTCCAGTGCCTTCAGCTTTATTGAGCATTGTGGTGAGTCATGTTATGATAGCCTCCGTTTAATAATTTTGGCTTCTAGTGAGAATTTGGGTTTGATTTGCTCCTGGATTCTTTGTATTTTTGTCATTCCATGACTTCCTAGGTATAATGATAATACGTAGTTCCTTTTGTTGGGATTAATTGGAGGGGGATGCAATTTGAATTTTCCAGGGTGTTAACCCTTTTAAAGGGAAACAAATATATGCAAGTATGAAAGTTAAACTTGTTAGAGTTCAGCTTTCACCAGCAGAACAACAAAAGTGTGGGTCAGACTATTATTTTAAATTTGTCTTCCTAAAGAATAAGGACAATTTGTAGTTTAAAACCCCCCAATAATGACTTTAATAAATAAATACATCAAATAACTAAAACCTAATCTAACTGGCGATGGCTTGGGTAAAGAGAAATAAATCTCACCATCTTTTAGACTGTAACCATGAAGTCTAGGGGAATATTAATTTTAGCTCAATTTATGGCTGGGTTATAAGCAGCTGGGATACTGTCTCAATTGTTTATAGAGGTCGAGAGGGAAAGAATTGCAGAGGCAGAATGCTGTATTAGCTATTTTTATTAGAAAAATTAAACACACACATACACAGAATTCACTCACTCACTCACTCTCTCTCTCTCTCTCTCACACACACACACACACACACACACGGGACTAAGGATCAAAGGAATGAGGTTAAGATAGAAAAGAGGCTTTACAAGTGGCTATAGTTCCCAGTAGTGAGGTTGCTCCAGTAGATACAGGTAGATAGTTGAGGTGTGGGACTCAGCCAAATGTGTGCTTAGAGTGGTGGCGAGCCGGGTCTAGTGTAATTCAGAGTGGCAGAGTCTGCCTATGAACCAACTAGTTTGAGGATCACTGGGAATTTGGGGGTTTATAGGAGAATTCCACCTGGGCAAAGAACAGGGGGTCTCATAACCAAAGTTCCAAATTGTATGAGGTAATCACCTCGGGAGGGGGCATCTGAAGTGAGAATTAATGTGGAAATGAGCATATTCCTGCTTTAGATAATCTACAGGAGTGAGAGATAGGAGAGTGAGAGATGTGCCCATGGCACATGCATTTGTTATACTGTTGCTAAAGATAAAGTGCATCTCATAAAAAGGAGGTGCTAACCTTCATTCAGCATGAACATAGGACGTTATCACACGGGGAGTCGTGGGGAGAAAGTGGAAATAAACGGGCACGAGCGGAAGTCTTTAATTTACGGGATTTGTCCCGTTCCACCTCATCTGATAACTAAATTCGAATTTAAAAGGGGGTTAATTCGAACAAAAACCTGATCTTTTCTTTTTCAGGATTTTTGAGGATTTGAAAAGATCGGGTTTTTGTTCGAATTAACCCCTTTTTAAATTCGAATTTAGTTATCAGACGAGGCGGAACGGGACAAATCCTGTAAATTAAAGTCTTCCACTCGTCCTGTTTATTTCCACTTTCTCCCCGCAACTCCCCGTGTGATAACGTCCATAGTTGATACATAAGGATTTGTACTCTGTCTTCCAAGTATTCAAATCCCTGAGCCTCAAAAGACAAATCTTTCAGGTTTGTTTTTTTCCACATTCAGGTATTTGTTTGTTTGTTTTTTAAAACAAATCAAGTTATTTCCATCCCAAGAATGAATAAATTGGTGGATTTTTGTAAATGCTCATAAAAATGAACTGAAATGAATTGTCAACCATCCTTACCCTACACAAGAATAGGAAATCAAGATGCTCAGATAGTTGAAATGCAATGATACTTAAGAGCTAGCATCTGAGTTTTCATTTTCCTCCTCCTACCCAATCTCATTTTCTTTTGTGCTTTGCCTTTTATACTATAACCATGAGAAGAGAGGGGAGGAGGCATTCTGGATTACTGATTATTGTAATCCACTCTGAGAACCTTTGACTGAACATCAGGGTAAAAATCTTTTAAATAAATGTCTCTTGAAAGATTTGATAAAGTTCCTGCCCCAACAGCTTTCAGTTAGAGCTTACCTTCTTTCAATTCATTTTACAGCCATCCAATTCCTCCTGTGGAACAATGGACTTTATCACATGGGGGGAGATCCCGTGAATGATTTGTTGCTAGTTATTCCCTGGCTATTCCTGGGATAAACCCTCTCTAATTGCAATATGTGTGATAATCTTAGCTATGATCACACGACTTTCATGAGGCTTTTGAATCTCTCAATTTCCCCCTGTGTGATAAAGTCCTAAGTGATATATATAAATTGCTGACACAAGAGAAGGCACCTGGTCAATTTCAGATTCAATACATGGAACTTTGATAGATTAACATGGTTGCCAGGTTTCATAAACCGTATTACACTTGCTATAAAGTGGTTTCATATCACTGAATTTTTTGGATTTGTTTGTCAAAGGTTCTGTGGCCAAGAGGGCAGAAGGCACCAGACTACTGGGATTCCTTTCTTTTGACTAAAGGGCAGGGTCAAAACACATTCCTTGGAGGAACAAATGGATATTTCCAATCAATGTTAGTTTTACATGTGTTTGGTAATGTCAATTCCTCTCAATTTTTGTGATTTTTTTAAAAAAAGCATGATAATTCACATTTAAACTATATGCCCATCTCACTAAAATATATGGATTTTGCTGTGCATTTCTCAATAGAATTTTTTTACACTGTGTGTGTGATGCACATGCACAGAGAACTACTTTGCAGAATTTAGAGACATGTCCTAATGCAGGATTTCTGGACCATGTATATTTGTCTGTAAAGAAAAAAATAGATTACCCTGCAGTTAAAAATGCAGACTGAAATTTTCCAGCCTCTTGAACTCATTGATATAGTTCTTAGGTGGTGACCTGTTTTTTCCATGGCAGTGCAAAGGCAGCCCATTCTGGGTTTTAATATGAACTGCAAAGGAGCTATTGAGGGTATCAAACCTGTTCTGGACATAGAGTTCATCATACTGGGTAGCTTCTTTACAGTTCATATTATAATCAGGAGTGGATTCACACACACATCCATATAGAAGCCAGCAGTTGTCCCTTTCTTTCATTTTATGCTTTGCACCCAGTCCCCCCTCAACTCTGTAACTCTTGAAAACTGGGTTGTCTACAAATAGAGCTACCAATGTAGATGCCTAAGGAACACTGCTGATATTAGACAGTGGATCACCAGTGAACTTTTGTTGATGTGACATCTTGGTGTCTGGGGTGACTCAAGAAGGCATAGATCCTTTTTTTCTCTTTCCTTCCTAAGGAAGGTGCAATGTCAACTGTGTGCTAGCAGACTGTAGACAACTAACAGTCACCTCACTTCTTTCTTCCTTGGTCTATACACATAACTCTCTCCCATCCCTGTGTAAAGTAGTCTGAGAAAGAGAGGGTGAGAGTGGTTAGGGAGAAGGAATGGAAGAGTAGGTACCACTGATCTCCTGCCACACTGTTATCATTAAAAGTCAATCTAAGACTCTAGAGCTTGGAAAATTACTTTTTTGAGGTGAGTATAGCTCTCAGAATTCTCAATCTGCATGGCCCAGCTAGGGAATTATGGGAAACGTTATCATAAAACTAACTTTTATAAAACTCTGCTTGAGTTCCTCTGATTGCAACCTGACAACTTGCCTGATGAGTGCTCCTTGTACTAGTGTGTTTAGATACACTTTTGAATCAATCGAAGAATCTTATCATCCTGGTGTTTTGTGTCTGCTGCATCATATTTCATAAAAGATCAAACAGTTGCAGTGCTATGTTGTGACTTTCCTGTTAGAACTTTCTAGTTAGTATAGCACTTTTAAAGCAGAAAGATTATTGTTTTTGCCCCTGGACACTGCACACAGAGGCAGATTGTGCTCAGCTTGTTTGACGCTGACCTTTGGACTCTGCAGCTGTTCTACCCGGGTTAGTTGAACTGTAAACAAGGGAAAGCATGGATGATTCTCTCAAATACAGAATAATGAAAAGGTCAGAGTCTCTTTTGCAGACAGCCTTATATTTCTCCAGCCAGAAGGCATTAAAGACCACAATTCTATGTCTCGTTTGGATGTCTTAAGGTTCTAATAAGAGCAGAAAATGGCCCTGCATGAATCTGTATTTCTGATAGTGACTATAATGAGAACAGTATATGGTGACAAATATAACCACTTGTGATTCTTCTTTGGAGTTCTGGTCATGTGGCTTCTTGTTTGTCATGCAAGGAGGAAATCCATTAGATAGGAAGGCTGGCCAAAAATATATAGCTGCAGTTCTTTTTCACAAAGTAATGATATACACTGGGCTCTAGCTTATACCAAATACCATTTCTAGATCACAGAGAGCTTGCCACTTAAACTGGTATCATGTACTCTATGAGGAATGGTTAGATGGGCCAGTAATTTGTTTTATGACTCAATATATCAGAACTCTTGAGTTCCATACCTAAAATCACTAATGCAATTTCATCCATACCTAGACATATATTGAAAAAGAAGGGTGGGAGAATCATTATATCACTTTTATAAGCTCTTTCCATGCCAGATGATTAAGAAATGGCTCGGAGTGTTAGAGGAGGATAGATCTCTTGGGTGTTAAAATGTGGGTGTGTGTTCAGCCCAAGATTTTGGTGTATAAGAAGACCTCTTATTTTAGGCTAGTTCACAACTCTCATTTATTTATACAGAAAAACATCCTGATGGTTTATGCCCAGTAGTTTAGTCCTGTTTCCCATTCTGCTAGTCTGAAAAATACCTAACAAATCTGCCCAATGAAATGGTCTCCTTTGTTCTGTATTCATTGCTTCCAGGAATACCATTGAAGGAGAATCCCATCACCCCTACTGGCCAGGCTGCAAGGATCCAGTTTTTTCTTTGGAGGGGGAAAGGAGTAAGGCTGACATCGTACACTGTACAACTGTAAACTTACACACTTATGTAGTTACATATTGTTTGTGTTATACTACTGTGATGTCCAGCCTAGACTGTTTAAATTCTCCCCTGCATTTTCCTTCATTTTGAGCATAGGAGTTCAGTTTGAGCATAGGAATGTTCCACTGTATTAGTTTGTGGGAGGAGCTGTAGGAATCCTCTGCATTTTTCTAGTTTTTGGTTTGCCCCTCGCCAGCAAGCTCTGCTTCAGCTTGGGATTTTTAGTTTTCTTAGGCAGGCTTGGCTTTATCTGTTTGGTGGCAAACAGACACAGACAGAGGGAAAGGGCATTTCTTACACCATTTAGCCAATTTATTTACACCATTTAGCAATTTAGTTATCATTTAGCTAGATTAGTTACCAAAAGCAGTTAATTAAAGTAAATATCAACAACAAAGAAATCAAGAGCACCAGAAGCTGAAAGACCCTGCACAAGCTTCATTGAGAAGGAGATCAATCCAAGATCAAACCCAGAGAGATGACAACCCTGAAGATTGCTGAAACCTAAACTGTAAAGTACCTTTTATTTTAAGCCTGTTAGAGCTGGGGAGGAGAAATCTTTTTCTTTTGTTCTTCAAAATAATTTCCCCCTTTTGGACTTTACATTCAGCTTTGGAGCCTTTTAGGGTATAAGAGTTTGATCTCACCAGGGTACTGGCGTTGCACACCCATATTTGCCTCCCAATTGGTTGTCGGGCCCACGCATTGTGCTGATCATACCCTCGATGCAATCTTTAGTATGGAACAGGAATATAAAAACCTCCACATTGTCATGGACGGATCATTTCCTGGTCAAGATGGAGCTAAGAGCCACTGTTAGCCCCCCCCGGGGGTGGCGGACCCACTCGAATGGTCCGGCCTCGAAGGCTAATGGAACCAGTTGGTTTCCAGAAAGCCCTAGAGGGTTTAATGGTCAACAACACTAGTGATTCTGTTGAAGCTTTGGTTAACACCTGGAACACCAACCTTAGCAAGGGTATCGACACAATTGCTCCCTAGCATCCTTTCCAGCCCACTTCTAATCTCTTTGAAAATAAATACATGGCTGGACTCACCAATCCATGCTAAGTAGAAATATGTAAGCCACGGAACTCCAAAATCAGTAATTCAATTGTTTTTGGAAGGTTTTTGCCAAAATTTGGGCTAATTTGCATATTTTTCCCAGCAGCCCCAATCCTATTGAGGAACTGATCACAACCAAAATGGATGCTGCTGCTTCTTAAAGACCAGGCACCCTTAGTTCATTTTAACCAATCCAACCTTTTACCTTGTCGCTCGCATGAGCAAGCCAGACCCTATCCCTGGCCCTTCTATATTAACCCCAGAAGCTTTTGAAATGCCGGATGGCTGCTCCAATAATTTTATGTGATCAAGAGACCTCTCCTGCAACTAAATGCTGGTCTGACTCTGTGGGAAGTCAAGGGACTGAACCTTCCCCCCCTTTTCCTTTCTGAAGGTCCCCCGCCCCCGGGCTTATAAAATATTTACAGATTCTATTTGTGCTTGAAGCTTTCCACACCAGCTTAGCCCCATTAGGATCAGGGGAGGAAGAAAGAGACTGTCCTCTTTCATCCTCCAAGGCATGTAAATAGTTATAGCTCTATCCTTTATCCTTCTTGCTTTCTCTGAACTCTCGTGGGGAGGTAAGCCCCAGCTCTTCTGTTCCTGAACTGGACCTGACCCACAGATGTCATGGATCACCATTCCTGTTTCTGTGCAACTGCATGTCCAAGCCCGAGGTCCTCCAAGTTGTCCTCCATCCACCCCAGATGACACTGTGCAACTTTGTTTGTGCATCCCGGATGGCATAAATACTCCATTATGCTGTCGGTATACTAAGATGCCAACCCCGACATCCGCTCCAGACAGTGGTTGGAACCTCTTCCAAGCATTTTGCAAACATGCCCATAGTAGCTGCATGGCCAAAACAAACAGCTGCTTACTGACACTGGTTCAAACTTGGACTTTGGTTATTGTAACCATCCAGAACCACACTTTATGAATCTTAGAGAATGTTCAAACACCAAAGGACTTGATTTTGCCACTTTCCATTACCATCTTGCATATTGAATGCTATGGACTCTTGCTAACTGCTTTACTGTCATTGATTAATAATAATAATAATAATAAATTTTATTTATAGCCTGCCTCTCTGCGGAGCAATCGGGGCGGGTTACATCAATTAAAATACACAAGTTAAAAACATTCATATTCCCATCCAACCCTCCCACCCCTTAAAACAGTATTAAACTAATTATGAATTAAAGCAACATGCTGATTATTGCTACTGCTTCTGATTATTGATTTCTCTAATTGCTTTATTGGTTGCTTTATTCAATGTATGTTATTAAAGGATGTATGAATGGGTTCTGGATGGATGATCACCCATTCCGTCCCCAACACCAGAGGCACTACTAACTATGATATGTCCTATAGAATGGCCTTTTCCTCTATTGACACCCCAAAATACTTTCATGGCAAAGGTTAATTTGAAAAATATTCATCCCCACACAGGTATGGATCTGAACAATTTTCGAGGGGGGGGAAAACTGTTACCAAAAGTGCATTTTTTCTGAATTTTGGTGTGTTTATGAATTCCACATGGCCCCAGATGTACTCTGCAGTGAACCTCAAGTGTCACCAAGGAATGGCAGGCAGGTCATACCTAGGTCACTTGGAAGACCAGAAAACCACCTAGCCCCAAGTCTAGGCAGATAGTGTGGGAGTTGCAAATGGACCATCATCACTTCCATAATCAGAAGGATGGGTGATAATGGCCTAGATATCTCACCTGATGGGCCTGCTAACAACTTAATCCTCTCCCATTTCCTTTGAATATTGCCAGGCCGGATTACCTCACCCAGGCAATCTCACACCTTTGCGCTGCAGCTAGTTTTAGCCCTTTAAAACCCCTTTATTTCTCCCCTCAGTGTCACTAGTTGGAGTTCATGGGGACCCTGCAGCACTGCATTCTCTGATCTAGTTACTGGCACCTCCGTTCAAACCCGTGCTCTCAGAATGGTTGTGTCTCACGCCACTTCACCCAACTGGATCCTAGAGAAAGCCTCATCTGTAGTAAGTATCACCCGTAGTTCTGCCTCAACATCTTTTCCAAGCTAATCCCTGATTTACTGAACCTTGAATAAGTCTATGCGTGTATGTGAAATGTATGCTGTGTGATTTTGCCCTTTAATAAATAATACTTTATTTGGAGAATTCTGTCTGCATCAATTCTTAGATCCCCCAACTCTTTGTATACATATGGGAGAAAGTCTCATAGGGTCCTTGTAGCTGAGCACCTCTCAATTTGAGCTAAATAAAATTCCCCTTAATAGCCTTTTGGCTACACCTCCTTTGACTTATCAACAGTTTATTTTATTTTAACCTGGAACTGGAACTGATTTAACTAGTACTATTATCACTTAATGTATACTGTGAAGATGTAAAATACTTTTGTTCTGGCCTCAGTATTAAGTAAATAAAAATAAACTGACTCTTGTTGATTGTATATGTAATCAACCCCTTGGCTGTGACATCTAAAAAGTCTCTGGTGGATCCCATTGTATCAAAAGGTCATATCAATTGTTGAATGGAATACACCTGTGTGTAGTTCAAATGCCACATGATCTCAGATTAAAAGTAACAATTCTGGAAGGTTCCAGGGCTTGTTGGAATGCATAGCTAAGAAAACAAGATCATAAAGCTCAAGGTGCTATGAAAACAAGTTCAGCAAGACCAATCAGGACTAGGTTCTATTTTTAAAAAATCCAAATTAACATTCCCTCAGAACAAATAGTCAGAAAGACTATTTGTGTGCTACTCAGAGGCAAAGAAGGGTCTGCCAGTTCGTGGTCTCGGTGAATCACACAAATGGGTTAGACTGACAAACTTTGGTCAGTGGAGGAAGGAGTGTCCAGATACCAATCTTGTAAGTTGAAACAAGATGAGATTTATTAACAATAATAAACTGTAAACTGTAAACCTTAGTTGTATTTTGATGTCATTTGTTTGGATTCAACATACAATAAACAGTGGAAATATAATTAGTGCAAACCAGAAAGCAACACTGCCCTCCCAAAAGTGGCTTCTTGCCTGGCCCTTGTGTCCAGCCTATAGTGCTTAATAAAAGTCAGTGACTGGAACCAGACAGCAGCCTTGCAAACATCCTCTAAAGGCACCCCAGTCAAAAATGCAGAGGATGTAGCTACCGCCCTAGTTGAGTGTGCATGCCACTCACTCTACCTGCCAGCTCATAACAAAGGTGAATAGTTCCTGACACCCACTTAGAGAATCTCTGGGGAATAACTGACAGACCCTTCTTGGCTTTTGAGTAGCATACAAATAGTCTCTCAGAGTGCCTTGAACCTGAGGCCCTTTCAAGATAGAATGCCAGTGCTCTCCGAACATCTAAGGTGTGCAGTCTATGTTTAATATCAGTAGTCAGGTTTGGGGCCAGGGTGGGTAGCACAATGATATGGAAGGCTGACACCACCTTAGGCAGAAATGTGATGTTGATACGAAGGACCACCTTGTCTCTATGGAAGCGAATATAGGGGGAAGGTGTAGAACATACTCCCAGACCACACGAACTGGAAGGCATCTCCTCTCGACCTTGAAGCTGGAACCCGAGAGCAGAACTCTGTATAGTGTGCATTTTCCCAGCTTGCAAATAGGTTGACCTCTGGCCTGCACCAGATGGAGAAGAGGCTGGAGACTGTATCTGGATAGAGGTGCCACTTGTGGCAGGGATTGGAAGACCTGCTGAGCTTGTCTGCCAGGTCATTGTTCTCTCCAGGTAGATGAACCAACTGCAACAGTATCCTGTTGTCAATGCACCAGTTCTAGATGCTGGTCATGATCTGTAGAAGTGCTTGTTTAAGTAGAACATGACGGTGGAGTTGTCCATCAAGAGGAGCACCATCTTGCCCGACAGTACAGTCTGAAATGCCTGGAGAGCCTTCTCCACAGCCAACATTTTGAGGGCATTGAAGTGGAGCTTCTTCTCCTTGGGAGACCACTGGCCTTTGATAGTCAGATCCTGAATGTGTGCTCCCCATCCCTCCAGGGATGCATCTGTTGTCAGGTTGATTTCAAGACAGGGTGCCAAGAAGGGCATCCCGGTATAGACAATGTCAGGTCTGAGTCACCAAACCAACTATCTGGCTACTGGTCTTGGTAACCCATTTGAAGGGGGACTCGCACATGGGATCGAATACAGACAGGAATGAGGACTGTACCGGCCTGAGGCAGAGTCTCACCCATGTTGTTACAAAAGTGGTTGAGGCTAAATGTCTCAGCATCACCTGCACGGTGTGGGCTCTGATGCATCTGTGGGCAAGGCAGCTTTTGATTGCCATGCAAAGAGCTTGAAACCTGTCCTGTGGGAGGAAGGCTTTGGACTCCTTGAAATCGAGTACCACTCCAATGTATTTGACTCATTTGGCTGGGGTCAGATTTGATTTTTCCTTGTTGACCTGGAGCCCAAGGGATTTCAGGAGAGAGAGGGTTAACTGGATGTCACGCTGCAGTTTGTGTTGGGTTGGTGCCATGAACAGCCAGTCATCCAGGTAAGAGAAAACTGTGATCCCCTGCTGGTGAAGGTAGGCCGCCACCGGAACCATGCATTTGGTGAAGGCACTTGGTGCCTTAGAGAGGCCGAATGGAAGGACCCTGTACTGGTACAAGTTGGTTCTGACAGCGAAGGTGAGGAACCTCCTATGATCTCTTCGGATGCTGATGTGGAAATAAGTGTCCTTGAGATTGATGTCCCCTCTGTAAGAGTGGCAAGATACAGGCAAGAGTTACCATGCAAAAGTGCCAATAACGAACATAAGAATTCAAACATTTCAGGTCCAGGATGGGCCTGATTCCCAAGTCCTTCTTGTGAACAGTAAAATAATGAGAGAAAAAGCATTGTCAGGCCTGAGAGGGATCTATGGGCTTGATGGCACCTTTCTCCAACAAGGTGTGCAGTTCATCGAGTAGGGTGTCTGAGGAGCTAATGAACAGGATAGCTCCGGTGGTTGGGAGCTCCTCGAACTCGATGGCATAGCCCTTGCAAACAATGTCCAAGACCCAGGAATCAGAGGCCCAGGTGTTAGAATAGCCCTCTGACCTGTTGCCAAAGGGAGGTTCATCGAAGTGCACTGCCCCATCTCATAACCTCCTCTTGCCTGAATCAGAGGTCTTTTTCCTGAAATCCTGCCAGTATCATGGCTGAGACTATTGCTGACAGCCTGAGGAGGACGAGGAGAAATGAGATGGTTGGTCTGTCTTGACTGACCTTGCAGTTGAGGTTGCTGCTCCTGCTGCTGGTATGTGCCATGCTTCTTAGCCTCTGTTTTCATGTGGTATCTGAAATTAAGCTTCTCATCTGTCTCTTTGTCTGGAATCATTGAAGGGCATGTCCTCTATAGCAGTTTTCGCTTGCAGAGTCAAGTCCAATGCCCTCAACCATGCATGTCAATGCAGAGCAACTGAACCCAACAGGATCTTGGCAGTGCAGTCAGTGGAATTGCATGCCAGGATGATCTGTTGGCCACCCAAGGTGTGGGTCTCTGCTTGCATGACCATTGCCAGGGCTCTGTCCTCATCTGGGATTGCTGCAAGGAGGGGCTCCAACCTTTCCATAAGGTGCTGAACATAAGCTCCTATGCAGGCAGAACAGTTAGCAACTTTAAGGTCCAGTATGGCAGTGGCATAATTTTTTTTGGCCACAGCATTGGATTTTTTGCTCTCCCTGTCAGTGGGTGAAGAGGAGGTCCTTGGAGTGGAGGCCAACTGCGAACCCTCGACAATGGCTGAGTTTTGGTGAGGGTGCTCAAATAGCCAAGATGGTCCACAGGAGGTGATCCTGTACAAGTTCTCAATACTCCTCAAAGTGGAGGAAATAGTAGCAGGAGTGGTCCAGGACCTCTTCGCTATCTTCTCCAAGGAAGGAAGGTACATGATCACCGACAGGGTCAGTACCTTCCCATGAACCCTTTTCTCAATAGGGTTAAGAGCCTCATCATCGGTCCTGGCTACTTCTATTTCAAGGGCATTCACCATCCTCATCACCTGGTCAGTGAAAGATTTGACATCATCTGTTGGGGACGATGAAGCCAAGTTGACCAGTGGGACCGGGCTGGAAGATCTCTCTGCCTCGGAGTCCAGTGTAGGTGAACGGGAGTGAGCAGCAGAGTGACTCAAAGCTGGAGATTGCTCAGGTGACCTTGGGAGTGGTCTGTCCACAAACAGCCCCCTTCCACATTGTGATGGAACCTGAGGGACTGATGGTGTGAGCTCCCAAGGAGGATGGATCATGGAACACTGCCAGTCCTGCCTAAGTTTGTCTGGCTGGACAGGCAAGTAATATCGCACTGTGTGTGAATCAAAGATCAGATCTGGATATTGATGGGTTGGCTTCCATCCTGGCTTGATCGGTCTCGAGCCCAAGTGAAGTAATCTTACTATCAGTGGAAATATTCATTGTGTATCTTCAGATTAGTTTTTTAGCTTTGCCAAATTATAACATAAATGGTTGACCTATTCAAATATTCATAGTTGTCTCTTTGCATATTATTATAATTAGTTGCTGTCTTTCCTGATTAAATCCTAGCTTACAATTTGTACATGAATATGAATCCAATTCATGTATACTGCATCAGTTTCTTTTACTTGAGATGGTGTCTTTGTAACACTGGAAGCAAAGCTAAGTACTTATTCAAACTTGTTTCTGTGTGTGGATGCATTGACATTCAAGGCAGTAGAGAGATTTGAATCAGAAGCCCTCAGATGCCATGCATTGTACAAGTCTGACCATCACTGTACTGTATGTAATTAAAAGCCTTTGAAGTCTCTCAAACTATATGTTATATAAGAAAACTAACAAGCATTATAATACACACAAATATTAATAAAATTGGACATGATGGAGAAAAACAAGATTAAAGGATTATAATCAAAGATCCCTAACAGATATATGTGAATCAGTTTAGTTCTATTGATAACAATACAATGCATTAACAGCTCATGATTGCATAATTTATTTCTTAAGTCCTTGTTATTCTCAATAAGCAATATAGCTGCCTTTTATCCTTACATTCTTGATCAGACCAACTGTGCTCAGTAAGGACACTGTTCTTTAAAGTAGCTACAGTGACTAAAAATAGCCTCAAAATCACTCCTGATAGACTTTAAGAATTCTACATATGTTTCAAGGACCATGAAACATTATTTCTTTAATATCTATTGTATAGAAACAATTCCCTTAGTTTGAAATCAGTTCTTAGAAATCAGTTAAGCATTTTTCTTATTGAAAGTCTCTTTCATTTTTGTTATTTGATTCTACTATTGAGTTCAAAATTAGCAATGATAATTCCAGTGTGAGAGCTTAAAAATCATACTGTCATCTGTCAGGAGTTACTTTTTGCATAAAAGATATTAAGGAGGTAAGGGATAACTATCATATAGTAGATCCTTCCAATCTATGGTAATTCAATTCCAGGACCCACCTCAGATGGGAAAAACATGAATGCTTATGCCTCGTATTATTCAATGGGAGGTGACATGCATATATCTGCATCAGTGCATCCATGTGCATGCACCACCACTGAATAATATGGGTCATGATGATCAATGAGCAGGTCAAATCCTTGGATGGCTAGCCTGCCAATATGGTGGACTGTATAATCAATCACACTAGCCCCATCCCAACTCAAGAAAAGACAGGAACCAATTTCAAATCCTGGGGACCATGTCAATACAGTAACTATTGGATGCTTATAAATAAAAGAATATAAATCTAGTCTATCCTTTTTGCTCCCATGATCCTGGAAGAACATCAGACAAACCTTTTTGTTGTTCAAAGGGATACCACAAAACTTTATCCGTATTGGAAAATTGGTCCCTATGCGGAATCTAAGCGGGTTCATGTCTGGTCGGTACTTAGAAGGGAAACTGCCAGGGAATATTAGGCACTGTAGGCAGGTTGTTGATTGTTGATTGTTGCAAACTTCCTTTCATTGCTGTTTTCAAATATCCTGCTCTGCCACAGTAAATAGCACTGTTTTTGTGTGTGTGTGTGTGTGTGTGTGTGTGTGTGTGTGTGCATCAGCTGCCTTTCTGGACGCATTTCCTTTGAAAACCTCAGGTGCTGTCCTAGGTGCCACAAGCTGGCATTTTTTACTTTTCTTCAAGCAAACCACTTGGCTCATCATGTTCCATTTTAGTGTAGCTTCTGGAACTTTTTGGCATCCAGCAAAACTGCTGCAGCCACCCTCAGCATGACCACTGTGTAAATTTTTTCCCCTCACCAGGGATTTTTGTATTTTTCTTCTAAGAACTGTAAAGTCCTTTGTCCACAGCATTTTGTATAAAGTTGTGCAGGACTGATGAATTCCCTTCAGTTTCCCAAAAACCTTTGGCTGAAGAACATCCTCTCCCAAAATTTAACTGTGACTCAGAAAGGCCTAAAAGAATGATTTCTTTTTGGCGTATGCATCCTCAAATCATCCAGTGTACATTTGAACTTCCTCAGAAGAGTTTAGTGTGTCAAGAGGAAAATAAGTACCAACACTAACTAAGCAACTGAGATTATAGCCTTGAAAGGTGATTATCTGGAATAATCTAGATGACACCCAGCTCACCTGTTTCTTCTACCTTAGTACCAGAGAAGATCAAAATAGCATTCTGCATTTCCCATACTCAAATCTACAACCTTTTGTGTTGCCTGCTTCCAGATTTTAAATGCATAAATGTAGAGGAATAGATTAACGACCATCGTTAAGACTGGATCTGCCACTTCATTTCTATATACAAAGGATTTGTAATTTTTATTGACATCCTCACATATATATGTCTGTGCCTGGCCTCCACTCCACCAAATTTCATCTGAGGAAGTAGACTGAAGCCTACAAAAGCTCATGCTGCCAATTTCTTTCTTCAGTTAATCTCAAAGGTGCTACAAGATCTCTCTACATAGTGATTCTACAGACTAACATGGCTATATCTTTGAATTCTACTTTTTAAAAGAACTATATAAGTGCTAAGAAGTATTGACCAAGCAAAGTAAGGTCTTTGTTTCAACTTGCCTGTTATTCTCATTGTAACATCATGGTAAGAGGGAGGTAAAGTGACAGATATTTAAAACCTATATGGATTTGGATGATGTAAAAATCTTTGTCAGGCTCTGCTCTGCTGTGACCCCTCATAATGTTGCAAACCAGAGCTATGGTATGTGATCAGATTTGTGAAATACAGTGTTCCACAAGGGAAACAAATGGATGAACGGATGTCTGTGTGAGAATGTCTGTATGTGCACAGGCGTTTGAAAAACAAAAAACAAAAACAAAACACAAACTCCAGTTCACATTAAGCAGCTAAGAAGGCAGAAACCAAAACACTTTGCTAAAATAATGTTCTGTTTGTTAATCACTCCAGTAAATGTATATCTCTCTATCTCTGCTCTCTGCTATCCCCATCCTCCATCCATCCACACATCCATCCACCCATCTGGGACAAAGTAAGCTGTGCTGGAATACCTAATGGCCTCACTTCAGCATCCCCTCAGGATAGTGTAAATATCTGCATGTAGACCTTACATTACACAGACACATATATCACTGTCCAACTTACTTTAAAGCCCTGAAGCCATTTCACACAGGCATTTATGTTTCAATTTGAGCAGGCAGGATCAGAGAAGTTCTGGGTACCTCTTTCCAAAGCTGGACACATAACAATGACATCAGCACTGAGGTCCACAGGGGTCCTCTGGAGGTGGCTGCATTTCTGTAATCATTGTACTTCCAATTTGGAGAGGGGAGATGCCACATACTTTTCTGATCTTGCATATTCACATTGAAGAATGGAATGCCCGTATGAGGCAGCTTCAAAGCTTTAAGATAGTTTGGGAAGGGGGCTTTGTGTGCTGTGTAGCGGATGGGGATACCAACTCTCACAGTGCCTGAAAAAGGACATGTGCATATTTAAGGGACGCTTAGGTGTGCAGAAGCCCCTGGTTGAATTCTGGACTCTGTGTCTCAACAGTATATGCTGCTAATATTCTAGGGGAAAGCCCAATATGTAAGAACACTTAAGAGTGTAAGAAAAAAGAGCAATCAAGATAAGATAATGTTTTGACAAAGGAAAAGACTGTGATAGGCACTTAAAAATTTCCAGTAAGTAGGAAGGAAATGAAATGGACTGGATGCTCTGAATGGATCATGCTGTCTGGGAGTGGGGAAACATTGTAGCAGCTGGAGTTCTTTCGCCATTTGCTATGTATGTTGGAGAAGGTGGGTAAAGAGGAGAGGAAGACAAAGGCCCCTGGCCTCCCTAGAAGGCAGTTAGCTACTTTTGAGAAGTTTCATTGGAGATTATTGCATACCAAATCTATGATGGGATAGATACGAGTTGTAATTGTCACTGATGCATCTTATCACACTGCCCTGTGCCTGGGAAGTAGGCAGTCCATATCCAACCCAGGCTTCTCCTGCAGTTTTTTCATGAATGGGAAAATCCTGTTTATGAAAAGCTGCAGGAGAAGCCGGGATTGGATATGGGCTGCCTACTGCTTGGGCATGGGGCAGTGTGAGAAGATCCATTGGTGATGGTTACAACCCATGTCTATTCCGGTACAGATTTGGCATGTGATAATCCTCATTAATAAAAGAGGGTGAGACGAGTACAGCCCACAATAGATGGGTCAAATGAAGCCACTTCTAGCCATTTTGGAGGCATGGCATTCAAATGATGCATGCTTCCAAAGTGGCCCGAAGCTATGCCAAAGCTGTGCTCTGGTCCTTTGGGTCGAAGGAAAAAGGAGCCAGGATAAACCAGCTCCTGGTGGTGCAAGTTGGCTTCTGTGGCCGCAGTCTGCTTTGGAGCAGGTTGTATAGTTGGCATTGTCTTGACCCACTTGCACCCAGAGCAGACTCAGGGTGCTCTCCCCCCTCCACTTCTGCTCCAGCCTGAAGATGTTTTCAAACCACTCCATCAGCTTGAGGAAGGTCTGTGGAAACTTGCTAAAAATAACTAGGCTATTGGTTGTCTAGAGATAGACACTATGCTTCCACTACTATTATGTATTAGTTCCCAAAGCTTTTTAAAATATGAAGTAAACCATACTCCATGCTTTTAAAGAAGCACATTCATAGTAGGCAGATGTTTCTCCTGTATAGTTTTAGGGGGTTGCAGACTGCCAGAAATAGTGCAAATTGAGTCCATTTTTAGGGTTAGGGTTAGGGAATCATGGTAACTGTATTTTATTGTGGCACCAGAGCTCTCTGACAGAGAAGGCTAAGTGTCGCAGAAAAAAAAATCAATTCCCATGATTCCCTAGCACTAACCCTAACCCTAAAAGTGGACTCAATTTGCACTATTTCTGGCAGTCTGCAACCCCCCTAGTTGTTTTTCTCTCTGAGATTTGCTGTTTGTTGATCTAGAAACAATGTAATCAGTGAGTCCCAGAACTTATTCTTGCAGAATACTGTCTCTTTTCTTTAAGAACACTGAGATGATATTGGTAGCCTAAAATAACATATTTATTTTAAAATAAGGTTATAAGTGGTACAATTCTGCACATAAACCACATGAATCATAGAATCATAGAGTTGAAAAAGACCACAAGGGCTATCCAGTCCAATCCCCTGCCATGCAGGAATTCAAAATCAAAGCATCCCCGATAGATGGCCATCCAGCCTGTTTTTTTAAAAATAATTTTTATTATAACATAAAAACATAGATAATCTCTACACATACACAGACATATTTACAAACACAATTACTCAAAAGACAAACATAAAAATAACTTCCCTTTCTCTACTGTGAATATAATTAATTTTAATAATACCTCTAACTTTCCAATTTTCTCACTATTTCTTCTTATTACCTATAACAATAGATCACTCTTAAATCCATATTATACTTTAATTTACATCTATCATATCATTTCTCTTTACCCGTCCCACACTGTATATAAGACCTTGACATTTCAACAAATTATCCAAGATCAAGCAATATTTTTCTGACTTTACTTGTAATGTAATTTTTCTCTGTATCGTATTTCCCCCCCTTTTTATTCCTTAAGAGCCCATTTTTCTCCACATTTTTGTGTGAGATATTTCATGATCGGGGACCAGTCTATTTCATATCTAGTCCTAGTTTGAACTCTCAACAGACACATATGTTTATCCATCTCCATTATGTCATACAGTTTACATGTTATATGCAGCAAGATCTGTGATTGCAAGAAAATGGAAAAGCAAAGATCCAGTCTCTGTTTAAAGACCTCCAAAGAAGGAGACTCCACTACACTCTGAGGGAGTGTGTTCTACTTTCGAACAGCTCTCACTCTCAGGAAGTTCCTCAATTCCATGAGGTGGAATGTCTTTTCCTGTAGCTTGCATCCATTGTTCCGGGTCTTGTTCTCTGGAGCAGCAGAAAACAAGCTAGCTCCCTCCTCAATATGACATCCCTTCAAATATTTAAACAGGCTATCATATCCCCTCTTAACCATCTCTTCTCCAGGTTAAACATACCCAGTTCCCTAAGTCGTTCCTCATAGGGCATGGTTTCCAGACCCTTCACCATTTTAGTCACCCCCGTCTGGACACGCTCCAGTTTTTCAACATCCTTTTTGAATTATGGTGCCCAGAAATGGACATGTTATTCCAGGTGGGGCCTGACCAAAGCAGAATACAATAGTACTATAACTTCCTTTGAGCTAGATACTATACTTTTATTAATGCAGCCTAAAATCACATTGGCCTTATTAACTGATGCATCACACTGTTGACTCATGTTCAACTTGTGATTTACTAGGACTCCTAGATCCCTTTCACACATAGTCTCATTAAGCCAGGTGCCCCTCATCTTATATCTATGCATTTCATTTTTTTGCCCTAAGTGAAGTACCTTACATTCTCTGTGTTTAAATTCATTTTGTTAGCTTTGACCCAGCTTTCTAATCTATTAAGGTCATTTTGAATTTTATCCTGTCTTCTGGGGTATTAGCTATTCCTAATTTGGTGTCATCTGTAAATTTGAGAAGCATGCCCCCTATTCCTTCATCCAAATCATTGATAAAGATTTTGAATAGGACTGGGCCCAGGGAAAGATCCCTATGGCACCCCACTGGTCACTTCTCTCCAGTATGAAGAGGAGCCATTGCTTAGTACCCTTTGGGTTGGG
>CM034706.1:114234300-114248720 GCA_020142125.1 Phrynosoma platyrhinos
GAGAAGGGAAGAAAGAGGAAGTATTTTGCTAATTTGTCTGATTTAGTCCATGTTGTCATTCATTGTTCAGGGCCTTTGCAGACTGCCAGAAATAGTGCAAATTGAGTCCACTTTAAGGGTTAGGGTTAGTGCTAGGGAACAATGGGGATTGTTTTTTTTTTTTCTGAGACATTGAGCCTTCTCTGTCAGAGAGTTCTGGTGCCACAATAAAATACAGTTCCCATGATTCCCTAACCCTAACCCTAACCCTAACCCTTAAAGTGGACTCAATTTGCACTATTTCTGGCAGTCTACAAAGGCAGTCAGATGGTCTAGGCAACTAGTCCAGAAAGTCCATGTTGGGCTCATCCTTTTGGATGAGACTTCCCTCTGGCAGCCCTCATGAAGATGGTCTTCTTCACAATCTGCTGGGAATGGGCTTAAAATCATCCTTATCACATGACTGCAGTTGTGCATTCTTCTCAGGGTTACTCCTCACATACTCTGTATTTCCCAATGGCTAGCTAGGGACTGATGTTGACCACCATCAACAGGCCAAGTAGGAATTATACTTGCCAGATGAGTGTTTGACAAGGGTTTTCCCTTTTTCATTGGAGTCCAACTCAACTTTATGATATTTTGGTACAATCTGAATATTAATTGCTTCATGCTAGGTTTCTTCTTAATTGTTCACATCACTCCTTTTGAGTGGCACTGAAGATATTGGGCAGATCCAATTCAAAGAAGAGTAGGTGTGGGACAGGTTATTGAAGTGTCTTCCTTGCTAGGAATCTAACACAGCATTCATGTGAATCTGGTATTTCTCCCTCTCCTTCATTCACTATCAGGAGGTGTGGGATCCTCAGTCAGAAAGCAGGCTGACCAATGTTGGATATTTGCCAATATACGCCAAACTCATACTGGAAGTTGTGGCCAATAAAAGATGTGCCCTGTTTTACTCACAATTGAACTGCTCTCAGCCTCAGAGGATGGCAATGGCAAATTCCCTCTGAAAAATCCTGCCAAGATAACCACATGATAGTGTCACCTTAGGGTCATTATCAGTTGGAAATGACTTGAAGGCACACAACAACAATGAACTATCTAACCCATCCACCAATTATTATCTGGCAAATGAGTTTGCATTTCCACCCACAGCACCAACAGATTTGTTCAGAGGGAGTTTGCCATTGCCATCCTCTGAGGCTGAGAGATGTGACTTGCCCATGATCACTCAGTGGATTTACATGGCTCAACCAGGATTCAAACCTGTTCATCAGAGTTCTACTCCAACACTCAAACCACTACAGCAGGCTAGCTCTCTTTAGATAGTACTTCTTAATGAATATGCATGCCCACATTTTATAGTCAAGAAAATGCAAATACTTTCAGGAACATTTATCCAATACTGATGTATATTGCTGACCTTGACAAAATATTTCATATTCTTTCTTTCATCATAGCAATCACAATGTGCTTTTTGTGAGGAAGTGTAGGTTGTAAATAAAAATAGAATAAAATAACCTAGATGGTAGTTTGCTAGCATTTTTAGTGTATGTATGTTTTTTTAATGGTAAGAAGTGAGGTTTTGTTATAGTCATGTTGTTTGGACATACAAGACAATCTTCCCTTTGGATTTTTGTTTAGAAGGGTGCCTACTAAAACACTTTTGCTTGGTAGTTGATGGATATATCATCCCTGCTTGTGAAGAATAATTTGACAATTTGAAAGTAGGAAAGGAAAAAGGAGTTTTACTGGCTACAAGGAGTTTTGCTTGGGAAGTTAGGTGCTTGAGCATTTGCTCAAGTCATTTCTTGCCTCTTTAGGGGACATTTATGGCAATCCGTGTGGCCCCCAGAGGGAACAGAAGGTAAAAAAAATTGCCTCTCAACTCACTGCAGTTGACCACCCATCATTATCATTATCATCATCATCATCATCATCATCATCATCATCATCATCATCATCATCATCTTAAAAAGCAGAAGTGTTTGTCTGTTCAACTTGTAGATAACCAGATACTGTTAGATTCCAATACCCTTATTTCTTTTTTTTAATAAATTTTATTATACAAACTTAAAAGATACAAAAACATTCCAAACATTCCAAACCATTTCATACATTCCAATATAACAAATAATAAAAAAGAAACATTTATATAGTACAACCAATAACAAGGGAAAATCAATAACAAGAAAAAGAATATTTTTGCATGAGCTGACCACCATCATTCAAACCTTCTTCCTGTTTCCTTCTCTTTTCCCATACCTCTTTCCTCTATTTCGTCTTCCTTTCTGTAATCACCTTTTGTAACTTCAAAGCTCTTCTGTTTCCAACCCTACTCTCTTTCCATCTTCAGATCTTCTTTCCTTAACTTCTCCTTTCCTTTCTTCTTCTTCTTCTCTCACTCCTCCCCTTATCTCCTCTCACCTTCCTCTCACCCACTCCTTCTTTCTCCCTACATCTTCTTTCCTTCATCTACATCCTCTCACTTTCTTCCACATCCTCTCACCTTCTTCTACATCCTCTCACTCTTTTCTCACATTCTTCACCTCACTTTTTTTTTGCCATTCTCATACTTTCCTTTCCTTTCATAACGTTCATTTCTGACTTCCTTCTTATCAAAATTGGATTATTCCAACAAATACTTTGTCCTTCTTATCAACTTTCAGCTAAAGAGAAGCTTCCTCGCTTCTTCACTGTCTTAGATCTTAACTTACTATAACGAGTGTTATTATTTCCATGTTTCATTTCTTTTAATATTTAAGCTTTTTCTGATCCATATATATTTAAATTATTTCTTTCATAATTCTTCAGTTCTATTTACATTTACTTATATATTAGGTCTCTGTCATTTCCCCCCCGGCCGTCTATTTGGCAATCTTATCTTAATATCTCTAAACTTCCTGGAATGTCCCCATCTATCTCCACCTTTAGTATCTCTTCCACTTCATTTGCATATATCTTTTCAATTGTCTGTTTTATTCTATTTCTTTTTAACCCTTTGAGTATTAAAAATAAATTGTGGCCAATTTTCCCCACTCACTTTCTAAATAATCTAATACTAGTTTCCATTCCTTTTTTCTTTCTCTATAGGCTTGAATTTTATAAGCTGTGTCAGTTCATCCATCTCAGTTGCATCACATTTATTAGCCATTCTCTTATACTCATTTTTTTTGTTTTCCAGTTTTGCGCCAATGTCATTCTTGTGTGATAACCAAATAAAAGAGAATTTTACCAAAACTTTTTTCTAAATTCTCATTTTGAATTATTAGCTTTTGTAATTGTTGACCTTTTTCTTGACCTTCTGTTGATAAGTACTTTGGTTAATGAAAAACCCTCTTGGTACTGCTTTTCCAGCATCCCAGATAGTAGATATCTTTACATCTTTTATCATGTTTTCTTTGAATAGAATAGAATAGAATTTATTTACGGTCTTTGACCAAAATAAAGAATAATTTAATGGTTTCTTTCGCTTTAGTGATTATGTCCTGATCCTGTATCAGTTCATCTTTTAGTCTTCATATATTATGTATCTGCTGTTTGTATAAAGTAAGGATAACTGGATTGTGATCTGATATTGTTTGGGGTAGTATATCTATTGATTTAATAGATTTGTTCAGAATAGTAGAAATCCAAAACATATCTATTCTTGAGAATGAGCAGCATTTGTTTGAATAAAATGTATAATCTTTGGTATCATTATATAAATATTTCCAGACATCATTCAATGCATAGCTATGCACTGAATCAAAAAAAGATTTTAGTAATTTAACCTGATTTGTTTTTATTTTACCATCCAATTTTCTATCTAAGTTGGGGTTTATTACTCCATTAAAGTCTGCCATTAGTAATATCAGCCCTGGTGGTGCAGTGGTTAAATGCCTGTACTGCAGCCACTCACTCATAAATAACAAGGTTGCGAGTCCAATACCAGCCAGGGCTGAGGCTCAACTCAGGCCTGCATCCTTCCGAGGTCACTAAAATGAGTACCTAACTTGTTGGGGGGCAATCAGCTCACAGTTGTAAACCGTTTAGACATCCCATAGTGTGATATGAAGCGGTATATAAATGAAGCTGCTTTAATACCTTTTCATAATCGTATTTTGAAATCTTTAATTGTAATTTCTGATAAAATACACCTTTATTTTCTTGCAGGCAATAAGTCCCTATGATTAACATAATCTCTCCATTCCAATTTATCTCCACACCTATAAAATGACCTGCAGGATCATTTATAATTTCATTTGCTTTAAATTTGTTTTGTAACATATATTGTTACCCCTTTTTCAACTCTTAGAAGCTGAAATAAAAATCATTCCCCATTTTTTTTTGTTTCTAATAAACTTTTTTCAGAGTTTTTAATGTGCCCTTTTACAAGAAAATGAAAAACTCTTTTCCTCTTTGTAGGTGAATTTAATCCTTTTATGTTCAATATCATTATTCTCTTACTTAATTTGACTTCCAAATAAACAGAAGGTGAAGAGAAAGGAGGATACGCGAGTCAAAACTACCACCTCTATGTAATTTATTCTATATTTCCTTCTTTCTCTTCTGGACTCCCATTTCCTTCTCTTCTGGCTATTGTTTCTCCACTTCTTCCTTCACTTGCTAGGGTTTCTTCTTTGTCCATTGTGCATTCCTCCAATTCTTTCTCTTTTAATTTCACATCTTCTCCATCTTTTAAGTGAGCTTCTCTGTCTCTGTCTCTTTCTCTGTTCCTTTCATCCACTTCCCATGTGTCCACATATTCTTCCTCTTCTTCATCTTTGTTCGCTTGATCCTTTCCAGTTTTCCTAGATGTTTATTTCTTTTCCATGTTCTTTCCAAAATTTGCTTGCTTTTGCTATTGAATTCAATTTGTATCTTTTTTTGTTCCATGTTACGGATAGTCCTTTGATGTCCTCCCATCTAAATGGTATATATATATATATATATATATATATATATATATATATATATTATATCTTTATTGCATTTTCAGATATACAATCTATAAAATATGAAGTCAAACACAGTTTGTCAACAGTTCTTTCTCTTGCCAATGTAACAGTATAATCTTATCAGTCACTTATTACTCTAAAATAGACTTATATTCTCTTCCTAGCTTCTCCATCTTTGTCTTCTTCTTCCATCTTCTTCTTCACCAGCATTTTCACACTGTTACCAATTCTTGCTTTCCATTTATTTATATTTCCTTCATAATCTGTATAATTAAAGCAAAATATTTATTATATAATATTTAATATTACAATTGAAAAATTATGCATATATCTATAAGTATTCCAATTTACAATGGTTTAAAGAGCATAAATTAAAAAGAACACTTCCTTACCTGAGAACTCAAATGATAAGAGCTTCTTTTAACTTCTTCTCTTAATTTCTCTTTTCGTACTGTACCCTTCCCAACCATTTTCACACTTCTCAAAATGCTTAGATTGTGAGTCTATTTATCCTTGTATAATTAGAAGCTTCCCAAGTGTGGATATTTGTTGATAGGTAATTCTATATGACATTATCTATTTTCCTTTTTAATTGTATTCTTCCCTCAGCTGTTCTGGCCAGCTACTATTCTCTTAATCTTAATTATTCCTCATTCCTCCCTTGCTAATCTTTGATGAATACACAATATACATATTTCATAGTAGTCTGTTATTTGCAATTCCATTCAATATTTGTATTTTAGCAATTTAATTATTCTTTTCCCATGATTAGATAAAGAGTTTACCTATCAAATTATATTGCCTTAGGGCCCCATTTACTTTCCCATAATGTACTCACTCTTTTCCAATCTTCCTTCCTTTCTGTTACAGGATTTCCATTCACCATCTGAGTCAAAATGCCCATTTCATACATTTCATATAATTTAATTATCCAGTCTTCTATTTCCAATTCTTCAATTGATTTCCAGTTTTTGGCTATTATTAATCTGGCAGCAGTTAACATATATAATAATAATCTCCAATTTTTATTTTCCACTGGTTTATCTAAACTTTTAAGCATATTTAGTGAATATATTTCTGGTTTCATAGGGTAATTGATATTTAGTGTTTGTGTTATTGAGTGATGGATTTCCCCCCCCCAGAACTTATTTATTTCTTTGCAGCTCCACCACATGTGGAATAAAGTCCCTGTAGTTTGTTTACACCTTCAACATTTCCCACTTGAATTTTTCGTTATTTTTGCAATTTTTCAGGAGTTAAATACCACCTTAAGTAGATCTTATAGTAATTTTCTTTTAGTATATTACTATTGGAGAATTTTAAATATTTAAGCCATACTCTTTCCTAATCTTCTAATAAAATTGTATTACCTATGTTTTGAGCCCATAAAATCATTTGGGGTTTTATGATTTCCTGCTCCATATTTAATTTTAACAAGATGTTATAGATTTTAGACAGTGTTTTTTTCCTATTTGATTGCACAACCTAATCAAATTCTTCCTGATGTCCTCCCATCTAAACAGTATTCTATAGTACTTCAATTGTTCAATCAAGAACTGATAACCCTTTCTCTTTCTCAAAATTTGTACTGTGATATCTTTAAATATCTGGATTTCATTGCTTTGTGTCACCAATCTGGTTTTATAATTTCTTTGTAGGAACATGTCTCTAGTATGTTTTCTAACCCAATAAATCACTATGTCTTGTGGAAGCTTCTTCATTTTTGCTGTTCTGAATTCAATCTATATATTATGTCCATTTCACCCTTGAATTGTTGCAGGGGTTTATCCAGATATTATGCAAGATATGGTAACAGATATTCATAGAGATTTTCAAGTGGCTGTTCTGGAAGTCCCCTTAACTTAATGCATCATTCTCTTTGTTTCAGTTCAAGTCTTAAAACTGAACTCATCCTCCTGTTGGGACTTAATTACTTCTTCCATATTACCTTCTATTTTTTTGTGCTCTAGTTTCTCCATTTTACCTGTCATTTTCTCTATATCTTTGTTAATCTTGGCTAAATTTTGTCTACAAAGAAATTTTATATTTAATGAATCTGTATTGTTTTAATTGATATCTGATTTAATAATGTTTTAAGGGGGGAGGGAATATACTATTTTATCTTTGTTTTTCTTTTAACTGTTGTAAACCACCTAGATTGGTTCGCCATAGGGCAGTATAGAAATAAAAATTATTATTATTATTATTATTATTATTAAATCTTGTCTAATTAAATTTGATTCATGTCCCAGTTCTCTCTTCGTTTCTTCCCTAGAAACTCTAATTTCTGTCTCATTTCATCTTTTGAATCTGTAATTTCTTTTCTCAGTTCCAAATGGAGTCTTTTCATTTCTTCCAATATAGAGGTATTTTGTTCAGATCCTTTTCTGGCCATCTCTAAAGAAGATCTTTGATTTGAGTGTAGAGCTGCTTGTGCTTGTGATTTTTCTCTTCTCAACATCATACTTTATTTTCCTTTCTCTTTCATTATATCCACATGTTATTTGAAACCTATTTGGAATCTGAAAGAATCTTCTTGTCTTTTTTTTTTAAGTTAAGTTTTCTGTTTCATCTAATGATCTTTCAGAGAAAAGACTATAGTGAGATTATTAATTTCAATTAGTTGGCTTTCTCCTATTTCTTATATATTTGGTACCCACTCATTTCTTAAGTTAGTTTGGCAAATTTATTAATTTTAAATCAAAATCAAAATCAAAATCACCCTCTTTTCTTTTTCTTTTTCTTTTTGTTTTTCCTCTCATTATTGTCGCTCTTACCCCCCTCTCTTTTTCTGATATCACTCTTTGGCACTTATACTTATTCCCCTATTTCTCTATCTCAAATTTATCTATCTTTTATTAACTAGCTGTTTTGTATTGTGTTTTCTTTTTATAATTGTTTTAATCGCTGGTCTCTCCTAATGAGTTTCAATCTTCCTAATGTGTTCAAACTCTCAGAGAAAATTTAATTGCTGTCGAGTCTTAGGTCTTGTAATTACAAATTGTACACTTATTCTTATTATCCAGTTTCCCTCAATAGACCCGATATATTATTTAATCAAATTGGACCAACCTAACAACCCCCAATGATCAATCAAACCTGTCCAATGAATATAAATGTCACTATCACACACTCAAATGTAGTACCAATTTCTTAATCTCCCAGTTTCCCATGCCTCAACACCACCCCAAGCCAGCATCATGCTGTTCTGTTGACAACACAGTGGGTGGTGACATGGCATTTCTGGAGCACAGTGTTTACACATGCCGCACTGCAGAAATGTGGAAAACCACCTCAGTGGCAGAAAAACTGGCTTTTTTCCAGTTCAAAAAGGAGCAGCTTTCTGCTGCTTCTTTTTGAGCCGGCAAATAGCCTGATCAGGGCTACAGTGTGTGGCTGCCATGGCCCTGATCTGGTGATTAAAGGGGCAGTGGGAAGCCACTCCTTTGGGGCAGCCTGTTTTGCTCCATGTCTTATTTTGTATGTCTAAATCCAGGTCCCAGTTTGTATCTTTAATTCGTTTTCAACATGTGTTTGCAGTTTGGTTGTGCTCCACTTGGCAAACACCAGAAAGTCAGTATTTCCCTTCCACAGAATCTAAAGGAATCCATAAAGAAGGGAACTATAAATCCAAATAAGAGTCTATAGTAGCTCTTAGTCTACTTTTTACAGTCTTCCCATATGAGATTCCAGTAAAATCAAAACGCATTTCTGTAAAGAAAGGAGGAAGATTTTATTTACACTCCTCCATTAATATCCAATTCACCAGTATGATCTTGATCTAACTCACAGGATCAGAGACACCAAAGGGAAATAAAAAAAGATGTAATGTTTTCTTTTTCACAATTATTGGTCTATTAATTACTCTTAATATAAGTTAAAGAATTGTCCCCCCATTTTTTCCTAAGCAAGATTCCAGGCATCTCTTAGTTCCATTTGAATTTGCTTTCTATGCCTGTCAAACATATATTCCTTTGTTTGCTCATCAAAAAGTGTTTGCTTACAATCAAAAATTGTTACAAATCGATTTAAAGAATAAGGTAGGCTATCCAAGAGTTGGTAAGTAGATGTAATTCTGTCTGCTCATACAAAATACATTAAAATCAAGTGGCAGTGGTGCTTGTGCTGCATACACGACTACTTAACTGCGGATGTGGCTAGCTCAGTCCTCCTTGCTCTCCTCTGTGTCCCTCTTACCGGCACTGGTCTTTCTTGGTACTGATCTTTTGCTGCCTCTTCTTATTTTGGGGCACCTGGGAACAAACTAAGGTCACTTGTGAGCCCCTCTGCTTCCCCCTTACGTAGGTGTACACCTTTTATCTGTCAGCAAATCCTGCTGATAGATCTTATCCCCATGGTAAGTGACTGCCCCCACAGAGCTAAACTATTTGGAGTGATTCTCGTGCCACTATGTCCACCAGAAGTTGACCAAGACCCTTATTTCTGAACCTAGTGGTGTAACATCTTACTACCTGAAATATATTACTACTCAGACAAATGAGGCATGTGAAATGGTAATGTTCACTCTGGAGCGACAGCTAGAGGATGGGGAGGGTCAGGAAGGAGGAGATTTAGGCGTGCACCTGTTCCTCCTCCTCCTCCCTGCCCTCCACTGTGGGAATGGGGGGAATGGAGGCACCCTGGTGGCAGAGTGGTTAAATGCCTGTACTGCAGCCATTCACTCACAAACCAAAAGGTTGTGAGTTCAATACCAGCCAGGGCTCAGGCTCAACTCAGGCTTGCATCCTTCTGAGGTCACTAAAATGATTACCCAGCTTATTGGGGGTAATTAGCTAACAGATGTAAACCGCTTAGAGACTGCATAGCACTTATATGAAGAAGTATATAAATGAAGCTGCTATTGTTATTGCTATTCATGTGCCATCTCTGGCATGCGTGCCATAGGTTCACCATCATGGGGCTATAAATATGATATAGGTATCACAAGGATACTGCTAGGTAAAGCAATGCCCAGGGATATTATCTCCAATGGATGCTTGTATGCTCATCTATAGATGTTACATTTAAGCAAGATGTTAAGTCCCTCTATGTAAACCAAAGAAGAAAGTAGAAGATATAAAACTTCAATTCTTTACAAGTACGATACCAATGAGGATAATGCCTCTGAATGAATACTGAAAAGATTAAAGAACTGGATGAAGTATTACTTATAACAGTGATGGTGAACCTTTTAGGGGCCCCCTGCCCAAACTAAAAGGCTTTCTTGGCCTCCAGGGGTGGGACATCTGAGGCAGGACTTCTTCCCCTCACCCTCCTGGGCCTTGATCTGCGTCTCCAGAGACAGCTGAAGTCCCTGGGGCTGGCAAGGGGGAAGAAGAGGAACAGGTGTGCACTTGTTCCTCCTCCTCCCCCTGTGCCATCCCTGACCTCCAGCTGCCTCTAGAGAGGGAGCTGGAGGCTTGGAGGGTCAGGAAGGAGGAGAAAATGGTGCGTGCCTCTTCCTGCTTCTCCCTGCCCTCCATGTGCTGGGGAAATGGCTTCACATGCCATCTTTGTCACACATGCCATAGGATCTCCATCACAGACTTATAATATGTAAGTCTATACAGACCATGAAATAACACTATGCCATGCTAATATCATGTAGGATAGATTTTGCCTTTCATGGAATGCAAAGTCAGCTGGTAACAAATGTGCATGGACAGTGAGAAATCTATAGCAATAGCAATAGCAAGTTGCAAGTTGCTCGGGACAACCTCCTTCCATACAATCCTCCTCGTGCACTCAGGTCCTCTGGGAGGATCTTGCTACAGCCTATTAAAACTGGGCTGTCTACTACTTCCCAGAGGGCCTTTTCAGTAACTGCTCCCAAACTATGGAACGGCCTGCTGAACGAGATATGTCAGATTACCAGCTTAAACAGCTTTTTAAAAAGCTGTGAAGATGGATCTCTTCTGGCAGGCCTTTCCTGACTAGTCTTCCCGGCCAGGAGTGAGTATTCTCCCCCCTACCATCTGCCACACATTAATGGATTGCCTGCCTGTTATTAATTTTTAGCTGTATTGTTGACTGTTTTATGTAGTTCAAGAATTTCTCGATGTTTATATTATTTTAAGGGGTGGGTGGGGTTGGGATGTACATTGTGGTATTTTATTGTTGTTAGCTGCCCCTATTGTTTCTGCAGAGGGACGGGATAGAAATAATAATAATAATAATAATAATAATAATAATAATAATAATAATAATAATAACAACAACATTTCTATACTGTTTATCAGTGTACTTAAGCACGCCCTAAGCAGTTTACAATGTGTAAGTGTATTGCCTCCAACAAGCTGGGTACTCATTTTAGTGACTTATGGAAGGATACAAGGCTGAATGGATCCTGGAGCCCTGCCTGGTACTGAACTCACAACATTGTGGCTGTGAATGGCTGCAGTACAGGTATTTAATCACTGTGTCACCAGGGCTCCTTTTTTTCTATTTCTACCCAAGGAGAGTGTTTATTTATATATCTATTACAGTGGGCCAGCTGTATCTGTGGGTTTAGGATTCACAGATTCAACTAACTGGAGTTTCAAACTATAGTATTGTACACATCATAATGCACAGAATTTTATACAATGCAAGTAATGTATTGTGGAGAGGCTGCAAAGTGATGAGAGGCTGCAGAGGCATGAGGCCTCATAGATAGTGGGGACAGATGCAAATGTGAGGGTGCAGAGAGATGTGAACACGAAGCTGCAGATAGATGTAAGGATCTGTGAAATGGCAAGAATCCAAGTGTAATGCTTGGCATGAATCCACACCTTCACAGATCTGTAGCTTCATGTCTTTTGGGGTGTTGCATCTTTTCTGATCTGGAAGGATGAATGTTGGATCTCTAGCCATTTGGTCTATTAATTTGGCTTGCCTAGGAACAACCCTCCCTCATTTTAATTGCAGCCTCTCTTCAGCCTCCCTCTCTGCAGCCTCATATCTCATTCATTCACTACTTATGTTCAGTACTGTTGTGTGTACTCTTACTTCTTTTTTTTTTTTTTTGAAAAAAGGCTCATAAAAAGCAGTGGTCAAAGTAATCCCTCAAAGATTGCTCCCTCAATGGCTAAGAGGGAGTGTAAAGTGCTAACTCTCAATAAGAAAATAAAAACTTAGATCTTTAGAAAAGTGGCATGTTGTTTGCCACTATAGGCTATAAAACTGGTAAGAACAAATTGATCATTCATACAATAAGCAAAAAGAAGCTGAAATTCACAGATGTGTTAGTGCTCCCCCTACCATGCCAAAAATGTTCTCTCTGATTTGTGATAAAGTGCTTGCAAAAACTGTGAAAGAATTGTGTATGACTAGAGAACATGTTACAGAAGCATATCCCTGTTAACGACAATATTATGCATAAAAAAGTACTTGACTGTGAACACTGCTGTGAGGGGGTTGAGGAGAGTAAGAGCAAGGAGTTTAAGGCTAGTAAGGAATGACTGGGTAGCTATATAAAAAACTACAGGGTCAAGAACCTAAAAATATTGGGAAAACTGGCATTGGCCAATCCCAAAGCATCATCAGCATTCCCAGAAGAGTTCAAGAAACTCACAGAAGAGAAAGTTACCTTCCAGAGAAGGTCTTCAATTGGGATGAAATGAGTTTGCTTTGGACGAAGATGCCCAATCATACCTACATCCAAGTGTGTGCCAAGGCAGGAATCTATAATAATGAAATTTTACAACCAAAGTAAATTATACAGTGGGACCTTGGTATCTGCAAGGGATCTCTTCTGGACCCCCCATGGATACCAAATCTGCAGATGCTCAAGTCCCATTGTCTCTAATGACCATGTCACCATTAGGGACAATGGGATTTATCTCATACAATGATGTGCTGCAGTCCCTAAAAGGGAGGTGGAGGAAGAGAAAGAGGTTGTTGGGGCTGGACCAAGCCTACCAAGGATCATGTGGGGAATCCAGCAAAGAGGTGAGGCAAAAGCAAAGCAGCAGCTTCATTTATATACTGCTTCATATCACACTATGGGATGTCTAAGCAGTTTACAGCTGTAAGCTCATTCCCCCCCAACAGTTGGGTACTCATTTTAGTGACCTCGGAAGGATGCAGGCCTGAGTCTAGCCTAAGCCCTGGCTAGTATTGAACTCTCAACCTTGTGGTCTATGAGTGAGTGGCTGCAGTACAGGCATTTAACCACTGTGCCACCAGGGCTCCTTCAGGGCACAACTGGGGGGCTTCAGACTACATTCAGAACTGGTCTGGGCCAGGCGAGGAGGGCTGCTGCCACCCTGCCACTTCTCTGAAGGGAGCCAAGACAGCAGAAAAAGAGGAAGAATTGCATGCCCTCTCTCCTTCCTCACTACCCTGACACTCTGGACTCAAAGAGCAGGGAAGGAGAGCCAAGCATG
Organism: Phrynosoma platyrhinos; assembly: GCA_020142125.1. Taxonomy (NCBI): domain Eukaryota; kingdom Metazoa; phylum Chordata; class Lepidosauria; order Squamata; family Phrynosomatidae; genus Phrynosoma; species Phrynosoma platyrhinos. The sequence continues at coordinate 114,247,589 of CM034706.1, forward strand.
TGCACACGTTCATCTTTCCCAGCTACTTCTGGTGCTCTGGCTGGCTTGCCTCAGCTGTTCAAAGCACATGAGAAAGAGGAGTGCATGCACACACAGCTGTAAGCCCTTTCCCTGATGCCTCATTTAGTGCTAGGGCTGTGGGGCAGGATACTCCAGGTTCCCCTGAGTGCATTCATTCCCTGCCCAGTCACAGTACCTACACCATCCAGTGCTGGTCTGCCTGCCTGCTAGTCTGGTCTGGCCAAGGAGCCATCTGTCTGGGCCCCTCTATTAGCCAGTGCCTCCCCTGAGTCTGGGGACAGGCATCCCAAATGGGGAGCCTTGTTTGGGGGGAAGAGTGGGGAGGGGTCACATGTCATTGGAAGAAGAAATGCTTTTACTTCCCCCCAGTCAGAGCAGAGCTGCCCCGAGGGTCCCTCCAGCCGAGTTCGAGCCACACTTTCCCAGTGGCTCCTCCCCAAATAATTGGTCCTAGAGGCAGGCCTGTCAGATTCCTTGCAGTGAAGGAAGCCCCTCTCCCCCTGACAATGAATCCACCAGGTTAGAAAACACAGCTGCCTGGGATTTTTACACTGCAGAGGTGCTCTGCCCAAGGGAAACAGACTGCTGAGAGGTTCACCTCATCACCTGGTGGGGTTGCCCAAGGCTGCAACCTTGAAGATACTGATGTGGACTGGCAGAGCCTGAGCCCCAGGAACCCCTGCTTGCCAGCCTGCTCATCACTTGCCTAGCCATCTCCCCCTCTCCCCCAATCTTGGTTGGTGGGTGGTGACTCCACCACCACCACTAATAATAATAATAATAATAATAATAATAATAATAATAATAATATTTATTTATATCCCGCCCTCTGGAAGACCAATCTGGGCGGCTTACAAAAATAAAATATAAAATCCCCATAAAACCTATATACAATACAACAGACCCTCACCCCTTAAAACAGTATTAAATCAAAAATTATTAAAATAACATTCATTGATTACAATTAATAAAACAAAACTAAGCCCAATAAAAGCCCAGCAATACTGATCCACACCATCCTCAGATGGGGCCATGAAGGATCGCACACTGGGGTGGGTTGGTTGTACCCGAGGTCAGGATATTAATCTGGGAAGGCCTGCCGGAAGAGATC
>CM034706.1:114248820-114267078 GCA_020142125.1 Phrynosoma platyrhinos
CTGGATTCAGTTTCAATCTGTTTTTCCTCATCCAGACCATTACCGCTTAAAGACATTCATTGAGAGAAGAGAGGCCATTGGAATTCTAGGCCGACGAACCTAGTGACACTAGCATTACAGATGCCGCTGATGACATGCTGCATTCACATGCCACCACTGGCGACAACTGGGGGCTTGCAATCTGTTATTGTTATTGTTACCTGCATTACTTTCTCAGCCTCAGAGGAAGAGAGGGAGGCCAGCTCCATCAGGCCTAGCCTAGATTAAGAAAAAGAGCCCTCCCTCCAGTCCATCTGCCATAGTCTAAGGGGGGTTGCAGACTGCCAGAAATAGTGCAAATTGAGTCCACTTTTAGGGTTAGGGTTAGTGCTAGGGAATCATGGGAATTGTTTTTTTTCCTGAGACATTGAGCCTTCTCTGTCAGAGAGCTCTGGTGCCACAATAAATTACAGTTCCCATGATTCCCTAACCCTAACCCTAAAAGTGAACTCAATTTGCACTATTTCTGGCAGTCTGCAACCCACCCACCCCCCCCGTCTCAGAGGGAGAGAAAAACTGCTGGACCTGATCCCCTTCCCCACTGCCATTCCCTTCTCCTTTTGTGACATGTCTTTTAGAGTGTAAGCCTGAGGGCAGGAAAATGTCTAATTAACTGAGAGCCTTTGTGGCTGAAGAGTGGGGTATAAATACTCCAAATAAATAGATAAATAAATGAGGAGAGCCCACTGTACTTACATACTGTAAAGGTAAAACATAAATTCCAAGCAGCTTATGACTTGAAAGTTTTACCTTTATAGTATATAAGCATGATTTGCTTTGGTTGTACGTTTTCATTATTATAGATTCTAACAGATGTACAGTGTTTTATTTGTTATGTAGCATAGAATTCAGCTGAAGAAGCTTTTGTTGATGAAACAGAAATAATAATTTCTGGGATCTTCCATACTGCTGATATCCTGTCTTTTTCTTTCTGCTGGGATCTTTGTCCTTGGGTGTATTTCTGCAAAGTGCCAGTGAATGTGGCATTACTTCTGCAAACTATTCTGTCTCTTCTCTGCAGTTGAATGTATGCCAGCCAAAGTGTCTAGAACGAGTTTCTATAATGTATTTTTGAAGTTTAGGATTATTATTGGCTCTCCACCTGGGTTTGAAGGCTTTCCATGTAATTATTTATGTATTAATTGATACAGGGTAATTTGATTTATTGATTGATTATCTATGTATAAATTTTTCCATGATTCAATTGTTTCACTATTCCTGATGTATATTTACATATGTATAAAGAGTTTGTTGTGATCATATCTTTGCTATGTGCCTGTTCTTGTTTCCACATAGTGTTTTTGAAGCTTGGGTTTATTATTAGTCATGAAATTGTAATTCATTTATGATGGATTGTACAATTAATCACAGAAAAAAAAGATGACAGTGGGATTAAGAGCTAGAGGGAAGGTAGCTGAAATGAAATGCACTCAGAGTAGAAGAGGCTTGACTGAAGATGGTACTCCTCAATATATGTTAAAATACATGAACAAGATGAAAACATTTAGGGAAGGTACAGGCACAAAACTGGAAGATATGAATACCAAATGTAATGTCCATAGCTTATTAATTCAAGTAAAGGAAAATGAAGAGGATATTGAACTACTGAAGAAGAAGAATGAAGAATTGAACACTGAGACAGAAAAAACTTTGTGACCAATTATCTCTGGCAGAACAGAGAGAGAAAGAATAACAGATATGACTTAGAGGAATGGAAGTGCAAGAAAATGAAAAGATAATAAGAACAGATGTACAAGCTAAGAAATTAGAGGACATGGAGATGGAATTAGATTGAATATATAGATTGAACTCACCACGTGCCAAGAAGAAAAATCTGCTGAGGGACATAATTATACAATGTGTTAAAATATCGACAACACTGACTTCCGGTTGGGAGGGCATACCAGGAAGCCATGTTCGGGTCTTTGTCCCTGGGAACCGTCTAGTCAAAGGTGAGGGGGCTGTTTTTTGGAAAATCCCTAAACAGCTGGATCATCCCCTTGGTAAAGAGGATTCAAAAGGATACCCCCAAAGTCTACCATTTATAATAGAAACAGTGGTGAAAAGAAAGCAAAAGGGAGGAAGATAAGAAGAAAATCAACCTGGGGAGGTACCCCCTCACCTTTGATTCTCCTTGCAAGAGGTTTAGGAATGCCACCAACTTTTTAAATATACGCAAGTTGGTGCTACTGTTTAAAGCCAGATACCAAATCAAGGTTTATAAGGCACCCTTTTTTGAGAGAGAGAGAGTTTTCTTTTTGTTTTAAGTGGGTAATGTCACCCTACTGGATCTGTATGAATGGTGGTTGATTGAAGCAGAAAATGGACTGTTAACTGCTTTCCCCCCGTTATTTCTGTGAATGGCTTTGCCTTAGCTGTGTTGCCTATCACAAAGACTGTAAACAAACAAACCAAAAAGAAATACAAATATAGATCCACCTGCTTAAAGACCTATTTATGGATAATAATAACAGCTGAGGCAGTTAATTGGAGTAAAGGATACAAACTTACCGGCTCTAAAGAAAGCCCATAAGACTGCTTGGGAGAAGGGAGTGACTGCGCATCCTTGCAGAGTGTCTATTGGGAGTGGAAGACTGCTAAGATGCAAAGCACTCTGGGAGTTGTAGTAAAAACTCTAAAGAAGAGGAAAGCAGTGATCCGCGTCTGAGGCTTGGCACCAGAGGAGGTAGTCTAAAGCTGGAACATAGAAGCAAGGATGTGCGAGGGATGAGTGTGGCGCTGGACAAAGTATACAGATATATACACACTTGGGCTGAGTATTTAGTTCTCTTTTTTTATTCCCTGATGCTTCAATCGCGAAGGGCTTTTCTGCTCTAGATACTCTGCGCTTCCTAACCCTCTTTTTTGAGAAGTTTGAGTGGCGACGGAATGGGAGTTGTCACTACAGACTTATCCTGGTAGCTGCCTTATTAAATTTAATAAAAGAAAAAAGGAAGTAACCGGATTTGTGTTACCCTCTTGGAGCTTTTTTCTTTCTTCTTTCTTTTTGGAAACGCAAGCAAGAGGTGGGATCCTCTGAACAATAATTACTTTTGGATTCTTGAATTAACTTTTGAAAGGAATAAAGTGGAATAAATTTCTTTTGACACTTGCATTGTGATAGGAGATTGGAATGGGGTCATTGACCCAATAATGGATAGAAAATCACACAAAGGGATTAAGAGCCAACAGGGTAAACTTCCAAAGGAATTCTTCAAATTTACTGAAAGACTGGGAATTAGAGACATTTGGAGGGAAAAGCATGATAATAAAAAAGAGTTTACTTTTTATTCTGACAGTCATCAATCTTGGGCTAGGCTAGATATGGTTCTACCTTCAGTGAATATTCTGCCTAAGGTACAAAAAATAGAAATAAAACCTAGAATCTTATCAGATCATAACCCATTATGTGTTAATATAAGTTTAAGGCCAAAACAATGGGTTTGGAAGCTAAAAACAGAACTATTAGATAGAGAGGATATAATTAAAGTTGTACAAACATCATTAAACAATTACTTTAAAGAAAACCTCAATAAAGGAATGAGTTTGGAAATCATCTGGGATGCAGCAAAAGCGGTAATTAGGAGAATGTTAATGAAAAAATCCTCTGAAATAAAAAAACAGCATACTAAAAAATTAGAGGACTTGCAAATAAAAATGAAGATAAAATAGAAAGAACTAAAAGAAATGGTTAATAATGAAAATAATAATAACAGAATGCAAATTATTGCAACAATAACTGATATTATTATTAACAGAAGAACTTAGAAAAAAGACCAACTATATGAAGCGGAAAAAATTTGAAGGCGCTAATAAACTGGGAAAATGGCTAGCCTTTCAAATGAGAAAAGAACAAGAACACAAACTAATAAACCGTTTAACTGATGATAAACTGAAAGTTACAGACCAAGAAAAAATTAAAGATATAATATGGAACTTTTATACACAATTATATAAAGAAGAAGAAAGTGTAAAAGAAGAAGAGATAAGAAAGTATTTAGAAAGATCTGGATAAAACCATTTAATGAAGAGCTGAGATTAAAACTGAATCAAAAAATTACACCTCAAGAAATAACAGAGGTGATAAATTTAATTAAATCTAAGAAATCTCCTGGACCTGACAGGTTTCCTGCTGATTTCTACAAAAAAATTGCAAATCAATTAAATATACCACTGTGTGAGATGCTAAACAAAATTGCTGTAGGTGAGTGTGAGGTTCCAAACTCTTGGAGACAGAAGGGAAAGATAAGAGCAATATTAAAAACTATAGGCCCATCTCTCTGTTAAACAATGACTATAAAATATTTGCTACAATTTTAGCAGGCAGATTGAAAAAAATTCTTAAGTTATGGATTCACGAAGATCAAAGAGGATTTCTTCCCTTAAGGAAAATTAGTGACAATATAAGGACTATTCTCAACCTAATTGAAATGCACGAAAGAAAAATAGATAGGAAAATGGTAATGGTATTTCTCAATTTTGAAAAAGCCTTTGATAAGGTGAGATGGCCTTTTCTATATCAAGCTCTTGAAAAAAAATGTAGGTAAAAATTTCATAAATTGGATTAAAACAATTTATAATAAGCAGGAAGCTCAAATCATAGTTAATGGGGAAAGGACGGAGAGAATTATAATTGAAAAAGGAATGAGACAAGGCTGTCCTCTGTCTCCTCTTCTCTTTATAATAGCTATGAAAACGCTTAATATTAATATTAGGGAAGATGAAACAATAAAATTAAATATAAAGGCTTTGAGTTTAAGTGGCAGATGATTTAGTGGTAACAATCTCAGAAATGGAAGATAGCATGATAAAGTTAATAGAACAACTAGAAAGATTCAATCATGTTTCTGGTTTAAGAATTAATAAAGATAAATTTGTGATTTTATCGAAAAATATCACGGTAGAAGAGAGAGACAGATTACATGAGCTATCTGGCTATCAGTTAAGCAAGAAAGTAAAATATTTAGGAGTAGAAATTACCAATAAAAATGTAGATCTATTTAAAAATAACTATGAAAGAATCATGAAGGAAATTAAAAAAGACTAAAAACTCTAAAAACTTGGCAAAAACTAAATCTATCCTGGCTAGGACGGACTTCAGTTATTAAAATGAAGGTTTTGCCCAAATTTATGTTTTATTTTCAAAATTTACCGATCATAATTAATGAAAAACCATTTAAAAGCTGGAATAGAATTCTTTCTGATTTTATATGGCAAGGGAAGAAACCTAGAGCGAGGCTCAAAGTTTTACAGGATAGAAAGGAAAATGGTGGTTTAGCACTACCCAACTTACAACTTTATTATGAAGCAAATTGCTTAAACTGGATAAAACCATGGTTACAGCTAGAAGATAAAAAAAACCCCTAACTCTGGAAGGAATTGATCAAAGGTTTGGGTTGCACACTTATCTTTTCTACCAGAAGCAAAAAATTCACATAGACTTTAGCAATCACTTCATAAGGAAGGCCATCTTAAAAATATGGCATAAGTATAAAGAAAGAATTTGCCCTGATATCCCAATTTGGGCTTCAGTACATGAAGCTTTTTATAGTAGAGAGACATTAAAACAGGGTAAATGGTTAAAATATAATGATTTGATTAATATTGACCCACAAGAAGGGAAGGTAGAATTTCAAAGTATAGACCATTTAATTGAAAAAGGATGTTTATATTGGATGTTTTTTATACTGTCAATTAAAAGAAAAAAAAATTAAAGTAGATTCTAAAACAAATGGAATAAGAATAAGACAAACGGAATTTGAAGATTATATGAACTCAGACAACCCTAAGAAAATTGCTTTATATTATAAATGTTTATTAAGAATTAATCAAGAGGAAGAAATTGTAAAAGACTTTATGGTGAGGTGGGCACAAGACCTTAATCAAACAATTGAATTAGAGAAATGGGAAACAGCGTGGATAAAATGCCAAAAATATACAGCTTATTATGATTTAAAAGAAAATCTCTTTAAGATTCATTATCGGTGGTACTTAACCCCTGCCAATCTTCACCCCTGGTGAAGATTTTCAAGGGAATTTCAAACCAGTGCTGGAAGTGCAAACGGTCAAAAGGAACCCTCTTACATATGTGGTGGGGCTGTAAAAAAGCGAAAAAATACTGGAAGAATATTCATAATAAGATAAAAGATATTCTAAAAATTAAAATGGATTTTGATCCTAAAATATATCTACTAAATATTATATCAGATAAGTGTTTGGAGTTGAAATATGGGAAATTATTGTATTATATGATAACCAGCGCCAGAATGATATATGCTCATCATTGGAAAAATGAATCAATCCCTCATTATGAAAATTGGCTAAGGAAGCTGGTAGATTTAATGCAAATGGTTAAATTAACTGTTATGTTAAGAGATCAAGACTGTGAAAGAAATGAAAAAATATGGCAACCACTGGTTAATTATATTAATAATAGGAATAATATACAATAAAAAAGTAAGTTATGTGAGAATCGACTGTAGAAAATAAGTAGTAATATATGAAGCTAAGAAATTATAATATATATTATTGTACTTAATACCAATACGGGATACAAAGTTATATAAATAATCTCAGTTGTTATTTATAGTTAAGGAAAAAGGTCCGAAAAAATAAGAAGAATTTATATACCTTGATGACGCTTCCAGGAAGTCATGGACTTTTTGTCTTTTTTGTTTCTTTTCTTTGGCTCTTCTCTTTTTTTTTTTGTTTTGATGTGTTTTTGTTTTTGTTTTTCTTTTTTTCTTTCTTCTTTTTCTTTTTTTTGTTTTGTGTTTTCTTTCTTTCTTTTTCTTTCTTTTCTTTTCTTTCTTTCTTACTTTTCACTTGGTGTTTTTTTCTATACTTTTTTTCCCTTTCTTATCTTTATATTGGTTATTTATACACTTAGAGTTTCATATTCTGTAATGTATACCAAGTATAGAAACTGTATAACTTTTATGCAATTGGGTGTTTCTGTAACTATTTCTATTTTTTAATAAATAAAATTAATAAAAAAAATATTGACAGCACTGGTGAAGTGGAAATGTGGCACCTGGATGCAATTATGTGGTCAGGTGCACCATTTCCACATCAGATGTGACAACAGGGAACTTCTGACTACAAGCAACAGTGTAGCAAGGTAAGGAGCACAGTGAGAGGGGCTGTATAAACTTCTGGGGTTTGCTGTAGAGTTTCCAGGAAATGCCATGGCAAACCAGGGTAAAGGCTGTAAGCAGAAGTAGTTCTCTTTAGGACTGAAACACAGACTTTTGGTAATGAAAATAGCTATGTTGTATAAGGATGACAAGATGAAATGAGAAATTCAGAATAATAGTTAAGCTATAGTTAGAGAGAAGTGGAAAGTATTTTCATTTTTAAGGCAAGGAGGACAGGTGGGGACAAGGGGAGTTGTAATGTTTTTTATGTTTGTGTGTTTATGTGTTTATCTGTGTTTATAGTGTATTGTTTATTATTGTGTTTGTTATTCTTGAATAGTGAATAAAATTATTTCAACATTAATCATGTGCATCATATTAAGTAGGTCAAATTCAAGATTAGAAGTTAGTGAGATTCCAAGAATTTCAATCATGATTCCTCTGGAGGTTTTTTTTTAAGCTAATTGGCAATTTAACCACATACGAGAAGTTATCGTAAAGTTTTAATTATCACCTTTAAAAAAATTGACAAAAAGTTTGTTTTGATTTGTAGTTGTTAACTTATTTCTATGTAGTTACCATCCAGATGTACACATTTTCCCAGTGTTTCTTGACCTTCCAAATACTGTTATTGTATAAGTCTATAGATTGCACCTTAAACCACTCTTCCACTTCATGAATGACGTCATCTGTGTTGTCAACTTGGTGACCTCGCCATGGATTTTTCATTTTTGGGAAAAGAAAAATTCACTTAGTGATGATAACACTGACAAAATCTCATCAATATACCATAATAACCTCTGGGTGATAATTATTGCTTTACGATACCCCCTCGTACTTCTCCATCTTACACTTTAGTCACTTCTGACACAACCTGTAGCAAAAATAAAGGACACAATGAGCTGATTTTCTCACCATCATGCACTTAGGTACCAATGATGACACTCACAACATTTCATCAATATACCATAACTTCTGGGTGATAATTATTACTTTACGATACTCCCATATGAAAATAGAAACCAGTTTCCCTCCCTAGCATTTCTAGCATGGTTGTCTGGTAGTTTGCATATATTTGCAAACTTTACTAGTGTGAAGTGCCAACAATGTAATGTAACAAAAATGTTTATGGACAAAGAACTGGATAGCAAATATGCATCATTTCTTTGAGATATGACAACAACAGCAAGAATATTGTTTGCTCAAACCTGGAAATGAATGAAAACACGAATGATGGAAAAAATGAATTGTTTAGGTTGATGTGGGTTCTAGAGGATAATCCAACTGAATAATTTTTGAGAGATTGGAAGGCGTTGCACACATCATAATACAGGACTTGATTTTAACCTGTATTTAGCAATTCCTGAAAATGTCATTTTTAATGAGTTCACAAAATCACAGTCTTCATGGAGGAAATTCATATGATAATTGGTTAAGCGAGACAACAATAAAGACAATTAACTTTTCAGATGATCTCTACACAAAGAACAAAGTAACAAAATGTGGGCCACAGATTCCATATTTCTAACTGATTTATTTTGAACACTTGTATCTCCCCTTTTAGTTTGATGCAAACTTGTCAAATGGAACTATAGATTAAAATAATATTTATAGAATGAAATACAAAACTAAAAGATAAAGATTAAGTAAGGGCTTTATCACATGTTGCTTTTAAACCAGGATTTCATTGGGAGGGAAGTGGCATCAGCAACAGTGACTGCATGATGTCATTTCCCTCCCATAGCTGCCTTCTCCCAGGCATCCTTTCTCATTCACGGGGGGAGGGGGGAAACTGTGAATGAACTGCCAATTGTATGATGCCCCAGGTGCAGAAAGCATTTGCACAATTACAAGTCACATGGTGCCATTGTCCCCTTTTCTCTCTTTCTGCCCTCCCCCTTGTGATTTTTAATATTTCTTTTACTTGGGCTTTCATGGAATTTTGGAGGTCCAGAACATCAAGATTTTGTTTGAAAATAATTAAAATGTTGAATAAGAGCTGTAGAAGTCCAAAATTGCGTGACAAAAGTTTTTTTTTTAAAAAAAACATAGGCATCCTGGGAAGGGAGGGAGGGAGGGCAGAGTTAAGTGACAGAATGGGAAGGAAGCCCCCAGTCATGCAAAAGAAATGAAATGCAGTAAAGGCAACAATAAAAATGGTATGTTGCCACTTTTATTTTTTCTGTGATTGCAACAAGAAAGGGGCTGGTGTGATAAAGATCTAAAAGAAAAAGCATTCCCCCCCCTTAATAAAGAATCAATACACAGTCAGGGATGGTCAAACTGTGGCTCTAGGCTCACATGCAAATTAAGGATGTTTTTGTTGTCACATCCCAGACTTTCTTGGACCACACTTTTCCTAGCAAATAGAGAGGAGAATTACCTTTTTTCAAAGTGTTCAGTAGGGATGATGCATCTCTCCAATAGATCACAGCCCTCACTTTTCCTTAACATGAAAATACCTGTCCTTCCCCTCTCCCCCCCAAAAAAATCAGAAATGTATCTTTGGCCAATTCTTGTGATTTTATTTTGGAGTTTTGGCATTTTTCTGAACACATTGTGATGGCCCTGGATAGTTCCAGGACAGAAAATTGACCCACACACCTGCAGATGTGGTCCACCCAGACACAACACTTCAGAGCATGAAGGCTCTCAATCTCTCCTATTGGTTCTGGTGGAGGTCTGGGGTGCATTAGTTCCTTGTGGGGATGTGAAGTGCCCTATCCCTACTCCAGCCACTAAAGACCAAGTTTTTGTATTTAAAAATATGTAAAAGTCCCCTTAGTAACAGGGGGCAATTTTGCTATTTCAGCCTTCCTGTTTTTTAAAAAAGCCCTCTCCATGGCGGAAAAGAAATAGCAAGACAAAGTGAAACACATACCCTTGAAGGTGTGGGGGGGATATTTCTGTATTTTTAATGACTTGTAGGGTACACTTTCCCTAACCCTTACAATAGGAGGAACATGGGAAGGAAAATAGAGCAGGGACAGAAGGGAAAATGAATGCCATTTTACCTACTTTTTGTCCTGGTAAAATCCAGCAGTGCTTGGGAGTCTTTCAAAACTAATGTGGAGAGCTCTACCTGATTACGATCCTATCTACACTTACCTGAGAGTAAACCATTGGAAAATGCACAAAACAGGCCTGTAATTCCCCACTGTAGGGAGAAAACCATTGCAATGTTTTGGTCTCATGTGTATTACTATGTCATGGTCCTCATAGGAGGAGCCTTTACCGCCATGAACTCAAAGTGTACACATCATGTAGGTACTCAAAACAGAGTTACATCTGTATTTACAACCATTTGCAGATCAAAAAGGCCAGGCTTAGGAGCTGCAAAGCAGGACAATCACACCTAGAAGATTTATAAGTGCCAGCCAGGATGTGTCCGGCTGAAAATGAGATAACATTAACATCTTATCTCCTCTCCTTGGAATTTGTCTACTTTAAAGAGTAGGAGTTGGAATCCTATGATATATAATAGGAATTCTACACCTCAGGCTAGGTTTAAGGGTATAAATGCTCCCCAAAATCTCAAGTACATTGGGGTCCGTCTATATTTCTGACTAGAGTCCCAGCTCTATCCATTGTCTTTTCCCTTTCATAATGGTTGAGTCTATTCATCTTCATACATCATTGGATCAGTCATTGTCAGGTAATTATCACCATTAGAAAGTCTTGTGTTTCCTATCCAAGCTAACTACTTTACTCCTGAGTTCTTGTATGTGTGCGTGCATGTTTTTGTATGTTTGAATCTCCAAATAAATTACAGTTCATTGGAAAGCTTTTTCTCTATCAGTCTATTCCCCAGCCACCTCCGTAAACAAAGGATAAAAAAATCTCATAGAAGACTTGGACTTTAGTAATTCCCCAGGTTCAAGGTCTTTATTACTATGGAAGAATGAAATAAGGAAAGATTTCTATTCCCACCCTGAAGGACTGCTATCAGCCTATGGCAATGCTCCCCAATTTTAATGAAGTGTGGCAATAGCAAAAGTACAGGCACAGTTTCTGCTATTATGAAAAAGAGGATATTATAATATTGCAAGAAAAAGAGATAATACTGTTTTAAATTTGCATCCTTAAAGTTATGCAGTGTTTTCCCTGACCAGCAAAATAGTGTCATCTTTATTATGGAACAATGTCAGTGTTTGGGGACTTTGACAAAAGGCACTGTTCCAGGTAATGGAATGGCCCCGCAGGATTTAAAAGTTGTTGTACCTGAGAGATCCAGAAGAGAGCCAATTAAGCTAGAGAACACCATCAGAGTAATCATGACTTATTTACCAACTGTGTCCCTCTGGGGTTCTTTCCTGAAATCTGTATAAATAAAAGAGGGAACTAAATCAACAGATAAGTCAGTAGAAAAGTCACTGCATTTGATTCATAGTGATTTTAACAGAATGCCCACTGGGCAAGGTTGTGAAAACATTGGGTTATTTTACAATGCCCTTTCAGTCCATTTGGAAGACTGTGTGGGAGGAAATAAATTGATTGGTTCAGAGGCTGCACTCCATTTCACAGAGTTCTTGTACCTGAAATTCAAATATGCATTAGATTAATTTCATAGGGATTTAATTTTAGTACAGTGTTTAAGCATTCTCTTTTATGTGTTCTGATGTCTCCCTTGTCCTTGTTTCTCCTGTTCTGATACATTTCTGGTACTGTGAGGGTGCTGTGTAACATCTTCAGGCAGAGTCTACACAGCTTTTCCCCTCCTTTTTGGTAACTACCAAGTGGCTTATTAAAGCAAGGGAAGATTTCTTCCGCAATTCCCATAGGAACTCCAAATGTTGTGGGAACAGAGGAATGGGAGCTTGGGAATTTTTGATCTCCCAAGACATATACTGTTGTGACTGAATAATGAGATGATTTGGAATGTACAGAGCCCTAATAATAAAAATGCATATGAGATTACTGAAGTTTTGAGCACAGCAACAAGAAAGCCGTTCATCATTCAGTACACCATAGTCAAAATTCTGCTAGTTGGTCTCAATTAAGGTAGACTCATTGAGTCAATTTTAAAATATTGAGTCAACACATAGGTAAATCCAATTAATTAAACCAGGGGTAGGCAACCTTTCCCCTTTAAGGGCCAAGGGACTTCAGCTCCCAGAATCCCAGGAGCTATTGGCCAACATAGGACTATTGACCAACATGGCTGAGGCTTCTGGGAGCTGAAGTCCCTCAGCCCTTAAAGGGGAAAGGTTGCCTACCCCTGAATTAAACTATAATTGGAATTAACAGCATTTAGGCCCATATCTGCAGCCAGGTGTGTCTAGGGAATCATGGGAATTGTTTTTTTCTGAGACATTGAGCCTTCTCTGTGAGAGAGCTCTGGTGCCACAATAAAATACAGTTCCCATGATTCCCTAACCCTAACCCTAACTCTTAAAGTGGACTCAGTTTGCACTATTTCTAGCAGTATGTAAAAGCCTGTAAAAGTCTTTGAGGCCCAAATCCAAGAGTGTTGTTCCATTTACGGTTCTGCTTCCATCAGCACAACAAGCAGGACAGGTGATTCTCCCTTCCCATGCAACTCTGAAGCACATTCAAGCTTTATTCTGGGTGGCTAGAAAATGCTCTTGAAAAGAGATTTGTGCAGGATAGAGCACTGAAGACAGGAAGGGATGGGAATAAAGTGCCATCCTAGTCACTGTTCAGCATTAGCATGATGTTGGGATTAGGCATAAGGAAGAATTTTTTGGGGATGATTAAAATTTGTAGACCTCCATGAAAACCATGACAAAAATACTTTGTTAAGGCAATATGAAGTAATGAATTGGAAGGTTTTTTTTAAATGTACAAATAAAGGAAGATAGTTTACTATGTTTGTTGTTGTTGTTAACTGCCCTTAAGTCAATCCTGACTCATGGCAACCCTGTGGATGAGACATCTCCAAGATTCCCTGTCCTGCCCTGCTGTGCCTTGGTCCTGTAAATTCATACCCATGTCCCCCTTAATAGAATCCATCCATGTAGCATGTAGTCTTCTTCTCTTCTTGCATCCCTCCACCTTTCCTAGCATTATTGTATTTTCCAATTAATCACGCCCTCTCATGACATGGCCACAGTAAGACAACCTTAACGTTATCATTTTGGCTTCCAAGTAGATTTCAGACTTGATTGTTCTAGGATGATTTTTTTTGTCTTTTTGGCTGTCCATGGTATTCCCAGCACTCTTCTCCATCAGCACATTTCAAATGAATTGATATTTCACTTATCTGCTTTCCTCACTGTCCAGCTCTTACTTCTGTATAACATGGTAATATGGAACACAATGGCTTGGACGATTCTAACTTTTATGCCAGTTGTCTCATATTTTCATTTTAGGATCTTTTCTGGTTCTTTCATAGATGCCCTCCCCATTTTTAGTCTTCTGATCGATTGACTGCAGTTCCCACTCTGATCAATATGTAATCCAAAGTATAGAAGCTCTTTTACTATTTTGATTTTCTCATTGTCTAGGTTGAATTTGTATGAATCTTCCATGGTCATTATTTTTGTTTTCTTTATGTTCAGCAGTAAGCCTGCCTTTGATCTTTCTTCTTTGCTCTTCCTTACTAGTTGTTCCATGTATATGATGCTTTCTGCTAGTAGTATAGTGTCATCTGCATACCTTAGATTGTTGATACTCCTTCCTCCTATCTTCATCCCTCCTTTTTCTGTGTTCAAGCCTGCTCTTTGTATGAGTTTATGAGTTTAACTGGTAGGGTGAAAGGATGCAGCCCTTCCCGACCCCTTTGTTGATTGAGAACTATTCTGTTTCTCCATATTCTGTTCCAACAGTAGCCTCTTGTCCCAAGTACACATTTATCATCAGTCCTATCAGATGTGGTGGCACTCCCATGTCTTTTAGACCATTCCATAGCTTTTCATGATCTATGGGGTGAAACAGACGGCCCTGAAAGTCCAGCTCTGCCCTGCCCCTTTGAGTGCCAGATTGGGGCTGTGGCAACTACACTCCATGGTCCCGATCTGGCATTTCTCCAGCCCAAAAAGAATCAGCAAAATGCCACTCCTTTTGGGGGTGGAAAAAGGCACCCTTTCTGCTGCTGCAGTGACTTTTAATTTTTTTAAAAAATGGATTTTATTAATAGCTTTGCAATCAATCCATATAATCAACACAAAATACATGAACCTTGGGGGGGGAGTTCAACAAAAGAGTTTTACAGGAAGATGGTTTATCCTGGGATAGAGGTAACACTCAGAGTCCAGGGTGTCATCTCACTCTGTGGCAGCTGGTGAAACTGAGTCCAGAGTTTCTCCCCAAAAGATAGTTTGATGGGTTGGTGGTCCAATAATGTTCATGTTGCTATTAATATATTCAATAAGAACAGACCAATCCTCAAAAAACGTGTGTGCCTTCTTTTGTCCATTGCAAAACCTGAAAGTGTAGGAGAGTTTTTCTGACAATCATGTGTCCCAAGTCCTCTTCCAACAATTGCTCAGTTGAACATCACCTGTTTTTCAACATCTCACAATTTCAGCTCTGGCCACTGAGATGAGGAATATGATAAGTGTTTGATTTTTCAGGTGGCTATTGTCCTTGCTGTAAACTGAAAGCATTAGAAGACCTGGGCAAAATCATTTCACAATATCTGAAATTTGGGTTAAAACAGCTTTCCAGAAAGCTCTAATCTTGGGACAATCCAACCAATGTGTAAATAGGAACCAAGTGTCTTATAACCTTTCTAGCATTTGGGGAGGCATCATTCACCATTTTTGATAATCTTATGGGTGTTAAATACCATCTATATATGACCTTTAAGGTTCCCTCCCTCATGAATGCTGATCATGGTTTATATGTGTGTGTGTGTGTGTGTGTGTGTGTGGAGTCCAAATGCATGACCAGGTGGTTTCAGAGATATCCATGTTTAGATTAGATTGCCAAATTATCCTGGCAGGTTGACTCTTGTCATATGTGGATAGTATTAGATTTTTATATATAATGGCTGCCCCACCTTGTAGATCTTTGTCTTTTTGCTATACAAATGTGTTCATAAAAGGTGAAGGGATGGAGGCAACTGTCCTTTATCAATTTGCTTTTTGCAAAGTAGAGCACTTGCAGTACTTGGAACCAGGAGGATTTGGTGTATCCCAAGGCACTGAGCAATTTATCTGTCATTTTGAGCTTTCCATGTTCCATAATTCTGTACAAGACACACTACTTCCAACATTTGAATTGAGCTAATTTATTCATTTCATAAAAATGGTGGTGTAACAGGAATTGGCAAATAGGGGAAGGATCCAGAGCTAGTATGGGAACCCATTGCTTCCAAATAAGGAGGGAGGTATACAGAAACAGGTTTTGAATCTCCTTCAACACCATCCATGTCCTTATAGAAAAAAGAAGGTTAATTTCAGCCAAACTATAACTGTCTTGTTCCATGGATACCCACTTGGTGGAATATTGCTCTGTGACAAGTTCGGAGAGTTGGTTTAGTTGGAAGGCATGATAATAGAGTTTGACATGTGGGATTGATAACTCTTCTTCCCCGGTGTTAGTATATCTAATAGGTTTAGGGAATCTGGGTCTTTTTCTGTTGAATATATAGTCATTAACTTTTGCCAGAATTTGCATTTGCGGAGAGTTGGACAAATAGGTATAGACTGGAATAGAAAAAAGAAACATGGAAAAAGAAACATCTTTACAATGGCAATCCTTCCAAGAACGGAGAGGTTCAAGTACTTCCACTTCCTTATTTTTATTTGTATCCATTTAGTGATGGGTTATAATTCCTGGGCATCAATTGGGATAAATATTTTGTTATAAGAATGCCTAGATATATTAATCCAGAGGGGCATAGTTGTAATCCAGAGACATTTGTCACCTTGTCCTGGTCTGAAGGTGGAGCACTTAGATACATCAGTTTAGATTTTTGATAATTGATCTTAAGTCCTGAGTCCAAGATCTTTTTTATATCAGGAAATGATGTTTCAGGTTTTTACACTGCAAGCAGAATGTCATCCACATTCAGCATTAATCTTTTCGTGATGGTGGTCATTGATATGGGGCCTCACAATATTTGGGTTTGACTTAACTAGTTCAGCTAGGGGTTCAATAAAAAGGGCAAATAGTATTGGTGAGAGGGGACATTCTTGCTTAGTGCCTCTGTGTAAATTGAAGCAATTTGAGTCTACCCCATTAACCCACACTGTAGCTTCTGAGTGTTTGTATAGATGTTTTAAGATAGATATAAATATATTGCCAAAATTCATTTCCTTTAGTACACTGAATAGGAAATTCTATTCAACCCTGTCAAAACGTCTTTAACACATCTAGTGAGAAAAGTGCCAAAGGAGCTTTTATCTGGGATGAGTGGTGAGTCAGGTTAAGAACTCTACAGATTGAATCTGACATTCTCCTACCTGGCATAAAGCCTACTTGATCAAGGTGGATATAATCCAGGATACATTTGTGTAGTCTGTTTGCCACAATAGAAGTGAATAATGTCACTTCTTGGTTTCATAAAGCTATCAGTCTGAATGCTTTGACTAGAGGGTTTTCATCTTGGGTCTTTGGTATGGGGATGATTCTCAACCTGTGCCAAATGCTGGGAGGGAGGTCACCACCCATGGCTTCAATAAACAAATTAAATTAAATAGTGAAGGGGTTATTCATCTGTAAGGTGTTTATAGAATTAACCAGAGAAGCTATCTAGGCCTGGGAATTTGAATGATTTCAGTTTGCCTGTAGCCTTTTTATTTCCTCCAGTTTTATTGGTTTGTTCAGAAAAGAACAATGTGATTCAGAAAGTTTCGTTATGTTTAAGGATTTTATGAAATCGATGGTAGATGAATCTCATGTGTTTTCTGATGAGTACAAATCTTTATAGCATCTGTAGAATTCATTAACAATACTCTTGAGAAGGGCGATTAAAGTTACCTTTGCTGGAGGATACTGTGATGATTAATCTTTTATTCACTTTCTTTGTAACTGCTCTGGCTAATAGGTGTGAGTTTTTGTTGCTAAATTTATAGTAATATGTTTTGGAATATTGTAGTGAGACTTGGATTTTCCTATTGTGTCTGTCTGCTAGTTCTGTCTTTTTTCAAGAAGTGTGGCATATATGGCTGAGCTTTTGGTGTTTATGTGTGCCTGTCATAACTGTTGAATCTCAGATATAAGGGTTTATCTATTCAAATCTCTAAGGGCCTATACAGACTGCCAGAAATAATCCAGGTTGAGACAACTTTAATTGTCCTGGCTCAGAGCTAAAGAATCATGGGAACCATAGTTTATTGTGGCAACAGAGCTCTCTGACAGAGAAGGCTTAATGTCTCAGAAAAAACAAACAAACTACAATTCCCTTGATTCCTTAACACAGAGCCAGGACAGTTAAAGTGGACTCAAGATGGATTATTTCTGGCAGTCTGTACAGGCCCTAAATTTCTTTTTCTGAGCTCCCTCTTGTATGAGTAAGCCCCTGAGTACTTCTTTTAGAGTGTTCCACAATAGCCTCTGATGTGTCTGTCTTTTTATTTTCTTTGTAAAAATTCTTAAAGGCCTCTTTAATTTGTTTTGTAAGTCTACATCAGATAGGAGGGAGGGTTGAATCTCCAAAACCTTGCTTTTGGGGTGACAGGACCAAGTTTTCAGTTCATGGTCACCAATGCATGGTTGGGATGGGAGACAGGGTTGATTTTGACATCAGTGACTTCAGGAAGGAGTACTGGAAATGAAAAAATAATCAATCCTAGAGTATGATTTATGGGCATTAGAGAAGAAAGTATATTGTTTATTTTGTGAGTGCATGGTTCTCCAGGAATCAATAAGGGCAGCTTTGGCAATGATGTTAGGTAGGGGGAAGTTTCTCAGTCTCTTCTTGGTGGAATGATGAGAATTGTCTAGATCATAGTCTAAAACTTCGTTTGCATCACCACCCATGATAATGTCACCAATTGCATTGTCCTGAAGGGTCTTAATAAAAGATTGTTTAAAAAGTCTGTTGATCATTATTGGGAGAATTAAAAGTACCAAAGGTGACTTTCCTGTCTGCAATAGAACTCTGCAAGATTATAAAGTACCCTGCTGGGTCTCTTATCATGTGTTCTTCTGTAAAAGGGCATGACCTATTAAG
>CM034706.1:114267178-114282391 GCA_020142125.1 Phrynosoma platyrhinos
TATATCATATTTGCTTTGTTGTGCTAGGAGTTCAAGTTCATCTTGAACGCCTAGCATCCCTTGGTGTTTATCAGAAAATCCCTTGGTGTTTATCAGAAAAGAACTAATTCCATCATACCTTTATTTTTCCCCATTTCACACAGAATTGTTGGTCCGATTTGCCCTTAATCTTCATTGTTAATTTATCCATAATCATCAAGTCATTTGGGGCCTTTACAGACTGCCAGAAATAATGTAGCTTGAAGCCACTTTAACTGTCCTGGCTCAGTGCTAGGGAATCATGGAAATTGTATTTTTTTTTTCTGGAACATTGAACCTTCTCTGTTAGAGAGCTCGGGTGCCACAATAAACTACAGTTCCCATGATTCCTTAGCACTGAGCCAGAAGAGTTAAAGTGGCCTCAAGCTGCTTTATTTCTGGCAGTCTGTAAAGGGCCTTACTTTTACTAACCACTTCTCCCATAAATGCTCATTTTTCTTTTTCCAGTATTTAGCAAAAAATATTCGATCCACTGTAATCATATATAAAACAATGCCAAACTCGTCCTTACTCAGTTTTCTTTTTAATTCTTCTGATATATTCAATAAGTATAGTTTAGGATTCAACTCAAAGCAAATCTGGAATATCTCTTATTTTTTTTATGAATCACTTTTCAGAATTCTACCGCTACCTTACACTTCTACCGCATATGGAATAGATTGGCATTGTTTTGATCGCATTTCCAACATTTACTTTCATCATTATTTTTTAACTTGGCCAATTTTTGAGGGGACATATGCCATCTATGGAGCATTTTATAGTAATTTTCTATTAGATATGCACTTTTGGTAAATTTCAAATTTTTTGTCCATACTTCTTCCCAGGTATCTAATGAGATATTTTCTCCAATATCCAGCATCCATTTTATCATGCACTACTTGATTGATTCTTCTTTTAATTCAACATCAAGCAACATCTTATATATATGAGATATCATATGTTTTCCCCCTTTATCCAGATTTTTTTCTCAGTATTTTTTTTTCTTCAGGTTCTATTCCTATTAAGTGCTTATCTTTTTAAAATCTTTCTTTTATTTGGAGGTATCCTAACCATTGTATTCCTATCCCTTCTTTTTGAAGTTCATTTAATGATTTGATATTTTCTCTTTTTTCTGTTTTAGTTAGAATGTCTTCGTAGGTAAGCCATTTTCCTTTATAGAGTTTTTCTGTTTTGTGAAATGAGACACATCTTGGGGTTTTGGTATAAAGAAAATTCTTGTACTTATTTCAAACTTTTAATAGTGCTTTTAATAAGAGCAGTATAAGAGACATGAGGAAGCAGAGAAGGAAAAAAATACAGAAACAAAAATTGTCTTCAGTCCTCAGCCCCTTCACTACTCTCTAATTATGTTTGTGTTACATTTGGAGGGCTCTCTGGAATACTGGGGATAGAAACAAATAGCTAAGTAGGAGCCTTTGCAGACTGCCAGAAATTGTGCAAACTGTCCACTTTAACTGCCCTGACTCGGTGCTAGGGAATCATGGAAACTGTAGTTTATTGTGGCACCAGAGCTCTCTGACAGAGAAGGCTCAGTGTCCCAGAAAAAAATACAATTCCCATGATTCCCTAGCACTGTGCCAGGACAGTTAAAATGGCCTCAAGTTGCACTATTTCTGGCAGTCTGTAAAGGCCCCAAGTGTTTTGTCCCTTGCATTAGGGATCTCTTGGCAGGTAAAAGTTTTGGGATCTGTTGCTCAAAAGTGCTTCAGTTATTCAAAATGTCATTGAGGCCAGGCTCCTCTCATTATTAGATGTCAGCCATGTTGGATTGTTGGCCACGCCCCATTGTGGCAGCTTTTGGATGTTTCTGTAGTGCAGCACTTTTAAACACCATGCCACCAGAATGCCGTGAAACTACACACTGTGTGGTCAGCTGGGGAGCATGTTGCCATCTTGGGGGTGGCATCAGGTCATGTGTTGTGCCTACGCCCCCCCCCCCCACACACACACACCACACCAAAGCAGATGTTCTGCTTTACCCCTATGCAGTCAAAGGTTTTGCTATAATTTAGAAAACACATGCTGATTTTGTTTTGGAATTCCTTGGTGTGCTCCAATAGCTATCATATGTTTGCAATGTTATCCCTAGTGCCTCTTCCTTTCCTGAGCACCACTTGCACCTCTTGGATTTTTCTCTCCATATAAAGTTTGAGTCTGCATTGCAGAATCCTGAGCATAATTTTACTTGCATGGGAGATTAATGCCAAGATCCTACAATTGCTGCAATCCTTTGTGTCTCCTTTTTTGTGGAAGATGTATATTGATTGTTTCCAATCTGTTGACCACCATTTTGTTTTCCATATTTGTTGACATATGTTACCATGCAACTGTAACAAAAAGTCTCATGGGCAAGTGTGCATTTCTTAAGAGCCTTCTTCTTAGCTGACAAGTGTATGTCTTTTGATATATAAAGAGAGAAAGAGAAACCTTGTAAAAACACCAGTATGGCCAAGACTGGAGCACTGAAGTGATTCTTGTAAAATCACAGGAACAGGATAAACGAGGGCTAGCATTTAGGCCAGAGATGCTTCAAGGTAAGCTGATTATCAAAATGGTTGTGTAGGTAATCTAAGTAAATGCTTCTCCTGAAGTGTTGCTTGATAGCCGCACAGGTGGCAAAATGAACCCAGAAACTACTGTCATTCATGATTATGCTCAGATTCTGTGTGGCCTTGTCTGGAGTACCCATGACATATGGAGATATTTTCTAGGTCCTACAAAGCTGTTGGAGCTAACTGAAATCTCAATGCCAGGCCTCAAGAGATGTTTGACTATCCATTACTGTTGGCAGGATTTGTATAAAGAAGGCTTGACTTACAGCATTGGTGCTGCACTCCCTGCCTTGCTTCAGATGGGCCCTGTTATACATATATGTACTATCTCTATTTTTAGACCTTTCCCCTCATTCCTGTCCTTTTAGTGCATCAATGTTGCAAAAGCACAATGACCATAGGAATACCTTTATGATAATCCAGAAAGCCCTGGTGCCAGTCAGGGGCATTGCTGGGAGGGCAGGTATGGGGCAGGCAACACCAGGTAACACTGTACGGCATGAGTTTGACACCTTTGGTCCCCAAACATCTGCCTTTTGGCAGAAACAGTCTGTGGCATTTGCTTGCATCCCTTTAAAATGCTGAAGAGATGATGTGAGTGGAGTGAAACTCAGTGGGAGGAGAAAGAGAGGCCCCCACATATATTTTAAATTATTTTTTTAAAAAAACTATTATTTTTATTTTTATCCTTTAATTTTTTTCTTTTTTAAAAAACACTTATAAAATTTTCACTTTACATGAAACTATGTACATGCAGATACATTTAGTTTGTGCATGTGATATTGTAAATTAAAGGTATAATTTTAATTTTGCTTGTTGTTTGTGTCACAGCTATTACCATTACATTCAGTGATATATGAGAATTGCAATTTATGTGTAATATTAATACAATTTTTTAAATTAAGGACACTGTATGGTATGGTATGATAGGAGGTCAATGGGGTGTGTGTGGCATTATGAATTACCACACTGGGTGACACCAATTCTAGTGATGTCACTGGTGCCAGTTAGGAAGGGTGGAGATGGTCTCTCAGGTTTTCAAGCCACATTGCATACCAAAGTCAAAAATTCTCCTCTTCTAGTGGTGTTTACTCTGAGGGTGCATCTATACTGTGGGAATAATGCAGTTTGACACCACTTTAACTTCCATGGCACCATCCTATAGAATCCTAGGATTTGTGCTTTTGTGAGGCATCAGAACTCTTTGGCAAAGAAGCTAAAGAACTTATAAAATTACAAATCTGAGGATTCCAAAGGGTGAAGCTGCAGTACTTAAAGTGGTCTCAAACTGCATTATTTCTTCAGTGCAGATGAACCTTTTGATTTCATCCATTTCCTGAAGATCTGGAGAAGAATAGTCAATTTATGTGACTTCACCCAGTTTCCTGAGACCTGGCAACTCTAAAAATGCAAGTAGCACAGTGTGTTGTTACAACAACAAAAACAGCAATTATTATTACCACCACCATCTTATTTATAACCTGCCTTTTTCCAAGCCTGAGAAATCAAGGCAGCTTACAAAGGTAAAAACAACACAAAGGTAAAAGTGCATGCCATACGAACATTAAAATATAATTACTGAGGAAATTAAGTTAAAATCTTACAATGGCTATATGAGTATGCATGTTACTTCTGTGGCAATTAAGAACATGCAAATCACAGGCAATGCTATGATGGATGTTCAGTAAGGCTGTGAATCTGCATTGAGATTTAGGGAGTTTTCCAAGGTACTCTGCCCTATCCTCAAACAGGTTCAGTATGTTAGATAATCCCCTTAAAATTTGGATAAAAATGTAGAACAGTTTAATGACAACCACTAACATGGACTCCACCAGCTGCCAGGAGGACTGCCAAGGACCTTGCTTTTTGCATGGATGGATGGATGTGTTCTGGTAATGATTATATAACACTGTACTTATATCTTTGGAATCACAACTGTGGTGTCAGTGATGTTGTCTTTTCCATTTTCTACCTAGTGATAAGATAAAAGAACTAATGTGTGCCTTGTTACAATGGGGAAACAGTAACTTAATAGTGAAACCTCTTTGAGGTGCTTCACTATTTGTTTGCTCATTAAATTATTTAAGAAGGTACCAGATCCTGTTTCATCTTGGAACCTAAGTAGAATCAGTCCTGGATGGGAGACTGCCAATGAATACCAAGTGCTGAAGGCTATATTTCAGAAGAAGGAATTGGTAAACCCTAGTAAAACCACCTTGCCTAAGAAATCAGTCCTGGATGGGAGTCCTGCCATAAGTTAACAGATGACTTGAAGGCACATACAAACAAAAACAAATGAATATGTGGATGAGGGGAAGTTGCTCAGTGCTCTTGTTGAGATGTTGGTGAATTTCTCCAAGCTTGGCCTTCAAGTAATTTTTTGGGATTTGTAAAAGCCTCCCTCAATGGAATTCCCTTTCCTCGTTGCTTTCAGCCTTCAGATATAAGAACCATCACAAGTAGTTCCCTATATTTTGCAAGATCCTCTTTCTCATCCCTTCTGTGACAAGTAGTTTTTGCAGTAGGAACAACAGCAGCAAGGTAGTAATGATAGAAGTAGCAGCAAACAACCAGAAGAGAATGGAGATTTGGCTTTCCCTCTCTCTTACTTAGACCTCATGCAGACAGGTGGCTTGGAGAGGCCTCTGGCCACTCCAGCTGCGAGTGCACCCTGAGCAGCATGGGACCATACTGACCAGATGCTGTGGCCTCAAGGCCGGCCACTGCTGCAGTCCACAATGGACCTCGGGCAAGGAGCTCTATTTTTATGCTCCTTTTGTGGCCAGGTTTGAGCCGCCTTAGGCGGTCACAGAGCAGCTTTAGCCCAGTCTGAGGGTGTGTGCCATCTGAACATCATGCCCCCAGATCATCCCAAAGGTGGTGCTTTTGGCCCATCTGTTTCAAGCCTTAATCTCCTAAGACAACCAATCAGCACTGCACCAGGATTCCTATTGTTTCAGCTAGAAAAAAACAGATTCCTATCACCTGGTGTGAAATAGCAACAACATTATATGCAAAGCTATACCAGGTTTGCAATGGGGGGTTGCAGACTGCCAGAAATATTGAGTTAAAAAACAGCATCTATCAAAATCTGTATTAAAAATATTAGTTCTAATGAGCTGTTATCTCTATATGGGCCAATATAATAGCTGGGATCCTGTTGATGAGTCCCATTAAATCAGATGTTGAATAGTGACTCAATATGTAGGTAAACACAACTGATACAATGGTTTTAACTTAGGGACTCTACAGACTGGCCCAAAGGGCTGGCCTGGAGGCAGGGATGGGGAGGGACAGCTGCATGCTGGCTGCCCCAACCCCACGCAAAGGACGTCCTGACGCTGAGTGCCCTTACGCACAGCATGTGGCATCAGGATGTCCTTCCGGTGCAGTGTTTTGACACGCTGCACCAGAAGGGGCACTAAAGAGCTGTGTGCTGGCTCTTAGGGTAGCCTGTTTGCCATCTCTGAAAGGAGCAGCATTTTGCCACTCCTTTCTGAGGTGGCAAAAGGGATGATTGCGACTGCAACATCCGATAGCCGTGGCCATGATCCTCCACCTCCTGGGGTGGCCCAGAGCCACCCATCTGCATCCCCCCCCTTAGTCTGGACTACCAATATGATTTAGGGCATCATGTATGTGTATGTGGGCCTGGGGTGAGAATCCCCTCTGATGATCTGACCAATTTTTAAAAATTATTTTAAAAAGAAAGGCTCAGAAATGCGGCTGCTGATGAGGATCAAAACATTCAACATGGTTGGAGAAATGGTATAAGCCAGGGAAGAGCAATGGCACCAGATCCATGGCCAGGTTAACACATTATGCCCAAAATGCTACACAATGCCCAAACCCTAAACCCAGAGGTGACTGACATCCCTTTTCTGCTTTGGAAAAGCTGGCATTTATGATGGTGAACAGTGGAGGGGACCCTGAAAGGTGAATTAATAATAATAATAATAATAATAATAATAATAATAATAATAATAATATTTATTTTTACCCCGCCCCTCTGTCAAGCAATTCTAGGACAGGCAATCCCACCACCCCCATTTTATTTTGGCTAGAAAAAGAGTGGTCAAGGGAATCTGCAGTAGACAAGTGTTGGAAAAAGAGCTTGGGAGAGCTTCATGTAGTTCTGCACTTTTCCCATTCTTGGTATTGGCTAATTTTTAAAAGTTCAAGAAAAAATATTAAGAAATGCATAATTCAAAACTTTCTAAGATACAGTATGAGTGGGTATGTAAAATGTTACACACTGAACCCATTTCATTTCAGTGCCAAGGCAACCATTTGGTGATAAGCTGAAGAATTTCCACTTGCACAAATCTGAAATTGGGCATTTGAAACATAAACGCTATCAATGCTGCATTCAAACCTTATGTTATTGAGTAGTCGCACCTAATTTGGCAATATAGCTTCCATTTGTCTTTCAAATGGAGAACTTAAGGGCAGGTTATGTAAAGTTCATAGAAGAAGCTATGTGAGTTTTGTTTCTGCAAGTGCAGATATTACAGCTGATGCTACCTGCATGGATCCAAATCAGAACTGTTTCATTACAATTTTACTTATATTTGCACAAATGATTTATTAGAGAGTGTGTAACCAAAGATGAACACATTAATGTCATGTTTCTCTTGCTTCTCCTACTCCTTATCTCACCCTCTTATTTCTTGTTCTCTCTTTGTCAACACAAATTATGGTGGAGTTATGAAATGCATATCACCATTTTTCTAATCAACATTGCCATACATTATTGTCATTTTGTAAAAATAGCATGATGTTTTTATTATCATTCAAAATATCATTGTTACAGGTGATACTATTGTGTTTAACATGCTTTTTCCAAGGCCTGGTTCCACTCATATGAGCAGGAGAATATCAAGTTTTGGAACTCATGAACACAGCAAGGTGCATTACATAACTCTGCTGTTTTTCAGATGTTCATTGAAACATGAAAAGTGAACATTGAATCTTTGGAAATGTAATATCTATACTAGCTTTCAGTAAATTATGAAATCTTTGGATTAGATCCTTTCTTACTTTGCCTTTGTAGTGTGGTAATATAGTCCATTCTTTCACAGTCCAGTCAAAACAAGAAATCTGAAACCATGGACAAATTAGGACAAGCTAGAACAGGTGGATTTTTCATTGGGAAAGAGAACTACTGCTGTGGTGTCTATGCCTTAAAGGAAATTGAATGAAGGTGTTTTTGGCTTGGTTTTTTTTTTGCAGTGCCATCCCTGCTGTTTGACATAGGGGGGAAGCAGACTGGCGGCACAAGGCCGCCCTGGAAAGGTGCGCCACAGGACCGAGGCATCTCCACGCCTCAATCCTGTGGTGCACCTTCCCCGTCCCTGAAAGGAGCGCTAAAATAGTGCTCCTTTCACAAGTCAGTGAAAGTGCGCTGCAAAAGCTTGTGGCACACTTTCACTGACTTTTCTGCTGCAGCATGTCCGGACGCTGCGGCGGAAGGTTGCCCTCAGAGTGCCGGCCGTGTGGAGGGCCGGCGGCTCCGAGGGCAACCTCTGGAGGAGGAAGGGGCGCCGAGCATGCGGCTGCCCCTCCTCCTCCCTGCCTCCAGGACAGCTTTTTAAGCCATCTGCCGAGGGCCATAGTGTAGTAGTTGCCTAGAGGAAGCAAATTTGGAATAATTCAAGAGAAGACAGCAAACTGTTAAGTTGAATAAAACATTATAGCTGAGATCCCGACATATAGATCATAGCCTAAACATTCTACAGGCAGAGCTGCACCTCTCTCAACACCCCTGTAGACTCACCATTTAGTTGCTCTAGCTCCATGCTTGACCATTCATTGCATGGCAGAGAGCTGGGGAGGCGATCAGAGAAACAGCTGGCTATATCCTGGTAGCCAGACATAAAATTATTGCATCATTCATTGAGACTTCTTGGGCACTCCAATAGATCTCAGCCAATGATGCCATCAACCTGGCTCTGACCACCAGGGCATAGCAAAACACTTCACTGACACCCCTTTCCCATCAATCTATCAGCCCCTGAATGGCTACGGGGAACTGCAGCAGCTAAATCGTAAATCCTGGGATGGGATCCCTAATAACCAGAGCAACAGCTTCCACAATGAACATAAACAGGAATATATTGGATATATGCTTGCATATGTCACTAAGGATGTCAGCCTATGAATGCATCTGTATTACTAGAAAGGAAGGCCTGTGGGATCCCTCGGAGTTCTGTTTTGTCCCCTATGTTATTCAACATATACATAAAACTGCTGGGAGAGGTCATCCAGAGTTTTGGGGTGTGGTGCCATCAATATGTAGATGACACACAACTCTACTACTTCTTTCCACCTGAATTGAAGAAGGCTGTCTTGGTCCTAAACCAATGTCTGTATCAGTAATGGACTGGATGAGGGCAAACAAATGGACAAGACAGGATGTGCTCCTGATCAGTCAGAAGGCAGATCAGGGAATAGGA
Organism: Phrynosoma platyrhinos; assembly: GCA_020142125.1. Taxonomy (NCBI): domain Eukaryota; kingdom Metazoa; phylum Chordata; class Lepidosauria; order Squamata; family Phrynosomatidae; genus Phrynosoma; species Phrynosoma platyrhinos. The sequence continues at coordinate 114,276,225 of CM034706.1, forward strand.
ATCCAGCCTGTGTTAGATGGGGTTACACTCCCCTGAAGACACAGGTTCACAGTTGGGCCCAGGTCTTTGCAGTGACCAGCAGTGCTTTTGCACATTTAAAGCTTAATTGCCAACTGCACCTGTTCCTTGGGACATCAGATATGGCCACAGTGGTACATGCCTTGGTTACATCCCATTTGAACTACTGTAATGTGGTCTACTTGGGGCTATCTTTGAAGAGTGCTTGGAAACTTCAGCTAGCCCAAAGAGCTGTGGCCAGGCTGTTAAAGGGGCAGGTTATAGATATCACACAATGCCCCTGTTGAAACAGCTCCACTGGCTGCCAGTTTGTTTCTGGGCACAATTCAAAATGTTTGTGATGACCTATAAAGCCCTATATTACGCAGCCCAGGGGGCATCGGGGACAGGGGGACCGGCCCCACCCCCAAAAAGGTTGCCAACCCCTGCTCTACATTATTATATCGAGGCACTAGAACTCCCTGGCTGAGAATTCTAAATATCCCTCCCTAAACTGCAAATTCCAGGATTCCACAGGAGGCAGCCATAGTGGTTAAAGTGGAAAAATAATGCTATAACAGTTTAGTGTGATATTGACCTTGGATCTCTGAGGTCTTAGACAAGCTACTCCTCTCAGTGTTTACTATTGGGTCCAGAATGTGAATGTACCTTACAGGCTTGATGTAAAACTGACACAGCTAATATATTTGGAAGGCTTTAATAACAATAAAAGTCTTCTGCTGGTACTTCACCCTGTTGCATGAGTAGGAGAGGAATAATCTGCAGTGACAGGTAGTGAGATGTTTTTAGCCCATCCTTACATACTATAGAAAGTTTTATAATTCTCCTGGTGAGTTTGGACAACAAACTACTTGGCTTCAAGCTTTTTGATGGGTTTGTCAAACATGTTTCAGCTGAGACATATTCTTAGCTTGAAAGATAGGTTTCATTAGTTGAATTGACTGGAAATGTTTTGTTTCAGTAGGCAGAGAATAGTGAGAGATTTCATTGTGCTGTTTTGCTCTGTCAACCCAAAATGGAACATTTTGATATTCCCAAAATGAGCCATTTTATTTCAGCTTGTCAAACTGATCTTTGTGTGTGTTTTGTGTGTGAGAGAGTCTCTGTGTTTTGCTTATTAAAATGTACTTTTTTAAAAAAGTGATTCAGAGGCTCATGCAACTTGACAAAGGTTGATTTCTCTGGTTGTGATTATGAGTTCATATACCTTCTTGGAATAATTTTTATTTTTTAATGAAAGGGGAGTATATGATATTTAGAGCAAGCCAAATTGCATGAGAATTCTGCTGCAACACTAAGATATAAAAGCAATACCACCTACAACTAGTGGTACTTTATGCTCACTTCACAGATGTGTAACTCATATCACCATGGGTAGGATGATGGAGAATCTCAAACTGACATTTTGCCAGAGGATTATTAAATTATGAATACCACCAAAGCAGTTGTCACAGGTAAATTTGTCTCTCCAAAAGTTAGTACTTAGTACTACCCTAAGCAGTTTCAAAATAAATTCTGAGGGAAAAAGTAAGTACGATTCTACACAATACAAAGTCAACAATAAATTTATCCCTGCAAGGTATGATGACCTCTGGTGCTATTCATGGAGGGCAGCAGTGATGAAAAACCTATATTTGTTATGCAAACACATGTAGATTTGAATATATTTTAAGGAAGAAAATTAGGAATGTGGGGGGGGGGGTCAGTGAGAGGTACTAAGCAGCTATGGTTTCACACCAAAGATGAGCCATTTTGAGAAAGATGGTACATACTTACAGAGCTCAAACAACTGGCAAAAATGAAACACTGAAAAAATTATTGCAGGATACAAATTTTGTTCATGTTCTTGGACAAAACAAAGCTGCTGTTTTCAATCAGTTTGGGGCTTCCAGGAGCATGCATGTGTCCACTGTTGGAAATAGATTGCTGGACTAGCATTATGATCCAAGTAGACAGTTGAGTTCCATACTTGAAATTGAGCAGCTATTTATTAATCTGGAATAGAAGGTGAAAATACCTTTCTACCTATGAATCCTCTTGCTTTGTCAGGCTCTTGAGAAAGACATTTCTGTTACTTGTACTTTCCCCTTTCATCTCAATGAAAATATCAGAGAGAGTTTTCAACAGTTCAGAAACAGTTCACTGTTTTAACACAGTTTCAGTATTTTGATTTATTTGCTAAAAATGACACATCTATATTGTTTTATTTGTCTAAAAGTTTTATTTAACAGTAGAGATGGTGGTAAAGTTCTACTTACCAGCACTAACCTGAAAGTTGGAGCCAAGAATAATGGCCACCTAGTAATGAAAATTTTCTCAATTATAATCAAATTTGCTATATATTATAGGAGGACTGTATCTTACCATGCAATTCAACCCTTCAACAGGGTACTTGATCTGTGTACCTCTATCAGCAGAGATTCAAGTAAGTACACAGGACAGGGGTTTATCTGTTGTGGTACTAGAGCTCAGGAACTGTGGTGCAGGGGATAAGAGTGTCCCCAACATTGAGAGTGTAACATTTTATTACACTATTCATTTGTGTTCTAAAATAGGTATAGGGAAAATGTGGCACTCCATGTTTTTGGGCTGTAGTTCCCATCATCCCTCACAACTTGGTGTGTTAGCTAGCTCTAAAGCTTGGGAAAGTTGTATTTAGTACAACTGCTAGATGTACCTAGTTACTATGGTCACTAGGGATCCAGGAATTTGAAGTCTAAGAGTAACTTTTCCATGCTATGACCAGGGGTGATGGAAGCTGCAACAGCAATCGGGGGCCTATATTGTCCATCCTTGTTCTAGAATTTTGAATTCCACATTTTGTCCTGTTCTACCTGTTACTTTGTTTTATTGTTTAGTGTCATGTTATAGTGAAATGTGTTTATTATTTATTTGTTTATAAATGATGTTTTAGCCTGTTACAAAATTCCATTGTTGGGAAAGAAAATGAAAGATATTGATATAGTTTTGTATTAAACATACATGCACATGCACACAGACATGCACACACCGACTGACATGGTTAGGTCAAAATGTCTTGTAAAATGTGTCAGGAATCCTTGCTGTGCCTACTGTTTCCCACTGAGTAATGTTGGCTGTGAATCAGATGCAAATAATAATTGAAAAATGCATTAGCAACACAAGCCACATCTGTTTCAGGTGTTGCTGCTAATGAAGTATAGCAGATCTGTTCCAAATCCCATTATTAGTTCTTTGCTATCTTTTAATTCTAGAATGGAATGTTTCTGACTGTAGAGAAAAGAGGATTTTTAAAAATCAAGCTAAAAATTACAGTGGTTTGATTCAGAAAGAACTAGAACTTATGTCAGCCATTCTCACATTTAGAATAGGAAAGATGCAGGAGTTCATAAGCCATTTCTTTTTGTATCTGAATTGTATTAAAGTTTCTTCATTAAACTGGCGGTGTTGTAGTTGTCTCATTTTTTTAAAAAAAATTCACTTATATAGCTTTTATCTGGTTTTATAATTGTCAAGCAACCACTTAAAAACAAGTATGGCTTATTATTAAGAGTCCTCCAATTCAAATTACCTTGAGCTCTTTGTCAGATGAAATAGAATAGGAGCCAATTCAACTATATTTGATTAATATAGATTTTAATGGCTGCAACTGGTGTGTACTGTCTGATATCCTCTGGAATTTATCAGCAGGCCTAACACCTAATAAAAAGTAAGGGAAGACTGAGGATAAAGGGGACAGGGAATTCAGCACAAAATCCACTAGCACTGGATTTCCTTCTGAAGAAGTGGCATCCTCATGATGCTGTTATCTACTGAAACACATGTGGTTTGGAAGTGAGGAGAAAGAAGTATCTCTACACTTTATACACCAGTTGTTGTTGAAATTATTTGATACCTGAGGGAGAAAATCCAAATGATGGTCAAGTTAAAACAATAAATGAAGTAACGGTCAACATGTAGCCCTTCAATACTGCCTAAACAGTCCCTGCAGGTATTGGACTGCATTCTGACTAGTGGTAGGCCTAGTCCTGGGACTAAATGGACTTCAAACTGGAAGCAAAGCAGCAGATGACATTATTGATGGATGAGAGAACCAAGTTCAATCCCCGTGTGTGTGTGTGTGTCTTACACAGTACCTATGTATGACAGGAGGAGAATTTTATTTATTTTCAAGCTTTTTTAGAGCAGCTGCCACTTGTTTGGCTTCAGTATCCCCTTTGAAAATGTTACAAATCAGAAGGTGCCCAAGCTGTTGAAGAGAGAATTTCAAATGCACAGTTCCCTCTCCCTTCAGACTTCTGACTGGAGCAAGCTTTAAAATTCTTCAAAAACTTCCCTCTGAGCAGAGGGAAAAGTACTGGCTGTTTGAACATTTCTTTTATATGTATTTCTTTTCCTTTTTTCCAAAGGAGTAAAGGGGGCTTACTTGTTGCTACTGGCATCTAGCATATAGAATTAAAATGAAAAGTCCCATTGATGGAAGAGCACATAACCAATACAGCTGCATAGTGAAAGTGATGCCATAATAGAAATAGATCCTAAGTAGCTCATTTCCTTTGGAGCCCCTTTCCATGAGAATTCAAAACAAGAAGCTTGAAACTAATAGAGGAAGGGGGGGGGAGATGAGAGCTGTGCTTCCTCCCACATTCAATTTAAAGAACCCTCAGGTTTTCAAATATGAAGAAATGTTCAATTTTTGGTAAATTTTATTTATTTATATTCATCAACACTGAGTAAAATCATACAAAAGAAAACATAACAAACCACAACCTCATACATTCTTACATACATCTCATATTCCTGTAATTCATACATCATTCTTAACTTCCTTCTTCATATTTCTTGGTGATTTTCTTTATTTCTTCTTTCCTTGTGTTGCTCCTTAACTTATTTCAGCTTAACATTGCCTTGCGTTGTCTTCCCATTTTCTTTTGATTTCAATTTCTGATCTTCCTCTTCAATTTCTTTATAGTTTCTTAACCTATACAATAAGAAAATTTTTCCAACAATTTCTAACAAAGAATATATATATATATATATATGAAAGAGAAATGCAGGTATACACCTATCCATATCTGCCTTTATATAACCACATATCTTTCTTTGAAAAACAATACTTATAGAAGAACCAAAATACTTCAGCTCACAATTCAGCACTTATTATTAATCCAACACTAATAAATTCCCCCATTTTTCCTTTAGAAAATTTAACACCTTATTGCAATCATTTATTATTTTGTTTTCAACCTGATTCTGAATGATCCTTGTTAATCTGTCTATTTCTATTGCCTCTAAAAGCTTATATAGCCAGTCTTCAATTTCTGGGATCTTTGGATGTTTCCACTCTTTCATATAATGTATCCTGGCTGTTGTTAGAAAACAAAATATAATTCTACCATATTTCTCTTCTATTTTATCTTTGATTATATTTAATAAAAATAGTTCTGGACAAAAACTTAATTTAGCTTGCAATACCTTATATATAATTTGATATATTTTCTTCCAGTATTTCCTTGCTTTGGAACAAGACCACTGAAGATGGAACAATGTATGTTTCTCTTTTCCACATTTCCAAGATCTGTCTGATTGGCTTTTTGATATTTTATTTAGTTTATCTGAGGTCATATACCACCTCAAATAGACTTCATAATAGTTTTCTCTCAACCTTTGATAGGCCATGTATTTAATTGTGTTTTTTTTTCCATGTCCTTTCCCATTGCTCCATCTCTATCAGGTACCCAAAATCAATTGACCATTTTATCATGTTTTCTTTTACTAATTCAGGTTCCATATCATATTTTAACAATGTTTATATATTATAGATACCAAAGATATTTTCTCCAAAGTTAATACATTTCCTAATACTGAATTAATTTGTTCTATCCCCACCATATTGGTATCCACCAAATATCTGCCTTTCCCAGCTTCCCTGGATCTCTCCTTGAAGTCACATCTCTGGACCTCCTCCAGGATTCTTGAAGCAACAAGCTCAGTCCTCGGATCTGCCTTGGCAATTCCCTGTAGGCCATACATCAAAACATCCCTCTTCCTGAATTGTCTAAATAGAAACCAATTACAAGCTTCCCTTTCATTTATTATCTCCTCTAATGTCTTTAAATTTATCTCTTTCCTTTGAAGTACTAAGAGATCCTTGTATGAAAACCATTTTT
>CM034706.1:114301047-114311222 GCA_020142125.1 Phrynosoma platyrhinos
GCTCTACAGTCCTGTGGGAGGAATTTGCTGTAACCAATAAAGACCAGGCTTTTGCAGACCTCCCAGTGGGCCTTTTCTGCAACCGCCCCCAGACTGTGGAATGGCCTGCTGGACGAGATCCGTCTTATTACCACTCTTACTGCCTTTAAAAAGGCAGTAAAGACGGATCTCTTCCGGCAGACCTTCTCTGAATAACCGCCCGGCTTGAAATATTGTAATATTGATATATTGAATATTGTTGCTGATATGTTGACATATTGTAATGTTAATATTGTGATATTGTGAAGGTGATCTGCTGTATTATACTGGCATTAAGGAAACCTAGTAAAGTCCAAACATTCTTGCTTATTTCCTAAAGGCTGTCAAACAGCTTTTTATCAATGTCCTTTCCCCGCTGTATTTCACTCTGGAATGCCTTTATTTTCTTCATTCCTCAGTTTAATCCCCCCGTTATCCTCTGGTTTCAGTCCACAGATAAGAAACTGTGGGGTGCAATTTGAGTTTCCCAGAGTGTTAACCCTTTTAAAGGGAAACAAAAATATGCAGGTATGAAAGTTAAACTTGTTAGAGTTCAGCTTTCATCAGCAGAACAACAAAAGTGTGAGTCAGGCTATTATTTTAAATCTGTCTTCCTAAAGAATAAGGACTTACTCCAAAAAAAAAAAAAAGCAATAAACATGCAGTTTGTAGTTAAAAAACAAACAATAATGACTTTAATAAATAAATACACAAAATAACTAAAACCTAATTTAACTGGTGATGGCTTGGGTAAAGAGAAATAAATCTCACCATCTCTTAGATAGCAGGAAGATGGGACAACAACTGACTGCTGGAAGCACTTTACAATCTTGAGAGAGAGCTGTTAAACTGTCTCCAAGAGTCAGTGACCCAAAGTCACATAATATAATGAGAAAGATAGAAGCATCCCTGTCTAACTAAGGAGGGACAGGAGAATGCAATACATAAAATTTCCAACAGAAACAATGTATTTATATCAATTACACTAATTACATTTATATACATATATATATAAACCCTTCAACCAGAATGTGAAGTATTTACTCTTCTTGGTGGTAATATAATTTTGAAGGCATTTTCCAGAAAATCATATAGGAAGGCAGCAATTTTGTTTTCTATATTATTTTCTCTCCTGTCTCATTCTGCCCCTGCCCCTTCTGTGCTTGCCAGCATTTTTCCCCCATGGCAGATAATATTATGTGGCTGGAAGTATAATGAGTAGCCAATAATCAGGTGACAGGAGAAGCAGAAAGAGAAAGTCTATGGTACATTTTCTGATGGTGCAACATGTACACACTGGAAAAAAACTACAGAATGTGCGAGAGGAGATAATGTATGGAAAGAAGAAAAGAGGTGAGATGCTTGTGTGTGTGTGTGTGTGTGAGAGAGAGAGAGAGAGAGAGAGAAGGCATGGTGAATGTGATACACAGAACTACGTAGAGACAAATACAGGAAAAGGATGGAGGAAATATGACCCCAAAGATAAATAGTGACAATGACAATGACTTTACTGACTATGTCTGGGATCCTTTTAATGGCATACTCAGGAATAAGTTGTCAGAAAATAGTAGATGGGATTTAGATTGTGGAAATGTACAAGATGTATGGGAAAACTTTCTTGTGAGAAAGGCTTGGAGGAAAAGATAGGCCAGAAAACAGCAGATGTCTCACCAGACATAAACAGGACAGCAGAGAGGAGGAAAACAACAAGGTGTTTTGGGAAAGAGGAAAGTACTGTACATAAACACATGACGTAAGCATATTGACACTTTGCAGGTCACATGGGCAATGACACAGGCACCAGGGGATGGACTAAGAGTCTGGGAAAATAAGTGACATCCAATCAACAATGAGGGATAAGCTCAAGTGGGTGGAAGCTTGGGAGGAGACAAAATCCTTTGTCTGAACATTGTGAGTGAGAGCTGGGAGGTGTTGGTATTTTCATCTGGTTTAATGCTGTGTGGTGTTGTAAGGAATTGTTTGTAAATATCCAAGGACTGTACATAGCTTAATAGTTGTAGCAATAAAGCTTCATTTTATTTGCTTACAACTGGAGTGGTTTCTGACTGCTGGACAGGTAGAGAGCTGAGGCAGGAGATTGAACAAGTTCCAGAAGGTAAGAAAAGTCTGGAGGCATGCAGGAGAAGATTCAGCTTTTCCTGTCACCTCTGCTGCATGGTAAACACTACTGCAACACACATAATCCACCATACTGACATAAGTATATCTATGTATGTTGATCATTGTGGAGGTTGGTCTTCCCTTCCACCATCCACAATTAACAAAACCCTTCTGGACCATTCCCCCTGGCCATGCCATGCTTCGTGGGGATGGGGAACCACAACATCATCTGGCTGTGTGCCCTTTGTAGCTCTGCTTTTCTCAGCCTTTTAGAACAATGGCCAATATAGGAGAAGGAGATAACTTTAAAAGATGTGAGACATGAAGATACTAAAAAGGAAGATGGAGGATTAAAAGTTTTTCTAAACTTTTCTAGGCAATATAAATGATTTTCAAGATAAGCATTTGTATCAAGTAATTGTATTTTTGGCCAGAAATAGAAACTATTACATTACATTATGTATTAAAGTTGTAGATAGATTAACCCAACTTGGAAGTTTTACAAAGGAATCTGTCTCCCCACCAAGGAATAGAACTGCTTTGAGTATTATTAAATTAAATTGTGGGGGTTTTGTGGGAATTAAGGAGAATTTTGTGCATTATTAATTATTCCAAATATAGCCCACTCCATCCAAAGGAAGATTTAAAATACTATATACTCAGATAAGAAAACTCATAACAATGTCAATGTATACCTAAATATTAACTTCAGCCTTTGGTACTTTAAGCCATGCAAAGGGATATAGATATCTTCATTGATGTTATTACATGACCAAGTTAGGGATATTTATGATTGTTAGCATTTGAGTGGAAATCCATTTTTCAACATGTTGCTTCTGCTGTTGCAGTTCCAAGACAAGGAATTCTTGCTTCCTCAGAAAATGGCATCATATCAAAGGAAGTTAGTGAATCAGGGTGTCTTTTTGTCATTCTATTGTGTGATTTTCATGTTGTGTTTTCCTCTGTATGGCTGATGGAACTCTTTCTCAGGACTTCAGCAACAACTACTAATTACGCAGATTAGCAGAGATTACAGTTTTAGATACCTTAGGTTGTTAGGAATGTGATAGTGGTGATGATGATGATAGAATCAGGAGAGAGAATACAGGAGAGGAGAAAAACAAAAGATAGGTAGGAAATGGGAAAACAAGGAAACAGGCAGGTTTCAGAAAAGCAGCACAAAACTATGTATGAAAGAAATCTTAGCCATTCACAGAACATCCCTAAAATAGGGAGGACTATTGAATCTGACAGTTTTTCATGCTTGAGACTAATTTATCTGCTTGGAATCACTGGACTTCTCCATTGCTTAAATGTTTTCTCTTTGATAAATTACATCTTTTTGAAAACTTTTGGAGCATAGCTTCCCTTTTCTTTTAAACTATGAGAGAAGGAACATCTCATGCATGAGTGAATTCCACACTGATTATCTGCATGTTTGTTTGCATGCATTTACCTTATATAAACAGGAATAAATTTGATGCAAGGGAAAAACAATGTATATCACTGTTCTTACATTCATTTTCTTTTGGTCTCATAATGTTTGTCTTAAGTTCCTATGGCATTTAGAATGGCCTAAGGAAAACATAAAATGATGCTAAACTGAAAAGACAAATACCTACATATTTCTCTCCCCATTCTACACTTTCTCTGTTTTATCTCTTATTGGTGCACAGTGATCTTCAGTGTGCTTTTCTGCTCCAACTTTTTCACTCAAGCATGTTTTTTTTTTAAAATGCATTAGATCATGGTCCATCAGTCTGCTTCCAACTTTAGCTAGCCAGATTCTCTCAATGTTTACAAGGAGGATATAATCAGAAATATTTCCTTTATTTTTAGAAAGCTGTCAAAAATATAACATGCCTTCCACTATATAGACTTTGCAGCTCTTATACTAGAAAGTACTCTTCTTTCACCATTTATTGGAAGAGGGTTGGGTTTTGTTTTTTGTTTTTGGTAGGGCACTGTTGGGCAAGCTCTAGACTTCCAAGGACCATTTCTCCTGAACATTTCAGGCACTGCATCAGCCCCTCAAAATAAAAGCTGAAATGACTACAAGGCCATTTCTATTTTTGAAAAAATAAACAAACACCTTTTTGTTTCTTTTTTAAAGAAAGAAAGTGTAGGGGGCACAAATTGTTTTAGAGGAGAATCAAGTTTGCATGTGGAACAATTCTCTGGATTCCATTTTTGTAAGAACAGAATCTAAATATTTGAATTTGGATTTTTTTGATCTGGGCACCACAAAAAGCCTTAGTGGTTTTATGCAGCCTGTTGTAGAGGGTGTAATTTGTTGTATTCTTATCACTGTGCACATACAAGTTGATCTGTAGGCAATGCCAATTTCACCACAAAGCCACTCATCTCTGCTTAACAAGAAATCTTAACTCTTTTTTTGTATATTGACTCCATGATAATATGAGACAGGGCTGAACATATATGGGTTCCACATGGAACCACTGTACTTCACTGTCATGAACCCTGACCCCCAGCCCCCCCCCAGCCCCTAATTCCCATTTTTTTTAAATAACATTCATCATTTGGAGGCAATTTTTGTCATGCTGAAAACCTCCCAGTACATGAAAGCATGGGAATATATCCCAACAGGCTCCCCCAAACCTCACATTACATCCAAAATACCTCAAATTTTCACTGCACTCCCTCTGAAAATGGCAGCAAGAAGTGACACAAAAGCATATCTTGTCATCATTATGAGAAGGACTGGAGAGAGAACATGGAGGCATTTGGGCTTGATGTGAGTGGTGTCTGGAGGGGGTAAATTAGCTCCTGGCTCCCATACTGTTGCCCACTCCCTGATATAAGCTTTATTGCCTCACATTACTTATCTAATAAGCAGAACAATTTTGTAAATCTTGATATAGGCCAGTACTAAAAATTACATATTTTTAGATCATAGATGCTGACACATTATGGGGACACATTACCCAAAGCAATGTAGTAATTGGGGGGAGGAGGGGGCACCAGACCAGTGGCCAGCTGCAGTTTTGCAGGCAGGTGATGAAAGGAAACCCTGCTTTCTGCGATCTTGAGCAGAGAAAATGACATTTCTCTTCATTGCCTGGTTGCAAAACTGAAGTTAGTTGCTATTCCAGCACCCTTCATTTCCCTCCAAGCACTATGTTGCCATGGGACCCAAACCCCCTCTCAGGGTTCTGTTTTCCTTACTACTGTATGTATTATTTGCTGCACACAGTCTTCTGCCAGTTACAGAGGATGGAGTTATAATCTACTGTGGTTTAAAAAATGACCTTTTGCACCAGTGGCCAAAGTAAGGTGAGTAGAAGTTATCTAATTCATTCCAGAAGTTTGGTGAAGGGACAGAGTGGAGGGATCAGTTTTGCAAATGAGTTGGTACCCATTCCACATACCATCATGGTGGGTGTGGAAACAAGCAGTACATGTTTATGGTATAGTGAAACACACTGAAACTTTAATCTTTAGTACAAAAATGATGAAGGACCACTGTTACCAAAAATGCAAGAGTCCTAAGAGGACACCCACAGTCAATATGTAAAGGGGGAATGTAATTAACTGAAATGATGACTGCGCGAGGGCTTCAGATAACTAAAGCCATCATCAGGCCTGTGTCTAATGGCTCTGAAAAACTGAACTTCCAGAATGCAAGTTCCAAATGTAGTTTTATATATAGCAGCAAAAGGGGAAATCAACCTTCACACAAAAACACACACTCATGGTGGATTTTTCCACAGGAAGCATTCTTTGGAGGAGGTTACAAAGACAACAAATGGATAAGATATAAAGATATAATAAGGAAAAATAACCAAGATCAATGGGAAATAACACCAAATCAAGAAATTCAACATTAGACTTCAAACACCACTGGTTTTCTTCAAAAGCAATTTCAAGAAAGATTTAAACAAGACCTGGAAGAAGAAGGACTCACACTCACTGAAAATGAATTAGACAAAATGCTGATAGAAAGCAAAGAAAAAACAACTTCCAAATTATATAAACTATTGTTAGAAAAGAAATTAGAAAAAGAGGTCATAAAACAATATATGATATTGTGGGCAAAAGCCATTGGGAGACCACTGGAATTGCAAAGCTGGCATTTAGCAAGAACAAGAACTTACCAGCTCATGAAATGTCAAAGGATCCATGAAAATGATCTCAAAATGGCATATTGATGGCATTTAATGCCAGAAAAAAAATAGCAAATATATATTTAAAATAATCAGTATAACTGTTGGAAGTGCAGAAATACAAAAGACTCCTGGATCCACATATGGTAGTACTGCCCCAAAACAAAATTCTGGAAAAATATCCATCATAACATCTGCAAGATCCTTAAAGTAAGTTACAAAATGGTTCCAGAAATGTATTTATTGAACATGACAGATAAAATAAATAACCCACAAGCAAAGAAAAGACAGAAACAAATCCTTTATGTGATTTCTTTAGCAAGAATTAATTTTTCAAACATTGGAAAGAGAAAGAATGTCCAAACATTGATGAATGGTTGATAGATTTACTTGAAGTCATTGAGATGAAGAAATTAACATTCTCCAAGAATAATAATAATAAAAAACTTCAGAAAAAGCAGGAAAAGAATGGGAAGAAATGTCTACAAGAACAATTGAAAATAAATCAAAATAACAAATGGTAAAAACAATAAAATATTTTTTTAAAAAGCCCAACATTCAGATCTCAAATTAAAATAAGAAATTGAAAAACACTGAAGGATAACACTGTCACACCACTAGCAAAGCATAAGAAAATCATGTCTCACGCATCAGAAGAAGCAAAGCATAAGAAAATCACATCTCACGCATCAGATCAATCCAAGGAAGTCACAAAAAGAAAATAAAAAAACACCCCACAATAACTTAGGGCCTAAGCAGATGGCTTATTGGGCTGTCTTCGGTGCAGGGAAGGGGAGGGGCAGCTACACGCTCAGCGCCCCCCCTGAGGTCGTCCTCAGAGCCGCCGGCCCTCCGCACAGCTGGCACTCCGAGGAGGACCTCCAGCCGCAGTGTCCAGACACGCTAGAGGAAAAGTCGCATAAAGTGTGCTGCAACCTTTTGTGGCGCACTTTCGGTGACATATGAAAGGAGCGCTATTTTAGTGCTCCTTTCCAGGGGTGATGACAGTGCACCATAGGATCGAGGCATGGGGATGCCTCGGTCCCGCGGTGCACCTTCCCAGGGCGGCCCATGGCCGCCGTCTGCTTAGGCCCTTAGTAAGAAGCTTCGTAATTAAATTAAACCAATTTTCAACATCAATAAACTGGCAGGATTATGTTTTGTAATAATTAGACACATATTAAAGCAACATCTTTGAATATGACAGAATATTCTTAGAAGTTTAATTTTTTTTTTTTGTAAATACTGTATTTGAAATATGTAATAAGACACTGGTGGCACAGTGGTTAAATGCCTGTACTGCAGCCACTCACTCATAGACCAAAAGGTTGCAAGTTCAATACTAGCCAGGGCTCAGGCTAGACTCAGGCCTGCATCCTTCCAAGGTCGCTAAAATGAGTACACAACTGTTGGGGGGCAATGAGCTTACAGTTGTAAACCGCATAGACATCCCATAGCGCAATATGAAGCAGTATGTAAATGAAGCTGCTTTGCTTGAAATGAATAAAAATTAAAGTTAAAAACACTCACACTCTCACACACATATACAAGCACTAACAATATAAAAAAAGATGTTATCAGGTTTTCAAAGGGTGATACTGTACCAGTTCAAGAAGCAGAGATTCCATTCAGGATTTTTGTGAAGTGAAATGGCTCAACAGATCCAGAAATGCTGAGAAGTTAAGAGAGATACTGACAGGGTGTCTATCTGACCTCAACCAATACTTAATTGAGACTGCCCAAGTAGCAAAATCTATAGGGCAAAATCTATCCTGGGTCAATCTTGGGAGTTGATTCTGCATTTTCCAGGTGAGAGAATATTGGGATATTGAGAATTGCCCAGTCATCCATGCAGATATCCCTAGACAAGGGCATACATCTCTTGGAGAGAGATACTTTGAACTTCTGTTTACTTGCAAATACAAATATCACATGCACAGTTGCTCCCATCATTGAGGAGATTATGCAGATTTTGATCATTGGCAAATTCCTCTGGGCTTCGAGCTAAACTTTCCCATGCTGAGCCTACAACAACTCCATATATGGTCAAGCAGCTTCCTCAGCACTGGGGCACTTTCTGTCTTTTAACAGCCCCTTTAATATTAAGTTTATATCAAAAGGAGGGGCCTTGAATGGAGGAATGAAAACCACCAATGCCCACCAGAATGGGAAAGAAAAGCTATTTTCTTTGTTCAAACAGGTGCTTGCATTGTGTGACTTGAAGGCAACTGCTCTCAGAGTAATATTCAATCTGTCTGATTCTGCCTAGAGATTGATCAAAACAATTCAGAATTTTATTCTTGTGACTTAATAAATACTTTACTGGTGAAGATACTGCAGTAAACTGCCTTTTCCCTTCCAAGCTATGTGCATGAATCTTTTATTTGAAGTGAGGAGAGATAATATGGAAGATATAATTGACATAGCTGATTGCTGAGTTAGCCAGTGGATTAAACCCAGATATTTTTTGTAAATACCAAAGATCACCAATTACTATTATAGTAAAAGCTTTAGAATCATAGAATCATAGAATCATAGAGTTGGAAGAGACCACAAGGGCCATCCAGTCCAACCCCCTGACATGCAGGAACTCCCAATCAAAGCATCCCCAACAGATGGCCATCCAGCCTCTGCTTAAAGACCTCCAAGGAGACATTTCTTTAAGAAGTGTTTCATAAACTGTTAAAATGATCTATGTCAGTTTCTGGATATATGAAACATCTTCCTTACTTGATAAATCTAAAAGTTATAAAATTCAGTCCTCAGTATTTAGAGGTAAACCTTTAGGATTATCTGTCTAATCACAATGATTCAATCTGGACCATCCATGATTTTCTAAAGACCCAACCTAATATTTATTTAATTATTAAATGAATCAGTGACAACACAGAATTTATAGAGTGGGGTTAATTAATTGCTTGATTTCTGCTCAGAGCTTAGGGACAACTTCTTAATATCAATACATGTGGGTCAGAGGAGAATCACTTTGTCCAATATTCAGTTGGTGTTGTCATGGTAATTAAACTTGATTATAAAAGATGTACATTCTTGTAATTTTTTTGTCATGTAGGTCTGAATTTCCAGTCAAGAGCTGAAGTGAAAACAATGAAATAAAGATGTATATCAATTTGTCTAGCTGGCTTGTTTGCTTACTTGCTTTATTTATGTGTCTATATCCTGCCAGTCTTCCAAAGTTGCGATGCAAAGTAAACTTTGGCTTCATTATGAAACATGTTTTTTATTCCATGTCAAACATATTGGTTAGAATTCAGGTTTAGGTGTCAGAAGTAAACCTCCCTTAGAGGGCTAGCTGGAGGGATAAAGTCCCTAGGATTGCCATTTGCTGAGCAACAGGACACATGTCTCTGGGTTGCCAGCTGGTTTAGGCAGCATGACCCCTCTCAGTAACAAAAAGGTTGATAGCAGTTCAAGCCACCCAACCCAAGAAAGGTGCATTTTACATTCGAGAGCACCTAATGCATGGAAAGAAAACAGGTTATATTGTAAGTTGAGCAAAGTAGATAAATCTTTGTGGAAACCTCCACTGCTGAAGCCTTCCTCTGCTGTGAGTTGATCTCCATGCCGGTCATCTCTGGTGCTGACCTTAGCACCTAGGAATGCAGCCTTCCCATTAAACAGACCAGAGGGAGAAGATAACTCTAAAGAGGCACATTTTATTCTCTAGTTGCAGTAAATACAAATTAACTATTTAAAAGTAGATCAAAATATCAGCAGGCAGGGGGAAAAATCATAAGAGCTAACTAGCTAACCAGCAAAAGAAAGAAAAAGCTCCACCCCCAAGCTGAGGGCTTAATTTAGTTGTGGACACTTTCTAAACAGCCTCAATGTCCAGCCTCTTCTTGTGACTCATAGGACCTTATCACATGGGGTCTAGAGCAGAGCTAATCCAAA
>CM034706.1:114334504-114349034 GCA_020142125.1 Phrynosoma platyrhinos
TATAATTTTGTCCAGAGGGCTGTGGTTTCAGGTCAAGGCAGTGGGATGTCACCTGAAACATGTGAGTAATAATAATAATAATAAAATTTATTTATATACCTCCCAATGGTTGCCCAATCTTAACGGTTTACAGGATAAAAACAGTTACAATAAGCAACATATCCCTCCCCCCTTAAAACAGTATTAAACAGTGATATAGTTAAAAATCATAAAACAATATACAGCAATTAAAATGATAAAAACCTTAGCACATAATCCCATTGCTACACTACGGGGGAACCAAGGTTTAGATGAAGTAGGGAACTGCCCAGGGCCAGGTTATTTAGTCTGGAAAGGCCTGCCAGAAGAGATCCATCTTGACAGCCTTTTTGAAACTGTCCAAAGATCCTCTGCTTTGTTGTCATACCACCTGTGGATGAGATAACCATTTCCTTACAATAATTGCTTCATTGCATATCCCATGACAGTACCTCAGCATAACAACCTCATACCCCTGGCTTTCCCCTAAACTCATGGTAGTCAAGATGCAAAATGCAGCTCCTGATACACATAGATCTTGCTACTGCCTGTGTCAAATGAAAATGAACTATAGAACAAAGATCTGAAAAAGAAAACTCATCTAATTAAATGCTTTAATTATATTCATTCTATAAATGTGCACACATATGTACCTCTCTGTGTTCGCGCATATGTGTGTGTGCCTTCAAGTCGCTTGTCAGCTTGTGGCAATTGCATGAATTTCATAGGGCTTTCTTTGGCAAGGAATATTCAGAGGTGGGTTTGCCAGTTTCTTCCTCTGAAATATAGCCTACATCACTTAAACATGCACATTTTAACCCCCCCTCCCACACACACCTGATGAGCTTACTGGGGGAATGTCAGAGTACATACATTTTGTGAAGCTGCTGTTCATGACAGATGCACATTATTTTCTAGCATTAGGAAGATTACTCTTTGCCCATGCCAAGATGTAAGGGCTGAGAGGGACATGCCAAGCCCTTCTGACTGGAAACCTGTTCTCATTGCTTGAGGTACATGGTCTAGAGCTAAGGACTAGTTCTTCTTCTAGACATGTTCTGTCTTTTAATGAAATTAAAAAAAATAATAAATCCCTTATTCCTTCACAAGACCTATGAGAAGATGTGAGTCAAAGCATTATTGTTGGATTCACTATAAATGTTTGAATTAATTCTCTATTGGTTGATGTTAGCAGTTACATTAATAATTTAATATCTTCAGATAACATTAACCTGGAATATATATTCAGAGCAGCATGGAATTTTCAGGAACTGGCTTTATTCCTCTTCTTCTTTAAGAATGTATTTGGGCCAGTTGTCAAAAGTGAACCTGGACATCTGACAAAAAAACTTGCATGGTCAAAATGTTGTTTTTGAAAAGATAAAATCTCAGGTATATATCCTTTCCCTGCCTATTTTTAATATGCACTGTATTTTATAATTCTTTCCTATTCTTTTTATTAGTGCCACTGTTCCTTTTAGTAGTAAACATAAGCCAGTCCAACAAATCATTTCCAGATTTACATAACATAATGGATTATAGAACAAATCCCCCAATCTCATTTGTTTCTTACCTGTTGTCACAGTTCTGGTGATGCCTGGGATATTGTAATTCATCTCAGCATTAAACTTTTATTTTTCCAAACATACCTATAGAATGTCAGCACCACTGGGATTGTTCAGAAAGGTTATTCATGATGGCTTACAATGTTGACCTTTATTTAAGACTTAAGTAAACAAGTTGGATCACAAGTATGAATTCACTATAGCCCATCCACCCTACCCCTCCAGGCAGGTGCTCTGTGATAGCAACTTATCCCACATATTAGTGCAAATTAATTAGTGATTGACTTGACACTGACATATGGCACACACAGTCTTCTACTCCTCTCAACTGGTCCATATAGGGCCTTGCCATCTGCATGGGGCCATGTCCAGTGAACAATCTGTTTGCTTCTTATGTGTTGCAAAACCTCCATAATTAAAATGAAAACTGTTGTAGCCTTCAGAGCCTTTGAAAGCCCCAGGAAAAAGTCCTTTGCTTGGATGAGCAGTTTTTGTGAATTAATTGTCCTTATGCATACTGAATAAGAGCTGGGTCTTCACCAACATAAAGACAAACATATAATCTATGGTTTTGATGCAGTTTTGTAAAAGGTAGCTCAGTCTCATCATGTATTCTGGGAAAACAAAGCACTGTTTATTAAGTGGTCTGGATATCTGAGTCACAGCTAAATAGTATCCAAAGTATTTGGTTGAAAGGATGGCTTCTCCCCTGCTCCTTTTTAAATATACTTGATTGCAAAAGCTAAGTAGCATCAAGAGACTACCTAAGAGACTCTAAGTAGAAGCTTAGAGTTGGGTCATGTAGTACAAACTCTGCCAATGCAAGAATCCAAAAACATTTCTGATAGTTGGCAATCTAATCACTCTTTAAATACCACCAAAATGAAAAAGAGTGGTCCATCTTCTGAGGTAGTCCTTTTCCTTGTGTTTTTTCATTAGCTATTTTATTCATTAGTAATGCGAGAGAAAGAGAGAGAGAGAAATTATCTCTGTATTTAAAGAAATCAGATTCACAACATTTAATCAAAACAGTGAGCTCCAGGGCCAATGACCATACCAACAACACATTAATCATGTCAAAATGAAGATAATCATCATCAGATTGCCCCCAGCCTCTTTTTCAGCCACACAATGACAAAGGAAGCTTCGTTCATAGGCAAAGGTATTCCTCTAAACATGATCAACTGCCAGAGCTATCAAACTGACTAATCAATAGGCTGGAAGAATTTGTTCATGCACAAAATACACAAGTTTCTCAAAACAACTGTTTTCTGCAGTAGTCCAAAATTGTGAATATTCTAATGCTGGGTGACCATTTCATCAGTGGAATGTTTTGATGTGTTTGGAAACCCTCTGTTGTTCATGAGAAAAGATGTGTGTGTTGTTTACAGCTAGTTCTGAGGCATTTCTGGGAAGAAGCTTTTGTTTCATCTCAATCGGGATGAAATATTTCTTACCTTCTTGTCCTACACACCATGTTTAGGTCAGAGGAAGAACAGACAAAGGGGGGTTGCAGACTGCCAGAAATAGTGTAAATTGAATCCACTTTTAGGGTTAGGATTAGGGTTAGGGAATCATGGGAACTGTATTTTATTGTGGCACCAGAGCTCTCTGATAGAGAAGGCTCAATGTCTCAGAAAAAACAACAACAATTCCCATGATTCCCTAGCACTAACACTAACCCTAAAAGTGGACTCAATTTGTACTATTTCTGGCAGTCTGCAACCCCCCAAAGTCACCTCAGGAGAAAAAATGATTTCACACTTTATTCATGTGAGGCACTTCATTTAAGAAACTATAGAAGGCTATGAGTAGATGTTTGTGAACTAGCAGAAGGAGGATGGGCAAAACACTGGAAGTTCTAGGCTTCTTTTACAAAAAACAATAACAATAAACAAATATCATTATTGTAAAATTGATAATATATTAATACCTACTTTGAAAACCATCTTGAAGTAGAATTTGTGTTACCACTTTTAAGCATCTTTGAGGAAAAAAGAGATCATATCAGGCTATTCCTGTGTGCTGAGAAGGTAAGTGCTTATTTTTAGGACCCCTCTTTAAAGAGCATCATCTAAGAATTCCCTGAGCTCCAAAGCTTTGTGTTTCATATCTAACCTCATATTGACATAACTTGCTCTTTTTGGCAGAGAGCTTTTGTAATAGACTAGCTTTCTAAATCCCTTGCTCTCCAAACAAAAACTTACACAAATATCCTTATTGCCTTGGGCTGTGGTCTTTCAGGTTTCACATGATAATCCAGATCAAACTGTTACAATGTGGACGGGAATACTCTGTTTCAGAAAACCCCATGGAAAAGCTTTGGAAAAGAATGACTTTGTATGTGGGGATAATTCAACAACTCTTAGGAAAGGGTATCTACATAAAAAAGACCAGATCCAGGACACACACAGTGTAATACAAGCAGAATTAGTAGTCTGCTTCTATGAATGGGATTTTCCAAAACAAAAACAAAAACAAAAACAAAAAACAAACAAACAAGCAAACAAACAAACAAAAAACAAACAAAATGAAAATAAAAATAAAAATAAAAATGGGTAGCCAATGCTGATTATACATCTTTCACTTTTGTATTTACAAGGCATTGGTTACACACTGATGTCTGTTGACTTTGAATTTCACAGTGATGTGTAATGAACAAGAAACTCACATCCTTTATTCTTTTTGCTCTTCCCCATACTGTGTCACAAAAACAATAACTTCTATATCTCTTCTGTTTAGAAGAGGCATAGACTGTCATTGCTTTGGGAATTTGGGTGGGGAGGATATAGAAGATGTATTTTAGATGAAATGTTCACAGAGGAATAGAAAGAAAAGGACACGTACTTTATGTTCTAGCAGCAACATACTGATACTGTTCATCAGCCTTCCTGGTTTTACCAGTTATCATGTGTATAGTTATCCATTATTTCTTGGTAGTTTCTTTTCCAACAAAAATTATGAGCTTTAATGACAATTTTTGCTATTTTTAAACATTGATTTCCATACTTCTAGGATTAAATGTTCACCTTTCAGCTTTATTACAGTTATGTAGGCTACATCTGCTATAACATCATTGCTAACTAATAGTTAATAAAAGTAATGTCTTATTTTAAAATATTAAGATGTGGCATATAGTACTTCAGAGGAAAAATGTAATATGTAGTACTGGTTCCAGATATTTATGTACTGTTGATTCATCTTGATTTTTAGTCATTGGCTTAAATCCAACTACAGTAGACTCATTGACTTGCTGGAACATATATAAGTTTTTAAGTATCAAGTTCCCATTGATTGCATAGGTACTTTATCTGAGAATAACTATTGGATTTAAGCACAATCATCTTTTGAAATGTGGGTAAAGTTAGACCTTTAATTGCATACAATCCTCTTGTTAAGCTATAGAAGCTGCAATCCCATGCCCTCTTACTTGGAAAAATACCTAGAAACTGCATGGATGAAGGAAACACATGTTGTTTGGAAAGTAGAGAGTGAAGATAAAGAAGCAATTCTGCAGATATTTGATAGGAATGGAAGAGAAATAGCAATACATATAACACCTTCTTCTCCAAATAGACTATTGTACTTTTTTGGATCTTCAATATTGTCACTGGTTTTAGTCTTTATAAGTTAATTACTCCTTCCACAGTAGTTTATTCTACCTACTCTGTTATTATTTGTCTATACCGCATCTAGTTGTACTGAAGGATTAATGAACCATGCTTCAGTGATTTTCTCCCTGTATCAGAGGGGATTTCAAGAACTCAAAATATGCTTGGGATTTTCTAAAACAGAATATACAGTAGTTTTCTACATGTGAAGTTGAAGGCTTCTACATGATATGCAGACTTCTCTGAAACTTGAAAATGTGGGGTGGGTGGGTGGCTTGATCTGGAAATTTCCAGAAAGAAAGAAATTAAGGAAATATGAATCTTCCCATAGAAAACAAAAAAGACTCATCTGTAAATTTCTTCTTCCTCCTCCCCCTCCCTGAATTCTCAATGACAGCAATGCGAAGAGCAATACAATAGCTTAGTGCAAGGAATGTTCTCTTTCACTTCATGAAAACCTTCTCTTTCCTCTCATTCTCATAATCACTGGAGTTTGAAGGAGAAAGCACAGTGATAGGAAAAATGAAGGCTTTGATTAATGCAGGGGTTGCTGATGCAACACCTTAATTTCATTTCTTATTTTTTTGTTGTTGTTTTTGTTTTCCACTTGGGAAGTCTCACAGCTTGTAATGAAGGAGCATTATCTTGCTGGAAAATAAGATTGCATCAGTTTAGATATGGGCTGGAACCCTGTTGCTTAGTCTTAACTAGAGTGTACCCATTAAATCCACTGTTGAATGGTAAGTCAACACTTAGGTGAATCCAATTGATTCAACAGGAGTACTCTTTTGATGACAAACAATAGGATACACACCAATATTTTTGCCACATGGCTATGTCAATGGCAGTACACCTCACAGAGAATTTTCTAGTATCTGCATGCGAATCTGGATTTATAAGTTAGGCACCCTATAGAAAGCTGAATCTGTCAGTTTTATTTTCCTTATATTCACCCTTTGCAAAGCTTAAGTACTTTCTATCACATTAGTGTATATCTATGCTCAGCAAACATATGGCCATGCCATGACTAATTGCCAAATAGTTGTTAGAGATTAAGAGCATCTTAAAAAAAAAAAAAAAGGAGGCAAGAAGGCAAGCCTAATTCAACATGGCAAACTGAGTTGAATGCACAGGAATCAACACCAAGGCTGGATGATATGCATTCCAAGGCCCTTTTACAGGGTGGATGTTTCTATCAGTTTTGGTTAATCTGATTCTATGTTGTTGTTTTTTTAAAGTACATTTTTCAGTCTCATATATGAATTTGGGGTTCCAACATAAATTCTAGAGAGTTCTATTCTTTTCCTACATCATTTTGCAACGTAGGAAAATAATTAAGTGACTTGAGTGGAGGGGTGAATTGCTTATATTGGCATCTGCATCTGAACTGTACAATAACTTAAGTTTTAACACTCTGCTGCGAGAATAACCATAACTTCTGATTATGCTGGAACCACCCAGCATATTCAGATATTAGTCATTTATGACCTCTAAAAACAAACTGTAGCTGATGGTTAAGAGAAAGCAATAACACCAATGTCTAGAATAAATTTAAGTCTGTTCAGTAGCTGATTTTTTAAAATTCCTACTTTCTTTCCTCCTTAATACTCCAGAACAGAACCTGAATATTTCTGTTCCTCAGATTACTTTTCATTCTCCATACCCTGGATGTCCTATTTTATTAGCTATGTATTTTGTGAATCCTTAGGAGAAACATACATTTTTTCCATGCACTTTTCTGTTTTGATTTATTGCATTCAATAATTGGGCTGTTTCTTACAGACATTTATTACAGTGTGTGACAGAGTTAGTCACCAATCCCTGGATTATTTTTTGCTCTAAATCAAAGCTGATTAATATGTTCAATTAGCCAAATTGATAATATTCCTTTCCCAGTGGCATCTTGCAGTATTAGCACTTTGAAAAGAAATGGGTGGCCTCATTGCTGCCAGCTGCAGCTTACTAATTTTTTTTGGGGGGGGGGGTTGCAGACTGCCAAAAATAGTGCAAATTGAGTCCACTTTTAGGGTTAGGGTTAGTGCTAGGGAATCATGGGAATTATTTTTTTTTCCTGAGACATTGAGCCTTCTCTGTCAGAGAGCTCTGGTGCCACAATAAAATACAGTTCCCATGATTCCCTAACCTAACTCTAACCCTAAAAGTGGACTCAATTTGCACTATTTTTGGCAGTCTGCAACCCCCCCCCCCTTAGATGTTGTCTTTAGTGTTTGCGAATAACTGGGGGGGCTGCTTTTGCTGGTCTGTGATAGAGGAGACGCCAGCACTGATAGTGTAAGGTGCAATGCACTATTTTGACAGGCAAGGTTGGGGAGCTAGAGAGTTTAAAATCTCCATCCACCCCTCTTTGCTTCCTCTATGGAAGACACTTTGACTCACCCTCCCACCTCCAATATAGTATGAGCTTTGCTGGTTGCTTTGGGCTTTGTAGACATTTTTGCCCCTTTTAATTGATTTTCCCACACACTGTATCTTGGGAACTGTGCCAATTGGCTTGGGATGGTGTCCTTAAATAGGTGGACACTTGGCAGATAGGGGAGAAAATAAGATGTATGGTGAATATGTTGGCATTCTTTTAGTGAAGAGGAGAGCTCTGGATTGCAGGTTAGTGAGCTGTACCAGGTAGAGCACTGGAGCTGAGAGATTTAATTCTTTATAGGAAACAGACTGTATTGTTGATTCTTCCCTCTAAGATAGATCAGAGGGGAGTAGGGGTGAATTACAGAATTATGTGATAGTTAGAGGACCCAGACCAGGTTCTTAATTTTGTCATGCTAATCTTTTGCCCCTTGCCAGATACCATTTTTTCCAAGGCCTTACAGCACTTGGGTCTTCAAGGGCTTAAATTTAGGACTCATTTGTTTTGGATTGGGGCATCTTCTACAGCTTTTGCCATGGGTTTAGGTTTGGGAACAATCCAGTATATTGGGTGTTGGAAATGTCATGCTTAAAAGAGATATGACCAACCTCTCAATTTGCAAATTGTATGTTCTGTTTTCTAAAGTTGTCTTTTCCAGATAATAGATTTTGTCTGGAAAGGTAGTGGGTCCTGATCTGCAGCCACAGTATGGTTTATTGGAGCCCTGGTGGCACAGTGGTTAAATGTGGGTACTGCAGCCACAACATTGTAAGTCCTCACTTGGGGCTGGGGTGCATGGCTCTGGATTTGCAGCACATGGCTCAGCTATTGGAGATGGCTTTCAGCTACCACCTCATGAGCTCTGTTGCCCCCAGGAATGGGCGCAACTGGCACAGGTCCCTTTGCCTTCCACATTGAGTAAAGCCATTGGAGCAGTGAAGGAGAGGGCCTAGAACCCTCCTGTCCCTGTTCTGTGTACTTTACACTTGAAAAAAGCTATGTGGAGCAGGAAGGGAGGGACCCCTTTGGCTCCACCCCAGGGTCTCACTCCCAAAGTCCCATCCCACACCAGGTGATACCCCGATGTGGAATGCCACTGGTTCAATTTACTTTAAATAAGTTCTAGGTTAAATAAAGTGGCCCTTTTCCAACCCCTTTGTCTCTTCAGGTTCTTAATGTGGTTGTGCTCTTTATATCAGACAAGTTTTTCAGGCACTAAATGAATCAAATCTTGCAGCATGCCAGGAACTAAATAGGATCTTTGGAGTTATTAACAACTGAAAAATGAAATGAAATAGTCATAATTCTAAAAGTTCCTTTCTGCTCCTCAACACTTTTCTTATTTACATCTCTTTTTGCTAGGTCTCTCAAGTCACCACATATTCACTTGGGCTCAATATGCAATTTTAGATTTGGGTTTATTAAGATCAAAGTGCCCTAAGACTGCAGAGCTACATACATTGATTTGGGAGCAAGCCCTGTTGAAGTCAGTGGAATTAATTAGAAGCAAAATAACACCAGAGTCTTACAGAGCAGGGGTGAGATCTGGAAAAGAGCAAATTGCTATTTATTCAGTGTTGGCTGGTGGCTTCCCTTCTGACAAGGTGGTCAGTCTGCTCTGGGTGTTTGCTGTGAACATTAAAGAAGCTATCCAAGTGCTGAATCATATTCCCCAAACAGAAGCAATGCTGCAGCAAGTTCCCTTTAAAGTTCAGAATAAACCTCACTGACATGGGAGCTACCAGCTGCCACTGTATATATTTAGGAAGAAAGAAAAATCAGAATCATACTGGACTTACATATGTGATTAAACCAGAGAATAAGAGAAAAGGGACACTCTGAAAAATTCAGGAGTCAGAAAGATCTTCCAAACAGAAGTCTTGTATAGACATGTACAAGAGGTTACAGTGTCTGGCCTGCTTGAATCTGAGAATACTTCACTTTTGTTCTAAGCTGCAATTCTGATTTTGATATCTTACAATACATGGCAATCACACAGAGAGCCAAAATTTTCCTGTTCCACCCTCAGAGGCTCCTAACACAAGACCAGGACCATTTCCAGAAACTGTCTTGGTTGAAAAGGATTCTCCATTATACTTCCTCTTTTTATAACAAATTTAAATGTAAGGTGTGCTATTTACTTTGTTTTGGCACATGATTGTTTGACAATCCCATTCTCCTGTGACATATTTGCATCCAAGGCAAAATAGGATGTTTATCAAGCTTCTGATGGGCCACCATACATGGCAAATTGGCTTGGTAAATCATACATTATACAGGCCTGACTTTTCTCCCTTGATGTAAGGAATGAATTTGAAAACACCATGGCACTTTGCTGATTCATGCACCATACTTTCTGCTACATCTGCTATATCTGCTATAATCTGATTTTATGCTACAACTTCTTTCACACACTTAGGTTCAAAGGTGCTACAAGACCCCTTTGCATACTGACCTAAAGCTTTTATATTAATAGGACTACCCACCTTCATCTTTTTCATGGTCATGTATGCTTAGATGAATGCTGAAATACACAAGCCCCCTAGTCATACATTATCTGAAAGCCTACACTAGTCTTACATAGCATACATTTTCACATCCAGAGCACTGATAATGCTCGGCAAATCTTATATTGAATGGTAACGTTGCACAGTTGAATGCACACACAATTATGAAACCAAATGCACAACCAAATGTGAATGCACATCAGTGTGCCTCAGATGTGCATCTATGTCCATCTGCATGTATAATGGCACCACATGTGAAACTCTGATTCTGTAACCTTGTACTAAATGTAGGCATTCCACACTGGACAACCACTTCCATAGGGTACCTTCTGCAAGTGTAGGACAGCAACAGAATCCTGACCATTCTGTCTTTGAATTAAACAAAATGGTGTTAACAGCCATATGGATACTTCTTATAACAAGGCACCTGCCTTCCTTATGAAAATCATGTACAGTTAGCCCTCCATATCAACAAATTCTTTATCCACAGATTCAACCATCCATATATATATATATATATATATATATATATATATATATATACACAGACACCTTAATTTTGCCATTTTATATAAGAGACACCATATTGGTATGCCATTGTATTTAATGAGGTGGTGGTGGGGTTTCCTGGAACCAAACCCAACAGATACTAAGGGTCCACTCTATGTATAATGTATCACATCTGATAAGATTATATATATGATTCAAAAACAAGAAGGATCAACTGGTGACACTTGCATTCTATTTTCAAATGTGTTAAGAGGAATTCTTTTTGTACTTGTCTTCAGGGATGCTGTCAATGTAGCCTTGTGGATCAACCCAGAAAGATACAAGGCTAGTAACCATAAACTTAGCCATGACAACCTGTACAAGGGCTGAATAAAGATGTTCTGATGAAAGGCATTCTTTATTATTGTGGTGACAATTCTTAAATGCAGATCCTAAGAAGTGGAGTCACATGTTCTTTAAAAGCAGAAAAAATCAAATTAGCAGAGATTTCACTCTGATTTCCCCTCCCTGTTAAGAAGGCATTGTCTGATTCCATGAAATAATAAAATTAAGCATGCAAGGGATCCAGCTTAAGTGATTTTTTTGGTGGGGGGAAATGAATCTGAACATAAAACAATTTTCTTTTTATCCTCTTGAGCACTATTTCCATGCTAGATTAGGCTGCTATGCATTGTCACAATCTCATGAATACGTTTAAAAGCAGTAGAATGGAGTCAGTTGAAATATCTACCCATGCCTTGATTACAATCCACATTAGATCCCAACCATTAAAAAATCAGAATTTGGAGTGCACCAGCTTCTAGTTTAAACAACTCCTTCCAACACTCCCCTCCTTTACCTGGCAATCCCAAGAAAATGTTTCCACTGTATGTATAGGCTGAGATCAGCATTTGCTTTAGTTGTAAGTTTGTTTGAATGCTTTAATTTTGCTTCAATTTATAACAAGACACACTGTAAAGGTTTTCATTAGGAAAATGGAGTGTTATGTAAATGGAACATAATGCAAGGGACCTCCCTTTTAACAAAGAGTAAAAAAGCCAAGGAAGGTGAAAAGAAATAATAGTCACTCTCACAATGATTACTTCAACTTATCAAGGAGCTATATATTCAAAAAATAAGCACCCTGACAAGGGGATCCTGTCATTTTACTATGCTGACAGCTGCTAACCAGAGATAATGCCAGCATAACATCGTCACAGTCAGATACACTTGTTAGCCAAGCTAACATTAGTGTATTTGTGTTGGGTTTCTTGTCTCTGCAACCTTAGTTTGAGAGAGAGAGAAATGGATAGGTGGGTATTTGTGTCTATAAGCATTGGTATTAATCTGCTGTTCTTGGTTTCTGGTTTTGAGGAATTGATATAGAAAAAAAATATTCTATTTTCCAGATGCTAGTTGTATCCATAAGAGCCTTTCATCCCTTGCACATGTGAACTGGGTTCACACATAAAGCAAGGAATGGGGCCAGTGGTATTCCTGCACCAGGTGACACCTGTTGTGGGAGGTGGGACTTCTGGGAGAGTGGAACTTCTGCGGGGGCAGGACTTCTAGTGAGGTTTCTGGGGGTGGGTTTTCTGGGGATGGCACATGTTCCCTGTCCCTAATCCAGTCCATCCTTTTCCTGATGAGGAAAAGGATGGGACAGCATGTGTGGAAAGAGCATGCACATGGGGGAAATGGAGCAGCACATGGGTGGGAAGACCAGAGTGGCGTGTATGCACAGGGAATGTCAAGCAGGGTTGGGGAATGTGTGGCTGTCCAGAAGTTGGCTTACTTATTTATTCTACTTTTAAATATTCAGTAATGAAAGTCCTCTGGGCAGCATGCTAAATATTCAGAAACACTTTTGGAATCCCTGACTTCAGTCTGATTCCACATGTTTGACCATGTTCTTTGGCATGTTGCATGTAAAAAGGTAGTCCTTTGACATGAATATCTAGTTGTAACTGACTGTAGGAGGTGGTGCTCATCTTGGTTACTAAGCCGAAGAGCCAGCATTGTCCGAGGACTACTCCAGTGATCATGTGGCCAGCATGACTGCACCGAATGCTGTTACCTTCCCACTGAAGTGGTATCTATCTATCTACTTGTATTTGCATGCTTTTGAACTGCTACATTGGCAGAAGCTGGGACTGGTGACAGGAGCCCATCCCATCATACAACACTTGGGCCTTGAACTGCCAATGTTCTGATCCTTTGATCATCAGAATTGGCATTTTAACCACTAAGCCACTGCATCCCCCATGTTGCATGTACTTAGACATTATTTTTGTGGTTCCTTTATGTTTTAGAGCAGGCACCCTTACCACACTACACAATTATAGCACTATGAATCTACTTGAATTGTCATGGGTACATCTTATGGAATCCAGGGGTTAACAGTTTATGGAGGGGGTCTGTAGAAATTTCAGGTTCCTCTGATACCTCTCCAAACTACAAACTCTAGATTCCACAAGAAATTGTTATGGCAGTTAAAGTAGAACTGCAGGAATATAATCTATCACAAAAGTGGACAAATGTGGTAGGTCTAGGGACCAATTTTCTAACCTGGGACTCTCTGGAAGCCATATGGACTTCCAATAAAGGAAAACAAAGGGTGGGAGTCATGAAAGCAAAGGGAGCAGTAGATGGAGAGAGAAGAAATGAAATAGAGAAAATCAATGTGACAAGTTGTCAGAAGTCTACTCCTGTGTTTAAATAGTGTGAATAGAGCTGCAATATGAGAGCCAGTGTGGTGCAGTGGTTTGAGCATTGGACTGTGACTCTGGAGTTCAAATCCCTGCTCAGAGTGACCAGGGTTCAAATCCCCACTCAGCCCATGAAAAAGCACCAAGAGATCTTAGGCAAGCTACACTCTCACAGCTTCAGAGGAAGGGAAAGATAAACCCATTTTGAACAAACTTTGCCAAGAAAACCCTGTGATGAGATCACTTTAGGATCAGCATGAGTCAGAAATAATTTGAAGGCACAAATTAACAAGAAGAACTGCAATATATTTAAAAGGGGAATGGTTTCTAGAACTTATAAGAGGTGCAATCCCCTCTGCCTTTTTTAGCCAAAGAAAGGGTGGTTCAGGGAGTCAGGAGAGGTTGAAGCCTATGAAAATAACCTTCTAGGGCCTCATGCAGTCCTAGGATGCACTGCCCATTCTTCTTCAAAATGGAGATCTGATTCTCTTCTTGACACATTCTTATAAATTACTTCCCTCACTATTTTATTTATTCTCTTTTTATATTGCTTCCACACTTCATCCCAGCTATCTCTGATGATGGTTTCATGAAAGAATTCTTATATTTCCCTGAGAAACAGTACGGTGTTTGAAGAACCCCAATGAGGGCAGGTCCTTATATGAGGGAAACTTTTGTAGCAGGCTGATGTCAATCACATGATCATAGTGTGCAAAGAAAAATATCTTACCTGAATCACATTCTTATCCACTCTTAAAATTCTTCACTCCATGCATCTGAGGAAGTAGACCAAGGGCCTGAATAGACTGCCAGAAATAATCCACTTGAGACCATTTTAACTGCTCTGGCTCAGTGCTAGGGAAATCATGTAAACTGTAGTTTATTGTGGCACCTGAGCTCTCTGACAGAGAAGGCTCAATGTCTCAGAAAAAACTACAATTCCCTTGATTCCCTAGCACTGAGCCAGGACAGTTAGAGTGGTCTCAAGCTGCATTATATCTGGCAGTCTGTACAGGCCCCAAGTCAGTCAAAGCATATGCTACAACTTCTTTCCACATTATGGGGGCGATGCAGATGGGTGGGCCTGGGCCACCCTGGGAAGCAGAGGACCGAGGCTGAGGCTGCCGGATACCTCAGCCCTGATCCTCCCTTTTGCTGCCTCAGAAAGTAGCGGCAAAATGCCATTCCTTTCAGAGCCAGCAAAAAGGGCACCCTAATAATAATAATAATAATAATAATAATAATAATAATAATA
>CM034706.1:114349134-114361686 GCA_020142125.1 Phrynosoma platyrhinos
CCAGAAAAGGGCGCAGCTGGTGTATCAGCCAAAGCTGATAACAAGCGCGTGGTTCTTTAGTGCCCCTTCCGGTGCAGCATGTCAAAAGGCTGCGCTGGAAGGATGTCTTGACACCGTGCGCCATGCATAACAGTGCATGGCTTCAGGACATCTTCAGGGAGGGGTTTAGGCAGCTGGTGTGCGGCTACTCCTCCCCATCCCTGCCTCCAGGATGGCCCAAAGGGCCTGTCTGTAGAGGCCCTTAGTCTCATAGGCACTACAAGATTCCTTTGCATTTTAACATTCTTGTTAGCAAAATTAGGAAGCATGCTTTGTTGTTGTTGTTGTTGTTGTTGTTGTTGTTGTTGCTGCTGCTGCTGCTGCTGCTGCTGCTGCTGTTAAAGGAAACACTGTTCATATCCTATTTCTGGGAAAGTAACTAAATATAAAATGGAGTGTAATTTTAACACATACACTCCAAATCTCTACATTGGAAGATACTTCAGTACACAGAGGATCCTTTATTTATAAACCAATCAAGATTGCAAGGGATAGGGGAATGCAGTTGACAGGAGAGGGAAGAAAAGGAAAAGATCAGGGAGTCCCAATGCAGTCTGAGATTGTCAATTGCCAACAAGATGTTCATATTAATGCAGACAGGGAATTGTCACAGCTGCATTATCCTGGCATGGTGGTTGGTTCCACTTCAGGCCTGACAGGCATGTAATTGAACCCAGAGATGATTTGCTTGCTGCAGCTGAGAGAAACACACTTGAAAGAGCACTTTTATGTCCTCCTTTTCATGTTCAGAAATATTCCCGGTTGTTGGCTTTCCATAATGAATGCCTCTTATTTCATTGTGCTGACTTTCACTTTTCTGAACAGTTTAATGGGGATTTTTAGTCATTCAGAAGGTTTCTACAAACATGCCCAATACCCACATGGCCTGAGGAGAAAACAACATTCTTTCCTGGCATCAAGTATTGCTGTAAGTTGAGCCCCTGCACAAAAATAGACTGGTAGAAGACATTGGTCATGCTCAGTAGTAGAACACCTTTCAGAAACATTGATACTTTAATGGAGGAGCCATGGAGGTCCTTGACAGCTATTAACCACAATGATGGTATTCAGTCTCCATATCTAGAAGCAGCATATCTCATAGTAACCTTCTCTTACCTGTATCCTCTAAATCAGTGTTTCTTAAACTACCTGATGTGGAGGACTGACAATTGTTTTCCTCTTGTGTGTAAGGGACCAGTAACATGTATGTATTGTCTGCATTTTTTCCTTTCTTTCTTGGAACATCTTCAGGAACCAGCAGCAGATGGTTTGTGGGTCAGCACTGGTCCATAGACTGGCACTTTGAGAAGCACCAATCCATATTTTAGACTACAACCACCATCATGGCCAATGGAATTGAAGGGAGATGTTTTCCTGCATACCTGGAATGCACCAAATTGAGGAAGGCATTCCTAGGTAACCAGATGATGGAGACAACAAACAAAGGAGTTTCTGTTGTTCTGTTTGATGGCTGCCAAAATGAAGGACCATTGATTTGATTCAGAATGACTGGTTTTATGTTCTTATGTAGTGTTCAGCTCCCACATTCCCTGATGAAAATTGATGAGGAACTCTCCATATCTGTAATATAAAATGAATTAGATGTCCTACTGGGATTATAAAGAGTTTTTATAATGAGTGAAATGAGATGTTTTCCTTTTAAAAAAATTGGTATGCCTGATGAAAAGGTCTTACAGACTTAGAGATATCATCCTCTTAACCTAATGTAACTGAAAGGTGCTTTAGAAACAGAGCTGTTTCATTTATGGTTTGTGAAATGTCTTGTGGGTGTTGTATAACTAAAGAACCAGCTTTCCCATTTAAAATGGTTGTACCATTTAGATTTTCTCCACCAGCAGAGAAATTATTTTGTCTATAGCCTTTGATGTAAGAAGGAAAAAATTGAATCATCTCCCCAGTTTCTGAAAAGGTTATGAAGCATCTGATCCTGTTCAGGTGGGGATGGGGGGGGGGGCACGGGAATTACATCCATGTCTTAAATCTGCCAGTAGTGATAGTAGATACAAAGTGTCCACATTATTTTCTTTTTATACCTTGACATGGCCAGGGACAAGAGTTTTCATTTAAAGATTTAAAACTAGCATTTTGTTCTTAAATATACTGAAACCTAATTTTAAATGTTCTCAGCTTCTGTATTTTATAGATGATCTCCACATCCCTTTCAGTGATCCAGCAGCTCCACATCCACTCTCCATCCACTCTGATGAAGAACTCTGTTTCTCTTCCAGCACATGAATCTGAAGATTGCTCAAATACTCTAAAGCAAAACAATTGTATTAATATGTGGGATATAATGGCTCCATTAGATGAGAGTAGGAAATCTGTGACTTGATTTCATATTTCCTTTTCTTAAAAAAAAAAAAAAAAAAGCTACTATGTATGCAGAATCCAAAATGGAATGAGAGAAAATTTCATTCAGTTCACAAGTTCATTATTAATGTTCATTCAGTTCACACGTTCATTATTCTTACTTATTAAGAATTCATAGTACTGAAATAAGAACAAGCTACTAACCTGTTATGTATGTTTATTTATGAATAATAAACCCTTTTTTGATAGTCCTAAGCAGTAGAAGAGCACATGTGGGCTGCAGTTCTCATGGGCCATGCTTGAATTGGTGGGTTACAAGTTGTACAGCTCTGTCTAAGCCATCCACACCAGACTTGAGAATGTTAATCCTTCATCAAAATAAAAAAGTTACATTCCCTACTATTTTTAGTTATTCTTTTCTTTGTCATCAACTGAACTGATTTTTTTTCCTTCCTGGGTTAGTATAAGAATCATAATTATTCATATGGTTAACATTCATCCAAATGCATTTGAGAAGTAGACTTAAGTCTATGAAAGCTCATGCTGCCAACTTCTTTCTTTCAGTTAGTCTCAAAAGTGCTACAAAACCTGTTTATATGTTGTTAACATTCATCATCACTATTATTCCAAGCAATGCATTAGATGCTACTTAGATGCTTTTCTCCAGAGAAACAGAAATCTGCATATCATCTTTAGAACTTCCATTTCAGTTAACTTACATTTTTCTATAAGGGGAAAAAAAGCAAATGTAATAATTTACATTTCCATCATGGTTGAACAGAAGCTGGATGGAGATGTCTTTCACTCAAAAGGCAATTTGTGTCTTTTATTCTGTAGAGCAAACAATAATGAGGATAATTGTCTTGGAAGGCTGAGAGACAGTTACTGACTATAACTTCTGATATTCTGATGAAGATGTCTCCCATTGCTTTCCCTTAGCAAGATGTCCTACAGTTCTCACCTGCCCAGGGCCATCATTAGTATAATCCACAGTTGAACTGTAGTAAATGCTAGAATGTATGAGGTGTGTCTGAGAATTCCTTTCATTTGTATCAAGCCCTTTCTCCATGGAATCCAAATCATGGCAATAATCCACTCATAACATTAAGGTAGATGAGGTTGAGAGAAAGTCCGAGTTCCTCTTCAGCAGTTAGATAGCATAATGTTACATCAGTGTAGCTAGCCAGGACATAGGGCCACATACTAGATGGCATGGCTTCACATAGGAGCTGGGTATGTTTAGACTGGAGAAGAGAAGGTTATGGGCTGACATGATAACCATGTTTAAATATTTGCAGGGGTGTCATATGAGGGTAGAACAAGCTAGTTTTCTGCTACTCCAAAGACCAGGATATGGATCAATGGATACAAACTACAGGGAAAGAGACACCTCAACATTAGGAAGAACTCCCTGACAGTAAGACTTGACAAGGGAAGGTGCTGCCTTGAAGAGTGGTGCAGCTGTTTTTAAAAATCTGGATGACCACGTGTTGGGAGTACTTTGATTATTTATTCCTGGACAGCAAGTGATTGGACTGGATGGTCCTTGTGGTCTCTTCCAACTCTATGATTCTATGAACCAATTGCAGACTGGGCAGCAACAACTTACTCTTGCTTGCTGTGCAATGGTTATACCACTTGTACAACCCTGACTAGGATACTACCCTTAGACAACCTCCTAGAAAGCATAACTGCTTGCACAATGGTATTTACACCTGTGTAAGTCATCAACAATATTCTGGCTAAAATGACCATGAACCGAATTTCACAGATTGAAAATAAGGCTGCCTTTACCCTGCAGAATTATTGCAGTTTGACATTGCTTTAACTGCCATGGCCCAATGCTTGGAATTCTGCATTTTGTACTTTTATGAAATATTTGGCCTTCTCTGTCAGAGCGCTCTGGTGCTACAACAAATTGCAAATCCCAGAATTGCATAGGGTGTAGCCATGACAGTTAAAACAGTGTCAAACTGCATTAATTCTTCAGTGTGGCAGAAGACTTGGTCTTCTTACTGCTACTGAAAGTGGTTATCTCTGGACTGATGCTTGTCCCTGAGTCATTGATTGCTTGTCCATGGCAAATTTCTTGGAAATAAACAGTTGTTGCCAATAGGCAACAAGTATGGAGCCAGTCCCTGGCACATTGAAAAAAATTTTTTTTCCCTGTCCCCCACATTAGATAGTCTGATAACCACTATATTACAGTATATAAATGTCAGAGTAAAATGCACTTTGAAGAGAAAATTCCATAGATGTGACTGAGGCAAAGAAACTGGGACAAAGGTGAGAGGGCTACCTTAGTACAGCTGGGAGCCATTCTGAGTCACCATTTGAACAGTCCTGAGTCACAGGGGGGTTAATGCAACACTAGGCAGAGGGTTGAATCAGAAAATTTTAATTCTGCAGAGTCACATCAGTCAGGTGACTGGGAATTGGATGACATCCCAAGAATGGATTGGACTAATATCCCAGAAGGGGATACTGTATGTAAGTGGGTGAGTTGGATATTCATGTGTGAGTGATTGTATATAGAGATACTGGCAGAACACTTTGTTAACAGAAGAATAAAGAACCTTCTTGTGAGACAACAGAGAGTCTGTACATTTGTGTCTTGCTGACAGCTGCCTGTGTGGGAGGTTTTTTCCTTGCAGTGTTTGCAGCTTGCATAGAACTTCACAGTGAAGACTTATCTTTGGCATCTGTTCCAGTGTAAGTTTCCTGCACATGTTGGGTCTCATTGTTCAAGAAAAGAGGTAGTTTCAGGAATGCCCATTGTTCCCCTCATCCACCAGAAGTAATAGGATACAAGCAACTCATGTACTTGAGATGGCATCAAACAAACACCCAAAATAAAAAAGAAATAACATTTAATAATCAGTAACCAAAATATCATTGGCCATACAAGTAAGCATACAAAACATTAGATCAGGGTTCCAGATTTTGTTGGACTTCATTGCTTAGAAACCCCAGCTAACATGACTCAACAAACAGAGATTCTGGGAATTGTAGTCCAATATACTAGGGCTTATTGAAAAAAAGTGAGCATCATTCATGTTCCTCAAATGCCCATCAAAACAACCAGTCTTTATAGAATGTCAACATTTCAACAAAGAATTCCAGAGTCTTTCCTATATGTGGTTTCCAGTCATTGTAGGCTCAGCAGAATAAAAGTCTATAGGTTTCCTCACTTATGATTCAACTTTACTCGACTTATGAATCAACTAATTTCAAATTTCGGCACCATCATTGAGGTGCATGGAGATATTCCATTGTGCAGAAGCTCAAATCAGAATGGTCACAAGGCTGTTGTTCAGGCACCTTGACGAAATTTCTACAAGCAGACTAACATGACACTTACTTTTTCATTTGTTGGGCTTTTTCTTTTAACTTGGCTTTGAAATGGAAATTTTCCTTTGTGGTTTCCCTTAGTGCTTCATTTGTCATAAAATACGAATAAAAGAACCAAGTCAGTGGATTACAGAAAATTCTCTTTCCTAGACCTGTTATGATGTTTTTCTAAGCAGTACTGATATTTCCCCCTCTGAATTCCATTGAAAATTCCTTTTCAGAAACTTAGCTTTCTGAAGCACAACTATAAAATATAATGAATAAAGTGAAGGTATAAGGAATAAAGTGAAGGATATTCCCTTCCCATCAACTGTGAAATGGCAGTCAGACTACACCTGGATGCACCACTGTAGTTAATAAGTTGCCATTTGGCTCAGGGTGAGGGTGAACCTAGGCTCCATCCACCTACCTTTTTGTAGGCAGGGAAAGCACACTGTCCAAAGAGATACTGAATGCCACCTTGAACAACATCTATAAAAATACTACTACTTGCACTGATATAATCTTCAATCATGCTGGTGTCAGTCACCAAAGAGGATTCTGTCCATAATACAATCAATCTTGAGGCCAACAAGGTTGACTATTACTGCTTAATTGTGTAAAATAAAAAACCAGGGATGGTTCACATTGGTTTGCCTCACATTTTATCTTTTTAAAGTTGAATACATAGTATAATGCATATTTAAATTGTATTCTATACCAAAATACATGTATATGTGTATATTTTGCAATACTTAAATGGCCAAGAATTGTGTTATGATATAGGAAAGGTGCAAAACTCTAGTGGATAGTCAAGTTGTATTCTTCATGTTAGCCTAAAAGAAAGAGATTGGGAAATTTCGTATAGGAATTTGCAAATATTGGATTTCAGAATTTTTCCTCCATAGGGCAGATTGCTTCCCCATTATGCTTGTAGTCTAATTTTAAAAGAAGTTTTTTAAAAAAGCTGAAACTGTTTCCACACCTCCTGCTTCTTTTGTGCTTCAAAATGTGGTTTAGGAAATAACTGAGAGAAATCAGTGATTCATAAATTGGATCAGAACATGTAAAAAAAAGATATCTACAATCAATCTAAATATATTGTCAGACAGCAACAATGGAGGGATACAGGATGGGTGTATGGAGAGAAGGCAGAATAGAGCCAGTCTTAGCAAAGGTCAATACAATGCAAGCTGGTGTCAGCCAATCAAATTGAAAGCTGGAGGGGATAAATAGTCAGTTAGTGACAGTTGGAAGTGAGAGGGACAGTTGTTGTGAGGGTTCCAGTGTGGAATAGGGTTAAAGTCCAGAAGTGAGGGACTTAAAACCCATACAGAATGCCAAGTGAGAGAGTTAATGTAGGAAAATATCCTGCTGGATAGAAATAATAGGAGAGGCTGGTTTAAAAAGGGGTTTTAAGAAAAGTAACCCAGAAGAACTGTGTGTGGGTCCTGAATAAACAGTAACCATTATCCTCTGAGGAATGTGGAATAAGAGGAACTGTGACTGTGACAAAGTAAAAACTAAGAAAGTAAAATCTTGAAGTGAAACATGTAACACCATTACATGAAGGAACAATTGCCTCATCCATCATTAAAATATTGGTAAAATCATCTTGTAAATAAGGTTATATTTTCATTTTAATAAAAGCTTGTCTGCATTTGAGTGTATACACTACTAATATTCAAAGCATTTTCATACAAAGACTAGAGAAAATTTTAAAAGGGTCCATCACAAGTGGGTGGCCATTTTAAGTGAAGTAGTGGGGTGGCTGTGTGTCACCCATCACAAATTGGTGGCAGCAAGGAGATAGAAAAACTCCTTTGGGCTGCCACAATAGAAACAGTAAAATTTCTCTTGACAGTGTGCATTCACGGTTATAGGGTGATTCTGTGAGAGGTTCCATATGGAAATTATCTGAGTTAAGATATTCCACATGGGCCTAACTGAAGGCTTGTTTTCAGAGCAAAACAATCTACATTTTTTCCTTTTTGTACAAGAAAGAAAGGGCAAATTAAAATAGAAAGAATTAGCTGTAAAGGTGTGAAATGAAAATGCTGTTCCCTAGCAGCACTTGATGACAGTGGTTACAGCTCAGGGAGTTGTTTATTTGTTTATTTATGTGGGCAGTAAGATTCAAGTACTAAAAATCCTGTAATAATAATAATAATAAAAATAAATAATTATTTATTTATATCACCCAATCACAAGGAAGCCTCCTTGAATTTTAGAGTTATAGGTAAGCCATTTTAAAGTCCTTTTCTCAACACACCTATTTCCTGGCAAATGTTTATGTGTTTCAAATATGTGAATTTGCATTGCAATATTTAAAACATCTTGGCAAAGACATAAACAATTCAAAAAATAAGATCATGCTATATTGCCCCTTCAGTTTTTCAAACTATGGCAGCAGTTGAGAGAGGAGAACAAAAACATTGTTTTCTGTATAGTACTGTAGATCCTTACTTGCATTACCTGAATACCTGTGCTGTGCTACAGTCAGCAAGTAACTCCAGAGCCTGGTGACTGTAAGGCAAAGAGCTGTAGAGTAGTCAATCCAGTCTAGTCCAAGACAGTTATAGGTAATCCAGCAAGATGAGAGGAACAGTAACAAGGTTCTTACATCAAACCCATAACCCAGACAAATGAAACCAAAAAAGGAGTAAGGCATAGAATCATCACTCACAGCCTGTCCAAAATGTCAAGAGCACACAAATTCCAAGAGCACAGTCAATTGTGGAGATAGAATGGTTACAAGCCACAAGACTCTAGGGAGCTGCTAGGAGATTTAGAGGTAGCCATCTCTGGTTATCATGTGCTTAATGAGTCATCATTTCATATTTAACAAATACTGGCAACTACAATACCTGTCCTTATCTCTTTCAGGACTTCAAAGGAAAGGTGTTCATCCTTGGTATCTGCCAGTCCTGCTGAGGACAGGACCCCTCAATGCCACAACTGTTTCATCCCCCAGCTTCTTAGATTCAGAGAAGCCATAAACACCTGGCAATTTGACTCCCCTGTGTCTGATTTTTTAGACTCCAGAATATGAGTTATGACAATACCACATTTTTCTACATGGAACAGACTATTCATGTGTGTGGGTGAAGGTTGGATTGTGATGACAAATTAACTGGGAAGTCAGTCCCAGAATGTTTTATCCCCAATATATGTTCCAGATTTTCTTATGTGGTATGTGTGGACTGTCTAAAATGGTGCTAATCTTAAATAGTTACACATAAAAACAATTGTTACTTTCAACCAAAGAGCAGAGATGGTTATGGAAAGTGATTTTAGATAAGTTAATTCTAGAAATAATAATATAGAGTTTGATACAGTGATTCTAATGAAATCCATTGTTCTTTTTGTTATAGCAGTTAACAGACAATCAAACCAAACACTTCTTTCTACTGTATATATTCATGTATAAGTTGAGGACATGTTTTGGGGCCAAAATTATGGATATTGATATGATCTATGAATAGGTTGAGGGTAAAACCTAGGGGCATGTAACAAAGGATCTAAAGCAGGGGTAGGCAACCTTTCCCCTTTAAGGACCGAGGGACTTCAGCTCCCAGAATCCCAGAAGCTATTGGCCAACATAGGACTATTGGCCAACATGGCGGAGGCTTTTGGGAGCTAA
The DNA here is from genome assembly GCA_020142125.1 of Phrynosoma platyrhinos. Classification (NCBI taxonomy): domain Eukaryota; kingdom Metazoa; phylum Chordata; class Lepidosauria; order Squamata; family Phrynosomatidae; genus Phrynosoma; species Phrynosoma platyrhinos. The sequence continues at coordinate 114,358,478 of CM034706.1, forward strand.
AGTCCCTCAGCCCTTAAAGGGGAAAGGTTGCCTACCCCTGCTATGATGGTTGGCATAGGGCAGGGGTAGGCAACCTTTCCTCTTTAAGGGCCGAGGGACTTAAGCTCCCAGAAGCCTCAGCTATGTTGGCCAATAGTCCCATGTTGGCCAATAGCTTCTGGGATTCTGGGAGCTGAAGTCCCTCGGTCTTTAAAGGGGAAAGGTTGCCTACCCCTGGCATAGGGTAATTCTTAGTAATATCAAGAATAAGAAAGATGTTCTTTGTCTGAATAATTTCATAGATAAAAACAACCATTCCTTTAAGGAGCCATTTTTTAAAATTTTGGATATTTTTTCCCTCCCAAATGCTATGATTCTGTTGACAAAAAGAAGAGACGGGATATTGTGGGTTGGAATGCTGGACCCCAAGGCATAAAGGAAGTTCTGGATATCATTCCTCTACTTTTGAGTTCAGATTTGCTTATACTCTCTAAATTCCTTTTCAATAAACTTGACACATAAAAGACAAAGAAGTCTGTAAGACTTCAAAGCTTTACTACCAGTTGCTATTTGCAAGATTTGGAGACACTTCTCTTTAAAATCCTTGCAGCTTTATTTTCAAATAGCTTTGAAGTGTAGCTCTCTTTGTCCCAGCTGCCATACTTTGCCCATATCATGAGATGGTGTGACTTATTACAAAAGATGATAATACTTGGTAAAATGGAAGGTAGTAGGAAAAGAGGGAGACTATACTATGGATGGAATGATTCAATATAGGTATCCACAGCTGCCCTGACTTTTCAAGACCTGAGCAGGGCTATTCCTGATCAGGAATATTGGAGGTCTCTCATTTGCAGGGTTGCCATAAGTCAAAGTTGACTTGATGGAAAATAAGAATAATCTTTCTTGGGGTTAGTGTATGCATTTTCATAGATTTTTTAAATTACATATATGAATTGATATGAATCAGATGTGTGTATGAAACCTATATTTATTTATCTGATGTCTTATTTAAAATTACTATTATATGTGTACTGTCCCTCCCCTTCAACTAATTTTAAAGAAAGCCACATAAATATTTATTAGTTGAATTTCACTGGGCTACTTCTTAGAATAAAACATTTATATATATCTCAAGTCTCTTTTCCTCCTTCATTGTTGTTGTGTGTCTTCAAGTTGTTTCCAACTTATGGTGACCCTATCATCAAGCTTGCTTAACAAGATTTGTGCAGAGGAGGTTTGTCATTACCTTCATGTGATTTGCCCAAGGTTACCCAGTGGGTTTCAGGCTGAGCAGGAAATCAGCCCCTGATCTCCAGAGTCATAGTCCAACACTCAAACCAGTCTGTCATGCTGGCTGTCATATCAGAGTTCAAAGATCTAAAAGCATAAAAAGCATTTCACCTGATGACAAAAAGACCATAATAAATATGTTAGGCAAACATCTCTGGTGATGGCATTCCCCAGATGGAGTGCCACCACAGAAAAGACTCTGTATCTTATATCCATCTACTTCTTCTTTGATCCAAGTAGGTAAATATGGAAAAAAGATGCTCTTTAAGATACAGATATTCAGATTTGGATAAGGGACCATTGCTCCCCAGGTTGTCCTAGGCATTTTAACACTATCATCACTATACATGCCTCAAATCAGACTACAAGAAGATTGTTGGGAGCAGCAAGGCTGGAGGTAACAAAATCTTGGAGGTACCTTAATGGGTTACCTTATAAACTGTGATAGGACAGATATGTTTTTTTCTCTCTTAATGAAATACATAATTACAGAATGAGACCTTTGAAATCAGAAATTAAATCAGAAAACATTATTGAGCAATGTGATTGCTATTGTGTGCCTTCAAGTTGTTTAGGACTTATGGTAACTCTAAGGTGAATCTATCACAAGATTGTCTTGGCAAGATTTGTTTGGGGGCATTGTCTTTGTCTTCCTTTGATGCTGAGAGTGTATGACTTGCCCAGGCTCACTCAGTGGCTTAACATGGTTGAAGAGAATTTGAACCATAGAGTCCTAGTCCAATATTCAAACCATTACACCATGTTGGCTTTATTTTTATTTGATTTTCCAACAGAAATACAGAATGATTGAGCCTTCCAAAGGCTGTGTTGCAAAGAAATACTAGAAAGATGAGAAATGTTCCATGAGATTCCTTAAGAAAGAGACCTAGGTGAGGTTTATGAGCTCATCTCTTATTTTCTCTCAACTGCTTCACTGAGCTGGTAGGGCAAAGGAGGATATGGGAGTTGAAACAGAAAATTTAAAGATTATTTGTATCTTTGTATCTATAGAGTGGACAGGGGCTGGCTCTTTTTTGTTATTATCAGTAGTTGTAATGGATTATTGATCTTTAGTGTCATCATCTTTGACATGATCCCTCAATTTCTGAAATTCTACAGAAACCAATATCCATTCAGTAGTAAATGGGGCTTGAATAAACCAAGGCAATGCACACAGATATTAATTAATGCCTACTTTGCTTCTGGCAGTGTCATGGGGCAGCTTGAAAAGTTGGTTAATGAGAATACGAAACTGGAAGCATATTGCTAGATCTTTTGAGGGAGCCATATGTATGATAAGAAAGTTGACATTTCAGAGAAGCTGCCTGGAATATTTATAACAAACTAGAGACACTGAATCTCAGACAGCTGCTCTCTTATTGATACAATAGTTTTAGCCATGAGTAATAAAATTTTCAGAAAACACCCTCCTATAGACGAGTTTGCAATTACTTTTGACATTTCGTTTTGGTTTATACTCCATATCATGGACTTTCTTCTATCATGCAGGCATCCAACACACACATACACACACAGAGGCAGTAGCTAAATGAAACCGTCATTTTCAAGCCTGAGCTTCCTACATGACATTTATTAGATTAAATAATTTAGGAATTGTTAAACTGTGAGAACTTATACATTTGGAGATTTTAGTTTTTAAAAGATACAAAGCATTTGGTGTTTCTGAGTATTTGTTTATATGTTTATATGGTAATTTATCCAGCATATACCATACCTTTTCTTACAGGAGCTGTAAGTGAATAACAGGTTCCATAAAACACTCTTAAAAACACAAGCTATCAATATATATAATCACAATCAGGGGAAAATAAATTATACATATCTAGAATTAAACATTTCTAAAATCATAAAATGCCTATTAAAGACAATAAAGGCAATAAAAAAACAAGCCACAGTAAAAGACATGTTACACACTT
>CM034706.1:114390012-114405831 GCA_020142125.1 Phrynosoma platyrhinos
ATTTTATTGGATTTTCTGCTCCAGGGTTTAGTTATCCTTTTATTCCTTTATATTTTTGCCTTTTTATAATTGGAAGTGGGATTAGTTTATCTTGGCTATTTTTTGGCAGAACCCTTTGGTTTGGTTTTTATCATATGTTTTGGGTTTTCTGGCTTAGGGCCTTGGCAGACGACTAATAGAGTCATCTCTGAGGCAAGAAAGAGGAGGGGCAGCCACACGATCGGCGCCCCTTCCTCCTCCCGAGGTTGCCCTCGGAGCTGCTGGCCCTCCGCACGGCTGGTGCTCCGAGGGCAACCACACACGCAGCGTCCACACATGCTGCGGCAGAAAAGTCAGTGAAAGTGCGCCCTACGCTTTTAGGGCACACTTTCACTGACTTGTGAAAGGAGTGCTGATTTAGCGCTCCTTTCAGAGGTGCCGACGGTGCGCCTCGGTGTGTATGCTCCGGTCCCGCGGCGCTCTATCCCAGGGCGTCCCGGATGCCCTTGTCTGCTTCCCCCCAAGGGACTTTTGTTGGTTTTCTCACAAGGGTACTAGCATTGCACACCCATATTTGCCACCACCTTTAGATGGGTGTGTTTTCACATTCACATTTGCATCAGGTTTTCCCAACCCAAATTTTTTTTGGGGGAGCTAGTGCAAATCCCCCTTAACCTGGTGCTTTTGAAAACGAGGCATTTTTTGTGTCTTTTCAAAAGAACCATTTTTTTTAACCAGCCACAAATGGGAACTTGCTGTGGATTCATTTTGGAGCACAGGAAGGGAGGGTTTAATGTGCAGGAGGCAGATCATGCCCACCCCTTTGCTCTTTCCCTGCCAGCCAAAGCCATACCTATGGAGGGGGTTCTCGGAACATCCATTATATGGTGTACTTTTTAAAAATAAAATAAAATTTGACAGAACATTAAACTGAAATTTTGTTTTGAACTGAACTGAACTTTATTGCTAAAAGCTATGAGCTGTCACAATTCCATATACTTAAATAAAAGCCAAATGGCAGAATAACTTTAAAATTTGACATCAAATACAAAATAGAAATGACAAAACAAAAAATTGTCAAGAATACAAAAATGCAAAAAATTTACAGCATTAAACCAGCACGATAAAATTCTTTACTATTAAAATTAATGGTTTTGATACATAGTTCTTATCTTAACAGCAGCCAATGTAGATTTTGCCACCATATCCATAATATATACATTGATCTCAATAATGCATATGTTGTTACCCACTAATAGTACACAAATTTGCTCAAGAGGTGAACATTTTGCAAGGTAATGGAGAATATAACCTAAGAACCTTTGTCTTGGGAATATGTAGAGAGAGCATTTCAGATAATGTTGTAAGTCTTCCACTTCCTTAGACTCCCAAATATAAATCCTTTGGGTCAGAGGAATTTTGCTATATCTTCCTTTCAGGCAAGCAGTCGGCATACACTGAAATTGTACTGCTGTTTATGCAATTCTTAAAGGGGCCAGTGTAAGATCAAGAAATAACACTCCAATCCAAAGGATGCTTTGAATAATGGGTACCATGGGAAGATGCTGTATTGGATAGCATGAATAAATCCCTCCACTTGGAGGCAAGATTTTTTTTCTTTAACTCATTGCTTAATTGTGCTTGAAGAATAGACTTGTAATGCTTCTGCATTAATTCCATAAGAAAAAAGTATTGGACTTGGGGGGGGAATGCAGACGGGAGGCCGTGGGCCACCCTGGGAAGTGGAGGATTGGGGACAAAGCTACCCCACACCTCAGTCCCAATCCTCCCTTCTGCCAGCCCTGAAAGGAGCACTAAAATGCCACACAGCTCTTCTGTGTCAAAACGCTGTACCAGAAGGGCATCTTGATGGTGCAAACCATGTGTAATGGTGTGTATCATCATGACATTCTTGGGAAGGGGTTGGAGCGCCCGGCCTATGGTTGCCCCTTCCCTTTCCTGCCTACAAGATGGCGCAAAGTGCCATCTGTAGAGGCCCTTACTGACTTTGCCCAGGAGCGTTGAGCTGGAGATTGTAGTTGCTCTAGAAAACATTTTTTGGGGGGAGATGAAAATCACTCATTCTAACTAATTTCATCCAGTATAGGGCTAGGGCCATATGAACACCAGTTTGCAGAGAAACTAGCCCTGTTTCAGTTCTTAAAAGTGGGGCAGGCATACCTTTTGTTACATCCAGTAGAGATTTCAAAAAGGTGTTTTGTATAGGTTCTGGGGAAAGGCAATGTTATAACCCCACATCTCTGCCCAGTATAATAATTATGGCACAATCTTCTTGAATACCTCAACAACAGGGGCAACCAAATTCCCACCCTTATATCTAGGGAACCTCAAAAGGGAACTGATGGGACGATTTCAACCTAACTGAATGAAAATATGTGTGCCAAGATAAATTTGATTTAAAGCTTAAAGTAAGATTCTTGCTCTATACATTTTGTATTCAGTCTCCATCTATGGGATTTCCTCTTTTCCCCAAACACTACTACTTTAGTTTTAGAATCATTGACAATTAGTTGCTCTCTTGAGCAAAAAACATTCAACTTGTTTAATAGTCTCCTCATCCCAACCAAAGTGGCAGAAATAAAAAAATATCATCAGCATACAGGAGAACTGAGAGTTTAGTTTCCAGAAGGGAGATGGGAAAATACTCTGGCCCCAGAATTTCTAGTTATATGACTTATATAAAAATTGAATAAAAAAGGGGGGGGGCAAAAGACATCCCTGTCATACTCCTTTTTCTGTGGGAATATCATCTGATAAAAATCGGGCCAAGTCTAACTAAGGGATGTATCAGAGTGTAATATTTGAAATAGAAGGAGTAACTTTCTGTCAATATTGGTGGCTGCTAAACTTTTGCCATAGTCGTTCTCTATTGACTAGATCAAAGGCGGAACTAAAGTCTATAAATGCAACATAAAGTTATTTTCTATCTTTTTGAGTATATTTTAGTATCATGTGTTGTAAAATAAAGCACTGGTCTATTGTGGATTTACCTTTACTAAAATCAGCATGTTCCTCTGTTATTATATCATTTTCTACAGCCCATGACTCCAACTTACCCAACAGGTATTTTGAATACAATTTGGATACAATACTCAAAAGACTAATTGGTCTGAATTTTTAGAGTCCTCTTTAGAACCCTTTTTTATAAATAGGAACTACTACACTCACTCCCCACCTCTGAGGGGTTCTCCCATACTGGTTTATATAAGTGAACAATGATGCAAGTACTGGTGACCATCATCCAGAATTTGATTTAAATAGCTCACCAGGTAGCATATCTTCTCCTGGTGTTTTTTTAGTAGGTAGAGAATTAACCAAGCAATTTATCTCATCAGCAGTTACTGGCTTCCATTTAGAGCAACATGATATCTCTGCCACAAGATCATTACTTGGATTTAATCTCAGCTCAAGAGCATGCTGTTTATAGAGGGAAGAGAAATTGGCCTATCAGCCATCCACTGAGGCTGATGGGAGGAATACCCTCAAGGAGAAGCTATCACAGAGGTTTCTTGGCAAGTGGTCCTTAGAGGCTGACAGGGGAGGATTCACCCAAACAGTGTGATGTAGATGTGTATCATTTGATTAACACTTAAAAAAATACCCCAAGAATGGCCAAAATGGCAGCTCCATTTTAAATCGATACAAATGGTAATGTGAACTTCAACAGGGTTAAATTGCCACAGAGATATTTGATTGGGGTAAACATAGTGGAAACTTTGATTCGGTATTGCATCATTAAATCTTCCCAGATCTACTCAGAACAAAAATGCTAATGTGAATGTGGCCTCAGTTGACTCAGTATGCTGTTTCCCCCCCCTCTTAATTAACTTGGCACCATCTAGTGCAGTTAAACTTTTTATCATTATGCCCCCCCTTTACATGAGGACATCATGCTGTCCCCTCAATGTAGTATATAAATAAAAATATTTCATTGAACTAGTGTGCATGTTTTCATTCACACATTCATGTATATTCATATTGTAACATTTTATAAAAAAAATTAAGTAAATTCAATATTTAACTTTAATTCACCACAGTCATTAACCAGAGGCAGAGTGCAATAAAAAACAGTACAGTAAAACTAATCCCATAATATTGTCTTCCCACATCATTAACAAAAAAATAAATAAATACGTGTGTGATTGAGGCAACAGAGTACTTTCTAGAGTTTTCATTACTCTGTTTCTGATGAGAAAGAGAGACATTCCAGAAATTCACAGAACAAGGTTCGTTATGTGTTCTATAACTTATGGACAGGATGTGATGTGAAGCATGTAGGAAGAAAAGGCAACTTATAAAAAAGAAGGTGGAACTGACTTGTAAGGGGGCAGTTATTTAACAGAGCTAAAAATATAAACATCAAAAGAGAGCTTCCATAGGGCAAACTGTGATGAAAACTGTTCAGTAATAAATCATCATCCAGGGCACAACAGACAGGCACTGAAATGCATTAAGGAGTCATAGGAAAGCTAGCAGCAGGTTTGGCATGTTCATATGGACTGCAACAATGACTGAAAGCCTAAAGAACAGTGGAGCTTGTATTGTAACTTTCTCCTTTCTGCCAAACATAATGTTAATAAAGTGACATGATGGCTGGTCAAATAAAAAGACGGAGATGATGGCAGTTAGCACCTTGTCCTGTTCTGCTCAAGCAGTGGTATCAATGGTGGGAGTTAAAGGTCTGATTATACAATCTGAGGTCCTGTGCATGCAGTGAGGAAGCATATATGTATTGTGTACATGTTGCGAATGGACTGCAGTCACACTGTGCCAAAAGGAAGAATTCTACTCAATTCTGATAGTTGCTAAAGAAAATCTCTTCTTAAAAGGCTTGGTGCATTTTACATGATAAAATGTTTTCCTGGATACAGCATGGCATGAAATAAGCATAATTACAGTGGAACCCATTGCCAGAATTCTGTTGTTGCTTTACACTATCATAAAAATAGCTGAGCTTTTTCAGAGGTTACATAAGTGACTTGGTGTGTGGAGATCTGTTCGATCACTGAGCAATGCATGAGCTCAAGGTCTTTGTGCCCATTGTGCAAGTGAGATGCCATGCAGGATCCAGAGATGGGATCATGAAAGTCAAATTGGAGTCCTAGTATTTCAGCCTTAGAATGTTAGCTGTGGAGCAAAAATTGTGCTTGTATACACAACAGCACAATAGCTATCCAAATGCAGGAATTGCACAGATATCAAGACCAATCAAAAGACTTGTCTGCATTGAAAGGGGAGATATAGAAGCATGGATATATGTCTTGGTATGTGTAGTTCATCATCATAGTGTCATCAATTGCCCTAGATTTCTTCATCAAAGAGCAAGTTGTTCTCTTTGCTATTTTGTATCTTTTACCTATTAGCTGGCCTTTACAAGCATGGACAAGGTGTACTTTGCTCTCCTTTCCCTTTTATTTCTCAAAACACTGAATAGGAAAGCTCTACCTTGTGCTTCCAGCTAGGACCCAAAGAAATTAGGGCAGGGGCTACATGGTGCCTCGGATACCATCTGGCCCATGAAGGATGATGGTGGTAGTGGGAATCCAGTTACCATTCCCCACCCCTCCAATTGCCATTCATCATCCCTTGATTGGAGGTGCAGCACCATTCTCCATCCATCCATCCATCCATCCATCCATCCAATTTCCATTCCTCATCCATTACTGTAGTAGTAGTAATGAATGTATACTATAGACATAGTTCAGAGTCTCCCTTTTCTAATCAATTTTCAATATTACAGATTTTACTTTCTATAGTGTTGTAGGTTCTGAAGTGAAAGAAGAGCAAGCTGTAATGTAAACTAAGTGCAGAAATCTGTCATGGAATCAGTATTCTTTGTTCTGGTACTTGAGGTTAGCAGTACAACAACTAACCTTGTGCAGCACAGGTTAGACTTTTGGAGGTGTTCAGTTCTCATTCTTGATGCATTTTTCTATGTGCTTACTCTTCCACCATTTGGAGGACCATTAAGAACAAGGTTTAGTGTAAAATCTCAATCTCACTAATCACTAATCTCAAAAAGTCTTGGGTTGTTGCTTTTTTACATATTTTTAATGAGTTTTGTGGATGTCTATAGTATATTGAATATATTTCCATGATAAGACATCATTTAGTAATTTATCACTACAAAGAATGATGCATTTATAAAAATATATGAGCCTGCATGCACACATATATGTATATTTCTTACCATATGTTCTGCCAGTCACCATAATCCATGTTGGAAAGGGATCTTTTAATACCTTTGAGACTGAGTTAAAGGGGTTGTAGCATACATTTTCTTAGGGCCCCGGCAGATGGCTTATTGAGCCATCTTGGAGGCAAGGAAGAGGAGGGGCAGCCACACGCGTGGCGCCCCTTCCTCCTCTCGAGGTTGCCCTCGGAGCTGCCAGCCCTCCGCATGGCCAGCACTCCGGGAGCAACCTCCCGCCGCAGCGTCCTCACATGCTGCGGTGGAAAAGACAGGGAAAGTGCACCCTATGCGTTTAGGGCGCACTTTCCCTGTCTTCTAAAAGGAGCGCCAATTTGGAGCTCCTTTTAGGGTCGCCACAGGAGCGCCGCGGTGCGGAGGCTGCGGTCCCGTGGCATTCCGGACCAGGGCGTCCCCGACGCCCTGGTCTGCATCCCCCCTTAGACTTGGTTTACTTTGTCAGGTGCATCTGAGAAAGTAGACTAAGGTCCAAAACACTGCAGAAATAATCCAGTCTGAGACTGCTTTAACTGCCCTGGCTCAATGCTAGGGGATTCTGGAAACTGTAATTTTGTGAGACATTTAATCTTCTCTGTCAGAGGGCTCTGGTGCCACAATAAATTACAGTTCCCAGGATTCCCAAGCACTGAGCAAGGGCAGTTGAAGCAGTCTCAAACTGGATTATTTCTGCAGTGTGTTTTGGACCTAAGTCTATAAGCTCTTATGCTAAACCTCTTTTGCTCAGTTCTCAAAGGTGCTGCAAAATCTCTTTGCATACTGATATTCCAGACTAAGGGGGGAAGCAGATGGGCGGCTGTGGGCTGCCCCAGGAAGCTGCGCCATGGGGCTGAGGTATCCCCACACCTCAGCCCCACAGCACACCTTCGTCGCCCCCGGAAAGGAGTGCTAAATTGACGCTCCTTTCACAAGTCACCAAAGGTGCACCGCAAAAGCTTGCAGCGCACCTTCGTCGACTCTTCCACTGCAGCATGTATGGTTGCTGCAGCGGGAGGTCCTCCTTGGAGCGCCGGCCATGCGGCGGGCCGGCTGCTCCAAGGACAACCTGGGGAAGGTGTTGGGGCACCGATTGTGTGGCTGCCCCTCCCCTTCCCAGCCCCCAAAACAGCCCAATTGGCCGTCTGCTTCCCCTCTAAGGCTACAGCCACACTGCAGAATTAATGCAATTTGACATCACTTTAATTGTCATGATTACATCCTATGGAATCCTGGGATTTGTAGTTTGTTGTGGCACCAGAGCTCTCTGATAGAGAAGGCTAAATATCTCACAAAACTACAAGTTCCAGAGTTCCATAGCATTCAGCCTTGGCAGTTAAAGTGGTGTCTAACTGCATTAATTCTGCAGTGTAGATGCAGCCTAACACTGCATGTCTCTGAATTCTATAATCCATGCTGTAGCCTGAACATATATACACTGATTATTCTCCAAAGTGAGAATATCTTCTTTTAGTTTTTTTCAAGTCTTGCTCCAAAATTATCTTTCTTTGGGAGGTTTAACACTTTTATTCCTTATACTGCACTGCAAGTGACCAAACCCAGTGGGAAAGCCATTGATGAATCAGAGGCTTGTTCACTGCTGCTTTTGACTGACCTTGGCATTTTTCTTACTTTCATGATTCCATACAACCCTTATCAAGTTCTTGCTAAGCTCCTTTCATCTCTCCTACAAGATAAATCATTAGTTTTAATACCTCTTTGCTTGCCAAAGAAAAGCATAGTGCTAATGTGATAAGAGCCTTGAAGCAGAGAAATAAAAGGGTAGCTGTGCTAGATTTTTGGACATCAAAATGTAAAAATGGAGAGAAGGGGAGGAGTAATGAAACTCCCCCTCCTAGCACACCCATTTTTCTAAGTTCTTTGCTGTTCATTTTCATCTTTCCAAAGTCTGTAGTTATGATGTCAATGAAAAAAAAATCTGGGTTCTTTCTGAGGCAATCCTAGAAAGCAATGTGGCAATAGGTAACATCATTAGGAACATGTGGAAAAATTACTTTCTTTGTATTACAACTCCCAGGATCACTAAGACAAGATGTTAATTGGAGTTGTAATCCAGTTGCAAAAAAGTACATGTTCTAAACTTTAATTATACCACAAATAGAGTTACATAAGACTGCTTTGAAATCAAATCAGATTTATAGTAAGACTTCCTGCTTCTACTCTCATTGAATATTTTTGCTTTCTCACCTCCTCCACAAACAATTGGCAAAAACAAGGAGAATAATTTCACAAGAGAAGTCTGATATTTACAGAAAATAGGCTTCCTTACTTGATTTTAGCTCATTCTTTTTGCAATTCAGCATTGTAATGTAAGCTCTCATTCTTAATGAAAGCTGAAACAGTTTTGTATAGCATCCCCTTTACTTTTTTTTTTTTTTTTTTGTAATTCACTTAAAAGTGTTGCCTGTTCATAAAGCATTGCTTTAAACTGTCTTTGTTTTTTACTATGTCAACATGGATCCAAATTTACTGGGTTGTTTAACATTGTGGGATAAAATAATTTTTGGATTGTTTCCATAGCTAATCCTTGTACAATAGGGAAAAAATACAATAGGGAAACAATAATTGGCACAGTCATAAATATACATCGTGATATACACAACCTTGTGTGAATATGCACTTATCCCTTGACCAGGGATGTGTAGAACTCCTGATTTCTGCTATAAAAAGTTCTTGCAGAATTGCAAATAAAGTAACTCCAGAGTGGTCTGATTAGCAGATTGTAGAATGGATTTTGCAATTCAGTTCTAAGTTCAGAAAACCAGGCTTACAATAACCTTGATGGATGTGTAACTATGATTTCTTTGATATGAGGTCATCTTTGGAAAATGCTAAGTTTTGCAGCACATGGAAGAGACTTTCAGTTATTTACATCACATACTGTCTATAGTGATACTGGTGTCACAGTGAAACCTATTGTTCCACCAAAGATCACCCCTCTGTGCAGGGTCCTCATTTGATATAAACATAATTTTAAAAGGGGTGGCAAACTGTTCATAGCCCTGAGAATGCCCCAGTGCTAAGGAAACCACTTTGACCATGTAAGGATATCCTGTAAGCTCAGCATAGGAGTGCTTAGCTCAAAGCCCAGAAGAATCTGCCAACCATCAAAATTTACATAAGCCCCTCATTGGTGGAAATAATGGTGTGTGCAACATTTGTGTTTGCAAGTAAAACAGAAGTTCAAGAGTATCTCTCTCCAGGAGAGATATGCCTTTGTCTAGGGACATCTGCATAGATGACTGGGCAATTCATAACCTCCTTGCTCATTCTTTCACCTGGAAAATAGACACCCTGTTAGTATCTCCCATAACTCCTCAGCATTGCTGGATCCACAGACAGCTATAGAGTGATTTCACTTCACAGAATCCCCAACTGGAACCTGCACTTCTAGAACTGGAACAGTTCCTTTTGAAATGAGGAAAATCACTATCTGCTAATACTTTTTATGTTGTTAGTTTTTGTATGTGTGTGGGTGTGGGTGTTTTGTGTGAAAGTTGATTTCACTTTTACTGTTATAAATAAAACTAATTTGCACCTTGCATTCTGGAGTTGAATTTTTTGGAACCATTGCATACAAGTTTGACCCCAGGTTTACTTACCCAAAGCCCTCTTGCAGCTATCATTTGAGCAAATTCAATTTACTGTATTTGAATACTGATCATGGGTGCTCTCTCAGGACTCTTGCATTTTGTCTAACACTAAGGAGTTTATTGCATTGGCTTTGCTCCTGTGATAGACGTGGGATGTAACTTTAAGAAGGCAGATATTATCGCATTTCCCTGTCACCAGGGAGTACGTAGCCTGTTTGCAACCTGGGCTTCTGCCGCATCCCATTCTTGAAAATCCCATTCTTGAAACTTCTTAAAGTTACATCCAGCATCTATTGTGGGAGCAAAGCCAATGCGATAAATTCCTATGGCTGTGTGGGCATTATAAAAGCTTCATAGCACCTTACTACTATGCCAGATGGCAAAATCTGGTGGCATCATTCTCTTTATTACAGAGTTGAGATGCTCAGTTGTGAGCAGATCTTCAAGAAAACAAAATGGTGGTATGGATGGCAGCTTTGGCAACTTGTTCTATGATCAATGAAATATTCTTGCAGCACATTACTGAGTGGATCATTTAGCCAGGATCATTTAGCCATAGGGGACTACCTATGCAAGTTCTATGGATGGAGGGCTCCAGACAGCTGCCTGAAACAGTATTTCCTGATAGAATGCAGAAGTTAACCAGGATGGCTTCATTTTTAAAGCAGCTTGATGGATCGCTCTTCTATGGATTTTCTCATAGTGAGGTATTCTACCTTATGTACATAAAAACATATCTACACATCTGCCTATGATAACTTTTTGACAGCAACAATGTGAGGATGTAATAAGTCACATCAGAGAAATTACTTCAGTGCAATTAAACCTAAGATTTGGGCTATGAACCAATGAGTCCACTTGCTACTTGATGCTTTGTCTGGCTGAAAGTCTCAGTATTAAGAATTTCTTGAATTCAAATATACTCATTTTCACAGTTTGTGAGGTATGAGCTCAATTCACCATTAGCATGGCATTCCTAAACATTTGTATAGAACATTTTAGGCATAGGATAATCCTGTAGTAACACATCATGTACTTCTTTGAAAACTATACCATGCACTGGAATCATTACACCTCATCATCCATAGATATATGCTGGCACATCACATTTCAGAACTGGGTTGTTACTCTCTTATAGTCTGAAATAATTCATTTTTAAAGAGTTTGCAGTCTACAACGCACAGCAAAATTGCTGTACACCAATGGTCCACTCTTGAGAATCTCAGTAAAATTGAATGTAAGTAGCTTGGGGACAGGAGACATCTTTTATCAGTGAAAATTCAGCAAAGGTTTTAAATATCAAAGGATGAAAACCTATTTTATAGAAGCCAGATATCAAGATTTCATAATAAGACATTTCAAAGATGGATGCAAATAACCCTACTGAAGAGAAATGGATTATTCACTTGTGGAAGACAAACAGGATTGAGCCTTTTTAATATGAGGGGCTGCTGTCTAATTTATACTGTGAAAGAGCATTTCCTGATGAAGTATATATATATATATATATATATATATATATATATATATATATATATAGCATAAGCAGCTGAACACTGACTCAATTATTTCAAAGGGCTTTTAAAAACAATCTAGCTGGATATGACTGTGCTGAAATAGTATTATTTATGGAAATAGCCATCCTGGAATTGACATAATAGAAGTACAGTCAACCCTTCATTTCCATGGATTCTTTATCTATGGATTCAACTATTCACAGCTTGAAAATATTTTAAAAACATAAATTCTAAAAAGCAATGATTTTGCCATTTTATATGAGGGACATCATTTTACTACACTATTGTATTTAATGGGATGAGCATCCATGGATTTTTGTATCCATGAGTGGTCCTGGAACCAAACCCCAGCTGATACCAAGGGCCCACTGTATTGTATTTCTCACTATTAGTTATCAGTAACTAACAATATTACTTTCATAGTGATTCACTGCATTATTTTTGTTTATTTGTATTTAAAATGTGATGTATGTCAAAGACTCTGAGCTGGTAATGATAGATTAAATAGTAAGTGTTCAATCTATCTCTCAAACAACAATTGTGAAATAGCAAGAATGCTAACAAAACTCCCTAAAGCTGTATTACTGTGGTTCCAGGGATATGTCGCTCAGGACACAGGCTTGATCAGACCCTTTCCTTAGGTATTAGATTAATCTTGATTCTTGGGAAGGAAGATCCCATCGACTTCCCTCTCCTACCCTCCCCTGGGCTCCTTGGAGAATGGAATTTCAAATTTATGGAGAGAGGGGGTAAAAAAAAGTGTATTGGGTATATGGTGATGGGCAGCGAAGGCAGTGATATAGATCATCAGGGTCTCCAGCCTTCTAATTCACAACAACCTCAAAGGAGAATAACATTTAAAGAAGAAGTGGGCAACTGTCAGGATTGGTGATCTGCATTGCCTCTCCTGCAGAACCCTGGGGTCCTTAGGTCTGATTGTCACCCCCTTCCTTGACCACACCTTCTCCTAAATTTCCTTACCACATCAGTTTCTTTCAATCAAGGATTCTGCCAAACATTGTATCCCCACCATATTTAATTTAAAAGTTTGCTTTTTATGAGGAAGTAGAAGTTAAACATCCCTTCTATCAGCTGGTAAATATTTACAAATGTTATCATTTGCAGTTTTTTCTTAACTCCAACCTTAAAACAAGAGTAGATAATTTCAGGATTAGAAGATTCAGCAAGGGATGGTGAAATAAAAAGACAGGATTTAGTCATATGTAAGACTATAGTCACCCCATTTAAGTCAGTCATGGCTCCCATGTCTCATTGATTTAAGAGTATTTATGATTAAATCTGGAATACTGTCTGCTGAAATGATAGTACATTACATTATGCAAACCTAGATTTTTGCAAACTGTCCCAAATTCCTTTCCTTTCCCTTCCCTTTCTTTTTTTTTGGCTTCCATGTCTCAGGTAGCTCTATTTTTAAAATTAGTAAATAAATTATAAATACATAAATAAAACAAATGGATTTTGTATTCCTTAAAAGGTGATAAAAATCACCCAAAAATAGACTCTTGTTTCTTAATAAGCTCTTCCTATCATATATCTCTGATTCCTTATTAAAAACATAATGTTAACTATAAAATATTATGCTGCACAGCATTCTTCCCCCCCTTCCTTTCAAAGGGCCTAAGCAGACTGCCAGAAATAGTGCACATTAAATTGAGGCACTGCCCTGGCTCAGTGCTAGGGAATCATGGGAACTGTAATTTATTGTGGCACCAGAGCTCTCTGACAGAGAAGGCTCAATGTCTCAGAAAAAATACAATTCCCATGATTCCCAAGCACTAAGCCAGGGCAGTGCCTCAATTTAATGTGCACTATTTCTGGCAGTCTGCTTAGGTCTAAAAGCATAAACTATGCCACAAACACATGCAGTGACTCCCAGCATAATAAATTTTTCCTGCGTTGAATAAATAATCAATTGGCTTTGTGTGCTTTGGTTGACTTCTTATTTAAAACTCCTCATTTAGGGAAATTTCAGGACTAAGAAACAAATAGCTGCACAAGCCTGAACAAATATCCAGTCCTAATTGGATTGCTAGGCTGCTGTTACCTTATTCTATACAACAAGGAGGATGAGTGTGTAGTTATCCACATCCTGGATTGCAACTCCTATCATCCCTCATCATTTGTTGTGCTGGCTAATGCTGGAGGAAAGTGTAGACACACAATTCCTGCTCCTAATATCCATGGAAACCCATTTGCAGATTGCCAGAAATAGTGCAAATTGAGTCCACTTTAAGGGTTAGGGTTAGGGTTAGGGAATCATGGGAACTGTATTTTGTTGTGGCACCAGAGCTCTCTGACAGAGAAGGTTCAATGTCTCAGAAACAAAAAATAAAAAAAAACAATTTCCATGACTCCCTAGCACTAACCCTAACCCTTAAAGTGGACTCAATTCGCACTATTTCTGGCAGTCTGCAAAGGCCCTTAGGCAAATTGCACTTTGGGGGGATGCAGACCAGGGCGTCGGAGATGCCCTGGTCTGGAGCGCCGCCGGAGTTCAGCCTCCGGACCGCGGCGCTCCTGCGGCGCATCTAAAAGGAGCACCAAATTGGCGCTCCTTTTAGATTTCAGGGAAAGTGCGCCCTAAAAGCGGCGGGTGCATTTTCCCTGACTCAAATGGCGCAGCGCATGTGGGCGCTGCACCGTGAGGTCATCCCCGGTGCGCCGGCCGTGCAGACAGCCGGCGCTTCTGGGGGCGACCTCGGGGAGAGGAAGGGGCACCGCTCGTGCGGCTGCCCCTCCTCTTCCCTGCCCGGAAGACGGCTCAATTAGCTGTCTGCCGAGGCAGTTTCTCAACTTCAGAGGAAACCATGGCAAACTTCCTCTGAATGAATCTTGCCAAGAAAACCTTATGATACATTCAACTTAGGGTCACTATAAGTCGAAAACAACTTGAAAGCACATAACAACAATATCCAACATATACCTTGGGTAGTCACAAGTAACATGTTTCAATGCTGTCACTGGGACTAGTCATGAGTCCTAATGGGTACTGGGTCTGGGCCAGTGAGGCCTGAAAATCTAGCATGCTATACCCTCTTGTAAAAAGATAAAGGTGATTACTAAATATTATGTTGAGCACACAGCTTTCACTAGTTTCCTGAGAGGCAGGCCTGTTGGAGGCCTAATCCAAGATCTGAAAGAAGTAAAAAAAATGTTAGGAACTTAGATTGTCTCTCAAGGTGGAAATAGGAGTCATTGGGTGCTGGGAAAAGCTCCAGGTTTGCAAACGCTGCTCTTACTTAATTACATGCCTGGCTGAGTCAAAGGTACTCCTAGTGCCCTTGCTGAATGCTTGGGGCCTCAAACTGCTTATCCCAGGGATTTTCTTATTTAATCATTTATATTTGGTAATAAATAAGCCCTGACAAAATGCAACATTTATTAGTAGTTTCTCCCAAGCTGAATTCATGACTGGAGTAGCTTGGAATCAACATAACAGACAAGGTAAATCAGCTGTGAATGTGAAGTGGAATATGGTATAGAGCCAAACTGCTCATTGAGCTTTCATCATCCTTCCTTTTGCATCTCACGAAATGGAGAGGTATAACTCAAATTTAGAGTTTTGGACAAGCACATCTCTTCAGTTACTTCAGTGAACTCAGAAATTATGTGCCAGAGATGGATCTCAGTAGGCCTAAATATTGCTTTCTCAAAGTCAGGAAGGATCTTGCTATTCAGAGCAGGGAAGGGAGCAAAAAGTTATTAGATTCCCAATACATTTTACATTTAGGCACTATGAGAAAAAAGATATTAATGATCATTTGTGAGATGCTCAGGGGAAATAGACATGATAATTTAATAATGTGTTCCAGAGGCCTCTGTTTACCATGAGCATTATTTTTTCTGGTACTCATTAGGTCACTGCCTATAGTTTATTAATTTTGTCCTTGTCCCTGTTGTGTTTTGGGAGCTATTTTCAAGATGTGTCTGAAAGAAAGGTATAGTAAGTGCAGTCATGGGGCCATAGGCAGCTCCAAAAGTTGTTTTTGCAAGTGTTAACCCCATTCCCACTCTCAGTATGAAAGAAGGTGTGCATATTCAAACAAAATCCAAAGTTCAAAACTAGAAGTCTGGAAACTATGCCCCCTTTTTTGATGCCAATATATTTTGGGTTATTTGGGGCAATCTGTCCAGTCCCTGAGCAACAAACATGGCCCCTAGCTCCATCAAAATGGCTCACTCCTGCTACAACAAAAAACAAACAAGTATTTTTAATGTGTCTGGCATGCAAGGAAGCACTCTTGTTTAATTACTTCTCCCCTTCCCCTATCTGGATAATAGATGCAGATGTATGTTTTTATATTTTATAAGCTATAAAGCTCCATATGGCTTAGGTCCAGACTGTCTAAAAGACCATGGGACTAAGCAGATGGGCGGCTATGGGCCGCCCCGGGAATCTGTAGATTGGGGCCAAGGTAGCCGCACCCAATATGAGCGTACATAATAATAATAATAATAATAATAATAATAATAATAATAATAA
>CM034706.1:114417161-114438808 GCA_020142125.1 Phrynosoma platyrhinos
AGGGTCATAAATCATTTTTTGACAGGAGCTACACAGGTATACTACTCAATACAATTGAATCAATGGGAAACAATCTGGAAGAAAGGACTGAAACATACAGCGTCACAAGGATTAAGAGAAAATTGGTACAAAATGTTTTATAGATGGTACCTATCCCCAGATAAGATAGCTAAAATGTATTAAAAGGTTAATAATGAATGTTGGAAATATAAAGAATCACCTGGAACTCTTTTTCACTGCTGGTGGAAATGCAGAAAGGCTATTAAATATTGGAAAATGATTAGAAAAATAATCAATGAGATGCTAGAGATAAAAATAGAAATGAAACCTGAAATCTTTTTATTAGGAATATTAGAGGATAGTTTGGGGGGAAAAAACATGGGAAAGTTCTATTTTATTTACTCACTATGGCTAGAATTGCATATGGCCAAAATTGGGCAAAAAATAATATACCTACAAAAGAAGACTGGATGTGGTAATGATATGATATGATAGAAGCAGATAAACTAACCCAAATACTGAAGGATGATACATTGAAGAATTTTTATAAAGATTGGGAACTGGTCATCAAATATATGAGAGAACAATAGGGAGAATTAGCAATTGTAAGTCTGTTAAGAAAAGAAAATAATGAAAAATAATGAAAAATAACACAAGATAGTTGAAGTGGAAAAAGAAATGATAAAGAGGGGGAAATATAAGATTATACTGAAGGTTACAGTAGAATGATATGGAAAATAGGTAAATAAGATAGAGGATTCAAGAGAAAGAATAGGATTAATTATATCATAGAAACAATAGGGAGAAAGATTAGTAGCAAAGATTACTAAACTGCTACTAAGAAGGACACAGAATGGTGTAAAGAATAGAAAGAAATCGGAGGTGAGGAAGTTATGAGTAATAAAAAGGAGTGCGGTGAGAAAGGAAGATAAAGAAAGTAGATGAGGGTATGAGTATGTTGATGGAAGGTTTGTGTGAATAGAAGAGTGGGAGAGAGGAGGGAGAGGTGTAGAGAGGGGGAGGTAGAGAGGAGGGGTGAGAGGGAGGAGAGGGAGAAGGAGAGAGGGAATTAAATGGAAGAAGATGGAAGGATGGGGGAAGAAGGAAAGAAAGGGGGAGTAAAAGATGTATTTGGTGGAAAAAGAATGTATATGAGTGTAAGATGGTATGTTTTATTGACTGATTTATTGATTTGCTGATTGTATGGTAATTTGACATTTTCTATAATAAAGGTTAAAAAAAACTTTAAATATTTATTGTATTGAATCATGGATTTTTTCCCAATAGGCTTTCATTTGAGAATACCTCCACCACATATGGAACCATATGATCTGACATTTTTCTTACATTTCCAACAGGTATTCGACTCTGTATTGTAAATTTTTGCAATCTTAGCTGAGGTTATATACCACCTTTCTTCCATTTCCAGTAATTTTCTTTTAAGTCTTGTGATTTAGTGAATTTCTCTGTTTTCTTTCTATCATATTCCCAACTTTCCAAATCAATTATTTTCCCTATATCAGTCACCCATTTAATCATGTTATCTGAGATCTCTTTCTTTTTTTCTATCCATCAACATTTTATAAAGTTTACTTGTCTGTTTTTTTTCAGATTTTTTCAAAATATTATCTAAATCTTTAGATTCATCTTTATAGTCTTCTATTTTAATATCAATCTTGAATCTTTCTCTCATTTGAGTGTACAACAACCAGTGCATTTTTGTATTTAATTGCTCTAGTTCATGAATGTGGATAGTTTAAGCTGCTGTGTGCATGGATAAAATTATCTTCATGTCTAAAGTACAGAAAAATAAATCTTCCTTTTCATGTTATAACATGCATATAGAATTAATTGATTTCTAAGCACAGCCATCCTCTTTTCAAAACAGGGATCCAAGAAAAAAACATTAAAATTAAGGATTTGGTACAAAGATGAAAATGGCATTTGCATTTTAACCCTCTTATGGTAGCACTAATGTATTTCCAAATGAGCTAACTGATACAAGACATCAGTTGTTGTAAAGCCTCCACAGTTTTTTTAAATAATACTACAAAAATGAGGGAAGTTTGTCTAATGTCTTTGCTGAAAAACTGTATGGGTATCCCCCACCCTTTGAAGCATCACTTCCTGAAGTTTCCTGTATTGAAAGATCTAAATTCTCATCCTGCACTTTGCAGTCCTGGTCTGCTCTTTTGAGCACACAGTGCTTCCCTCCACATCTCTCAACATGGCACACTGGTTGTTTGTTTTCTTTTAGTCTACTCAACATGCTGTTTTCCCCCTCTCAGTCAACAAGTCAGTCTTGAATTTGCAAGCTTAAAAAAGTGAAAGCACACCTGGTGGAAAACTCAACTCTTATCCTACACGACTCATCATAGGAACTTTTTTTGGTCCTATTGAGAGGCAATATGTGCAGCGCAGAAAAATTTCTCTTCTGCACGTATTACGTCCGCAGAGTCTCATCCAGAAGAGCTGTTTAGGGTGGTAAGGGAACTGATGCAGATTCTACAGCCTGCTGTGATGAGTTTAACAACATCTTCACAGATAAAATCTCTCAGATAAGAGCTGACTTGGATGCCAGTATAATAACAGAATCAATAGACGAGGTGTCTAGCAGCTCCATTGATGTAATTTTACTGGATCATTTTCAATCTGTGAGTATTGAGGACATGGATAAGCTACTTGGTAGAGTGAGGAAGACAACCTGCCCTCTCGATCCTTACCCTTCATGGCTGGCCATACGGGGGAGGGGGTGCCTTGATGATGTTCCTTAAGGATATCATCAATGCATCCCTCAGGGAAGGATGCATTCCATCTTCCTTAAAGGAAGAGGCAGTTAGGCCGCTTCTGAAAAAACCTTCTCTGGACCCCCTGGCTATGAACAACTATAGGCCAGTGTCTATGTTACCATTCTTGAGCACAGTGATTGAGAGGGTGGTTGCTCTTCAACTCCAAGCAGTCTTGGATGAAACCAATTATCTAGACCAGGGGTAGGCAACCTTTCCCCTTTAAGGGCCGAGGGACTTCAGCTCCCAGAAGCCTCAGCCATGTTGGCCAATAGTCCCATGTTGGCCAATAGCTCCTGGGATTCTGGGAGCTGAAATCCCTCGGCCCTTAAAGGGGAAAGGTTGCCTACCCCTGATCTAGACCCATTTCAAACTGGCTTTAGGACAGGATTTGGAGTTGAGACTGCCATGGCTGCCTTGACCAATGACCTGCGTCTGAGTATCAACAGGGGTAGTGTGACCTTGCTGGTGCTTTTAGGCCTATCAGCAGCTTTTGATGCGATAGATCATAGCATTCTCTTGGGTCACCTGAGTGGGTTAGGAATTGGAGGCACTGCTTTGCAGTGGTTCTGTTCCTTCCTCTTGGCAGATCCCAGAGGGTGCTGCTCCGGGACTATTGTTTGGCAAAAAAGGATCTTACATGTGGTGTCCCTCAGGGTGCCATCCTGTCCCTGATGCTTTTAACATCTAAAGGAAGCTACTGGGTGAGATTATTCAGAGATGTGGGGCTGGGTGTTATCAGTACGCTGATGACACCCAGATCTATTTCTCCATGTCTCGATCATCAGCCTCAAATTCCGATGGTGTCTCTCCTCTCAATGACTGTCTTAAGGCAGTAATGGGCTGGATAAGGAAAAACAGATTGAGATTAAATCCAGACAAAATGGAGGTGCTCACAGTAGCAGCCCCAAAACCCGGAATTGGGTTGCAACCACCAGTCCTGGATGAGGTCACACACTCTGTGAAGGACTGTGTTCACAGTCTGGAGGTGCTTTTAGATTCATCGCACCTGATGACAAATCAGGTAAATGTGATGGTCAGGAGCTCCTGTTATCAGCTTCAGCTGATACACCAACTGCGCCCTTTCCTGGAAATAAAGGACCTTGAGACTGTGGTGCATGCACTGGTAACCTCCCATCTGGATTACTCTAATGTGCTCTACATGGGGCTACCCTCATGCTTTGTCCGGAAACTGCAGTTAGTACAAAACATGGCAGCCAGAGTGGTTTTGGGAACATAACACATTAAACCTGTACTAAAGTCTTTCCACTGGCTGCCTATTAGTTTAAGGGCCCAGTATAAGGTGTTGGTTATAACCTTTAAAGCCCTAAATGGCTTGGGTCCAACCTATCTTTGCGACCACCTCCTCCCATATAATCCCCCCCAAGCACTCAGGTCCTCTGGGAGGAATTTGTTGCAGCTGATAAAAACTAGGCTGCCTGTAACCTCCCAGAGGGCCTTCTCGGCATCCGCTCCCAGACTATAGAAAGGCCTGCTGGACGAGATCCATCAAATTAAGACCTTGAGCAGCTTTTTAAAAAGCTGCTAAGATGGTTCTCTTCTGGCAGACCTTTCCTGATTAGATTTCCTGGCCTCAGGACTTCCCCCATTCTGCCTTCTCCCTCCTTGGATGTAGCCGCTTCGCTGCTTGTGATAATCTGCATTGGCTTGTTTTTTACTTTATTGTTATTTTAGAATATAATTTATATTATTTAAAGCAAAAGCAAGGCAGCTTCATTTATGTACCACTTCATATCACACTATGGGATGTCTAAGCGTTTTACAACTGTGAGCTGATTGCCCCCCAACAGCTGGTTACTCATTTTAGCAACCTCGGAAGGATGCAGGCCTGAGTCAAGCCTCAGCCCTGGCTAGTATTGAACTCGCAACCTTGTGGTTTATGAGTGAGTGGCTGCAGTACTGGCATTTAACCAGGGCTGATCAGAAAGAAGAAATTATGATGTTTTAACATATTATCAGTTTAATACTTTTTAAGGGATGGATGGGATTTGGGTTGCGTATTATACATACCGTATGGAATTTTTAACTGTTGTTAGCCACCCTGATTGTTGACAGAGGGACGGGGTATAAATTATTATTATTATTATTATTATTATTATTATTATTATTATTATTATTATGCTTTTCAACCAATTCTATTTTTTGACAGTCCTCCAGTCCTTAACCCATCAGATAAGCGAGGGCTTCCTGTACTTGGCATTGTCATCAACATTCCACCTAATTTATAATTAAATGAGAGGATGGCTACCTATTAATGAGCAACCCCATAGGCACATCAAAGAAAACCTTAAAAGTTAAGAACAAGCTGTTTAGAATATTTGTATTTGATAGCCAGGCCCATTTCACCTCCAGACTGGAGATAATGCAAGTATTTCTTTCCTGCCTCCCTCCACTTTCTAATTGGGATAGAGGGAACAGGGCCTTGATAAAGCTGACAATTCCTCCCCCTATGCTGTGCACAGAATAAAGGACAAGAAAGTCTGTTCTTAGAATATATGCATCCTATTGGAAACTGGATTCAGTTAAATAAAAACTCCAAGACTATTTTTATTTATTGAAGTATACCCTCCACATATTTGCAGTTGTGGATAAGAGTCCGAGGATGAATCCACACTGCAGAAATAATCCAGGTTGATACCACTTTAACTGAAATGGCTCAATGCTATGAAATTCTGGGAACTGTAGTTTTTTTGTGGCACCAGAGCCCTCTGGTAGAGAAGGCTAAAAGTCTGCAATGCACTCTACATGGGGCTACCCTTGTGCTTAACCCAGAAACTTCAACTGGTACAAAATATGGCAGCCAGGTTAGTTACCGGGACATCTAGGAGAGAGCACATAACACCTGTGCTGAAATCTCTCCACTGGCTGCCAGTTAGTTTCCAGGCACAGTACAAGGTGTTGGTTTTGACCTTTAAAGCCCTACATGGCTTGGGTCCATCTTATCTCCGGGAACACCTCTTCCCATATGATCCCCTCCACGCACTTAGGTCCTCGGGGAGGAACCTGTTGCAGCCTATGAAAACTAGGCTGTCTCAGACCTCCCAGAGGGCCTTTTCTGCAACTGCTCCCAGAGTATGGAATGGCTGCCAGACGAAATCTGTCTTATCACCTCTTTGGATAGCTTTAAAAAAGCGTTAAAGATGGATCTCTTCTGGCAGGCCTTCCTGGAATAACCCCGGCTCAATTGAAGGTGATTGTTACCCGCACCTTTTCGCCATTGCCTGTTGCCCTACTTGGCTTTTACTGTATTTATATGTATTATTGTTTTTAAATCTTGAACTTGTTTAATTTAGTTTTAAGGAGTGGGAGGGGGAGAGTGTGGGCTGATGGTATGTTTTAACTATTGCTTGTTTTAATTATGCTGTTTCCCACCCGGTTGCTGAGCAGAGGGGTGGGTTAAAAATAAAACTTATTATTATTATTATTATTATTATTATTATTATTATTATTATTATTATTATTATTAACATGCTATTAGGGAATTCCAAGATACTATGCAGAGTCCAAAGAATCAATCAATTAGCCAATCAGTTAATTATGTGCACACTGAAAAGTAGCATAACATGGAAAGAGGTTTATTCTTAAATCCCTTTTGTGTATTTTTCTGTGAATGTTTCTGTGTATTACATAGCAGGAATGCAACAAGCTACTGGAGAATAGGAATAAATTGATGATTGAAAAATGGATTAATGCTTTGGAACAAAAAGCCCCAACAAAATATCTGCCCTCTCCACGTTTTAATCATTTATACTTTTGTTTTTCAGTGCTTGAAAAATGAAATAAAATAAATTGTCAAAATTATACAAGATGTTCCACTGTTCAGCCAATTATACAGAATAAAATTGAGTGCACAAGACCTAGACAAAGTTTGGTTTGACTGGGAGACATAGTTATTGCTGGTATGATTTGATGGATCCACAAGGTAGCTAGCAAATTTTTTAGAGTGAATCATGAAGAAAACTGGTTTAGACTGACCCAATCACAACAACTCTCTTTAAACAGGAAATAATGCACTGTATAACTAAGCTTCAAATTAATATGTAAAAATTGCCTATCTGCTGATGCATCTAGGTGGCCTGAGCATGGAGTGTCAATTTTTGTCAGGGTGGAATGATCTCTGGAAATAATAGGGACATTTTGTGCCTATTATGTGTGTGTGTGAGGAAAATCTGCCCCCTGAAAAAGTGATTGTAATTTGAAGGCAAATGCAAAGGGATGGGTTGGGGTACTTAAGGTCCTTCCATATGAGATCCCAGCCAGATGATCAGCAATTACATAAATAGATTTTTAAAAAGTAAATAGCAGCTACAGTTCCCCATTCCCAATTTGGATTAGAACTCTTGTGTGGGAAACCAAGAGGATTTGATCCTTTGTCCCTACTGCAGTCCCAGACTATTTACATTGGAAGGCAAGTTTTTTATTTTTATTTTGTTGTATGCCTTCTAGTCCTTTCTGACTTATGGTGACCCAAAGATGAACTTATCACAGGGTTTTCTCAGAAAGATTTGTTCAGAGGAGGTTTGTCATTGCATCCCCCTGAGGCTGAGACTTGCCCAGGGTCAACCGGTGGGTTTCATAGCTGAGCTGGGATTCGAACCTTGGTCTCCAAAGTTGTAGTCCAACACTCAGATCACTATGCCACACATTGATAGAGAAATTAGAACAAATTCTCTCCCAAATTCTCTCTCCATGGAACTTTGAAATGCAGCTAGGAGTTTGCATAGACAGAGACTGTTCCATGTCCTTCCACTGTTGGACAATTTTGGCCCTCTCAAATAATGAAAGCAGAAAAGAAGCCTGGGTTGGTGGATGACTCCATGGGTAGAACAATGGGTCATACATTGTTCTTGGGTAAGCATGCATTCTGTAGCCTGAACACTATTGGTAGTCCCAACTAGAGTAGTCCCATTGAATCAGTTATTATTTGGTAAGTCAACACTTGTATAAGTCCCACTGAGTCAATGGGTCCACTCTAGAGTCTAACAATAGAAATTAGGATAGCATTTTCAGAAGAAAAAAAGTATTCTTTCATGCTGAGCAATCTTACTCAAAAGGAATTTCCATTCAAATCAGTTAAATTTACTTCCAGGTAAATGTCTATACATATGTATGGCTGGAGTGTCTTGTTGATTTTTTTATTCTGTCCTAAAAAGAAATGCACAGAATGAAAAGGAAGCAATAACTTCTGACTGATGTGTTCAGCTGTATATACAGAAATCAACCCCCAAATAATCTAGGATGATAGATATATATTTGAGGGGTGGAATGTTTCCATCCATTGCTATAAACTAATAAGAAGTGAAGAAAAATAGATCTGAGTTGACAATTTTGGAAAAGAAATAACTCATTTGTTTATTCTACTGATGGATTTTCTATTTTCTCCTGTGTGCAAAGCTGTTAGGTTTAGAATGTCATTCATTGTTCAGTTGTGGAAGTGTAATATTATTTTAGGTATATTCTTGGAATTGGGCAAACCTAATAAAATATTTATTAGATCTCAGATGATTGAAACCCTCAGTTCTCCTCCAGTGGTAGCTAGAGCAATGGGAACATCCAAGTGAATCACAATATTTATTAAGTTTTAGGATTATTCATTTTGGACACAAAAAATGTTATAGAAGTTGCAAAACAAATTAGAGTTGGATCTAAAAGGAAAGGAATACTATTCTATATACTTTGAAAGTTGGGAGACAGGAAGAGTACCCACCTCTTGACAACATATACACCATATTTTATGCCTTGGTCAATAATGCCTGCTTCTCAGTGTGATGAGGGGCAAATATTTTTCTTACCAACATTGACTTTAAATTTACTTCATTGCAATTTCAAGCATATTTAGATGTCCATCCATCCATACACATAAATTCACTGTGCTCAAAATGGGAGTGGATGGGGCGCCACCCTGCTCAGGGCCACCTGTTCCATGGGGCAAGGTAATTCAGTAGAAGATTGGTCTCTCCTAGCCCTTTGCTCTTTGGCTGTCTATTACCTTGTTATCCACTACAACATCCAAGAGAGAAAAGACTGGGGGTGGGGATGCCTGAAGTGATGACAGAATAAGAGGCCCTTTATTGCTTTCTTGAGGTCACAAAAATGTTTAACCATGAGCTCTTAAATAGTATTTTTGCCACCAGAAGAAAGCAGTTTCTAGTGCACTCTGCAGCAGTGGTAGCATTTGCTTGTCTTGGTTCTGTGGCAGAATGTCTTGGTATGGCCTTGATGGTACTTTTTAAATAGATGGGCCTACAAGTTCCCTGTTCTCTTGATGCGAACCTTCTCAATATAACCATCCCACTTTCTTCTTCCTGCTTCTTTGAAACCATTCCACTTCCTTTGAAATCACTGTCCTACTCCTCCTCTTCAGCTACTGCATGTCCACAAGCAAATGCATACACACACACACACACACACACACGTATGTGCAAGCTACTTCCCTATTGTATTACATTAGTCCAACTGGACCCAGAGCCCTTTCACAACACACTATGATTACATCACAATAGTCCAACTATTACACAACTCAGCAGTCTCCCTTGCTGAGCTAGCTGAGTTGGTCTCAACAGTGGTGTTGGAGTCTCCTCAGCTTCTTGTGCTGCATGGCAGGGGGTTGGACTGGATGACCCTTGTGGTCTCTTCCAACTCTATGATTCTGTGATTCTATGATCCATGTGGAGACTGCTCTGTTAGGAGCAGCTCAGGACTTCCTATCTGCCATGACTACCATGGTTCTGTCCCAAGTAGTATCTGGTGCCCTACTGCAGGACATACTCTGGACTTGGTTTTCTATGCTGAGTAGGATGATGGTAATCTGCATGTGGAGGAACATTCTGCAATAATGTTGTCATGGACTGACTACTGTTAGCAGACGTCCTCCATTTTTACTATATATTTTAGCCATGTGGAGTTCCCTATGACCCCAGCCTGACCCTTGGGAGATGGCAGCCATAATCCCCTAGATGTGAGGTCAGGTAAGCAAGCTTAAAATTGCTTGAGACCACTAGAGATTTCCTGGACAGACAGGTTTTGGGAGTTGCCCTTAGGAATATCCCATTATGTTGGAAAAGATACCTACTGGTGTTTGTTTGTCTTAGTCTCACACTTGATGAGACAGTGATTAGATTTGATGGCACGTCCTTTCTCCAGCTTCCTTTCCTTGATTGCTTTGATACCACATGCATTGTTTAGGCTATGCCCAGACTTAAGTAAACAATGAAAAGCCCATCATGCCTTTGTCTAGCTATTGTCCAGCCCATGGCTGGAAGGCAGAAATCACCCTTAAAAACCCCTGGATTTTAGCAGACCTTGTGCTACCTTGGACGTGCATGCTGAAACTCTGTCGGTCTGTACTCTGAGATAGTTCCCACGAACCCCCTCTTGCTGGTCATGCCCCTTCCATGGAACTCATCTTCATTCACTGCCAAAGCCCAGAGGAGTTGCTCGGGTGTAAGTATATCCTCTGTCCTGGTCTTTCCCTCCTTGCCTTCCCTGCTCTCTCTCTTCCCCGCTTATTCCTCTAGTGTGTGTGTGCGCTGCATTTGGATGTTTGCTTATTGTTGCCAAATAAATATTTTAGACTTTAATTGGAGCTTGGTCTGTTTCAGTGTCTTCCCAGCCAGAATTCTTATGTCTCCCGTAGACAATTGGATAAGGTGCTAGAAGCGAAGTTAGGCGTTTCCCTCTGTCATTTGAGCTAAGTATAAATTCCCCAAAATTAGGTCTTGGCTTCCCAACACTACTATCTGGTGGGATTTAGACTCACTGAAAGCCTCTGCATGGGATGGGGACTGATTAAGATGGTCCACCCCAGGAGACCTATGTCTCCCAATAGATTCCTGATGGCTCTTAGGGAGCTTCCTGTTGCCTTGGCACGTGATTCTATTAAAGCCTTAGCTGATATCTGGAATAGGGAAATGACTAGGGGAAGTGGGCACGATTGCCTCTAAGTATCCCCCTTCACAGAGTGGAACCAAGTGAGCCCCCCAATTCATTAGGGAGCTGGCTGTGATGAAGAGCAGGATGGAAACTAGAGTGATGATGGCAGTAGACTTGGAGCAAGTCTGACCGAATTCAGGTTATAGCCCATTGGAGGCCTATGCGATGACGATTGTGGCAGCGAAGAAGCTATACTTCTTTGCCACCATTGCATCTGCACAGTATCATTCAGAGAAGCTGTCTTGAGTGATTAGGAGCCTTTTATACTCTGGCCTACAAGAAGAGAACACAGACTATTTGACACCCCACTGAAGAATTTGCAAGACACCTTGCAGACGAAATTGCTTGGATCCACTCTGACTTGGAAGCTGTAGTTGAGATAGGTCCAGTTGATGTAATCTTGCTTCTTGTTTGTTCTGTACTATTGAATAAGTTTCAGTTTGTGCAGCCTGAGGATGTGAACAGGATCCTTGGAGAGGTGAGAGCCATAACATGTATACTGGTTCTTTTCCATTCCTGGTTTCTGAAAGCAACTAGTGGGGGACTGGTTGAGTGAGTAAGGGGAGTGCTGAACTAAAAAAGTCCTCCCTAGATCTCACTATTTTGAATAATTATCAGCAAATATCTAACCTACCATTTTGGGGCAAGGTTCTGGAGTATGTGGTGGCCTCCCAGTTCCAGCTTTCTGGATTAAATTGATTATCTAGAGCCATTTCAATCTGACTTGAGAGCCATGGTCACCTTGGTGGAAGACATACACAGTGAACAGGTCAGGGAAAGTGTGTCCTTGTTGGTTCTGCTGAACCTTTCAGTGGCTTTCAATACCATTGACCATGGTATTTTTCTGGGAGTCCTCTCTGAGGCCACTGTTATGCAGTGGTTCAGGTCTTTCTTGGAGGGGAAAAGTCAGAAAGTAATGCTGTAGGACTCCTGTGTTGTTCCTCTTGCTGTTTAACATCTATTTGAAAACCACTGGGAGAGGTCATCTGGAGTTGGAATTCAGTGTCACCAGTATGCTGATGACATTCTATATGCCCTTCTCATCTGATTCCAAGGAATCTGTCTCCATACTGAACCAATGTCTGTTGTCAGTGATGGACTGGATG
The DNA here is from genome assembly GCA_020142125.1 of Phrynosoma platyrhinos. Classification (NCBI taxonomy): domain Eukaryota; kingdom Metazoa; phylum Chordata; class Lepidosauria; order Squamata; family Phrynosomatidae; genus Phrynosoma; species Phrynosoma platyrhinos. The sequence continues at coordinate 114,429,007 of CM034706.1, forward strand.
AGGGCAAACAAACTGAAACTTAATTGAGACAAGAAAAGGGTTCTACTGGTCACTCAAAAGGTAGATCAGGGAATGGGGACTCTGCCTGTGCGGCATGGGGTTACACTAACCCTGAAATCTTAGGCTCACAGTTTGGGTATTTTCTTGGATTCAGTCCTGAGCCTGGATGCCCAGGTTTCAACAGTAGCCAGGAGTGCATTTGTACAGTTAAAACTTGTGCACTAGCTGTGCCCATTTCTTGAGATGTCAGATCTGGGTACAGTGGTGCATAACTTGATTACATTCTGTTTGAACTCTACATGGGGTTGCCTTTGGAAATTGTTTGGAAACTGCAGCAAGTCCAGAATGCTGCAGCCAAAAATGTTGACCAGGGGCCCTTTCACAATACGCAGTTATAATACTATGATTCCACTTTAATTGCCATGGCTAAATCCTATGGAATCCTGGGATTTGTAGTTAAGAGAGATGCTAGAGCTATCTGGCTGAGGATTTGAAGTACCTTTCCAAAACTGCACATCCTAGGAAACATAGTGTTATTACTGTGTAGTGCAAAATGGCCTTTCCTTCTCACAAATGTGATGAACTTTTTTTCTAGGCAGTTATTTCAGATTCAATTAAGGGCTCACATGAACATTTCTTCATATATATATATATATATATATATATATATATATATATATATATATATATATATATATATATATATATATATATATACATTAGACATAGGAGGTTAGTATGAAGTTTAGATTTAGGCTAGACCTCTATTCCCTGACCTTTTTTTTTTCTTTCTTAAAAAAATTAATATAGAGCAGTATTCAATCACACTTGATACAATTCAGCCACACCACCTCAGGGAACAAGAACTAAGCTCAAAGGGGGGGAAAACATTCTGGGATTCAATTCAGAGAACAAAATGCTGTCTCAATTCCTTCCTAGTTGTGTCCCTGAGGATATCCCTTTATTTCAGCCTAATAAGTAAATGATTGCTTTTAACTTCCAGGGAAAAAAAAGTAAATTGCTAAACTTGCTGGCAGAAAAAAAATCTATTCTTCACCCAAATCTAGTCTTCACTAATTCTATGTGTGTGTTCATTATATCTTTATGCATAAACCATGGAGATATACTGCATCCCCACCTAGAGACTCTCTTGTATAACCTGCCTGTTGGGATGGTATTTTCTTCATAAATAATAAGCCATTTGTTTTAGGACTTACCCTAACAATTGTTGATTGATATGATTAGTTAATGGATGGCAGAATAACAATAAGGCACCAATTAACTGGAGTCTTCCTTGATGTCTCCATTGGCACACAAATTGCTTCTTTCTGATGCCCTCAATTTCTGAAGACTAAGGGCTGTTGCAGACTGGCTCAAAGAGCCAGCCCGGGAGTAGAGTTGGGGTGAGGCAGCTGCACGCTGTCTGCCCAACCCCCAGCTCAACACCAGCCTGATGCCGTGTGGCTGTACGCACAGTGCATGGTGTCAGGATGCCCTTCCGGTCTGAAAGGGCACATCGGAGCCATGGTGTGGGGTTGCTGTGGCCTTGATCCACCACTCTCCAGGGTGGCTCTCTGCCACCCCAAACAGACTGTCTGCATTGGTCCTAAGACTCAATGTACCTAGACAAGTGCCAGTCATCAAGAAAAGACAGATGGCTAAGGGCATACGGATAGCTGAAAGACTACAATGCATTGATGAGAAGAGGTCTGAGGGATTTACCATGTTGTTCTGTGCTCTGTAACAATCTGGCCAATTATTTATGCAGAGGCTCAGGGCAGAACAAGAATAACACTTGACACACAAGTAATGCCAAAGAGGGCAGCCCTAGGCCATAGTCATCTGTCAGCCACTTCCTGTAAAGTCTTCCTAGCCTTAAGAATGGAGATGCATGAAATATCATTATGGCAGGGGGAAACTCACATGGAGGTACTATTTTCTACAGCAATGCTGTATCAAGCATCTCTAACTCCATCCTTAGGGTGATCCCCCTTGAGAATAAGTAGCAAGAAAAAGAAAGCCTTGAAATGCTTTGCCCTGCTTGCAGGTAGTCTAGAAACTCCTTATGTTTCTAGACCAGCTGCCTTGAATCCCATTTTGTGAGAAATGTGGGATTTATATGTGCTTGACTAAATTAATAGTAATTTGCAGTATATCCTTCCAGTGAGGAGAAAACCCATTGGTTTAAAACAACAAAAAGTTATGGTTAGAGTTATAGCCAACAAACAAGGAGATTCAGACAGTGATCCCCACCACCATTTCCTGCTACCCCAAAGCATGGACACATTTCATGTAACTTAATTTGCCCATTGAGTAAACACTAAGCAGAATTGCAATAACCCTCACCCCTTAAACAGGAAGAAATGAAATGAAGCATAAGCTTTAATAGCTTTGACATCTACACATAGCTAATTTGCAGTGCAGTCTTGCACATAGCTAGAGCATCTTTACTAGTCCAGCCCAATTGATCTAAGTGTAGGGGAAATAATAATTTTAGTCCAGGGCTGGGGAAAAGATGTCCAATCAATCAAAGATGCCTTACAGCAGCATGTGGCCCTCAAAGCTTTTTTCATGGGCCCTTGATGTCTCTAGTTTCCATACTTCCACTTTTATGGCCAAAAATCACCCTGGTAATAGTAATACACCTGTTAAATAGGCTGCAGATCATCATTTCCTACACTATTTAACAACAAAAATGCCTGTCTTACAAAACCATAACTGGACTTTCATTTTTATTATTTTTGGCATTTTTGGCAATCCACATGGACCCCAGAGAGTTCCAGGTTGCAGAAAATATGCCTTCAGGCCAATCACAGTTTCCCATCCTGTTGTAGTTCATGTAAGTCAGATATAAAGAATTACATATAAAAATATGGTAGAACGTGGAGATAAAATTGCACCATGTGATTGAAAGCCTCTCTCCATTGCCTGGTTCTAGCCTCAGATTGTTTTTCTTCTTATCTAAACCTCGCCTGAAAAAGGAAGTTCAATGGCATATTCAGCAGGTGTAAGTTTAGAATCCCCATTTTTAGAATTTGCTTGCCTTGCTTTTGGGCCATACAGCCCCACAATCGTAACTCTGGGGGGTTGCAGATTGCCAGAAATAGTGCAAATTGAGTCCACTTTTAGGGTTAGGGTTAGGGTTAGGGAATCATGGAAAATGTAGTTTATTGTGACACCAGATCTCTCTGATAGAGAAGGCTCAATGTCTCAGAAAAAATACAGTTCCCATGATTCCTTAGCACTAACCCTAACCCTAAAAGTGGACTCAATTTGCACTATTTCTGGCAGTCTGCAACCCCCCTTTGGCTTCCAACTGAAGGGTTTCTCTCACTCTCTTTATGGCAGGAAAAACGAGTGTGCTTCTAGTGTTTACATGTGGTGGAAGCTAAGGGTCTATCAGTGTACATCTTTTCAGTGTTAAGATGGTCACATGTGTTCATTTCCAAATTTCCCTACTTGTTGGGCAATAGCTTCAACTTTTTTTTTATCTGCATGGGCCAAGTGAAACATCCTCACCCCATCCTCTGGGTGGGGAGTCCAGATGATGTCTGGCCCAAACTGTGGTTCCGGTGTGAATGGTCAGGATGACAGCACCAGAACCAGGGTATAAACCCATTATAACATTTATTTTTTAAAAACTCTACTTTTGCTCCAGATCTTCCCAGAAGATCTGGACCCTTCCGTTGTAACACTGGGCTGTTACTTGCATGTGCCTCTTGCTGTGCCACCTGGAGCAGCTGCTGCTATGACACATCACTTGGTCTGAGGCCAGAATGGGGTGCCCAACCATGTGATTATTGTTGACAATCTTATTCTGCTCTTAAAATGAGTAGAGGCAGTCAGGCTGGGAGGCATAATAGGATATACATGTAAACATCTGCCCAGCAATACAATGGAGCGTCCCAGCTAACAGGGGAAGTCAGGGTAGCTTTGGGGCCAGGATACTCTGGCCTGCTCCTGGGGTATTTTGGCCTATGCAGACACCACTTAAGACTATTCACAAAGGAGAGGGAGTTGCTATCACAATTTAAGCCAGTTTCTGAATTGGACAAGCTCCTATACAGTGTTAGTCATAAATTAAACCTCACAGTGTTGGAGGGCTGCTAAAAGTCCATGCCTTCAATACATATTCCAGGATCACAGGTGTTCTGTAAAAAACTAGTCCAGCCTTGAGAGGCAGGGTTAGACATTTTTATTACACTTTAATGGAAGTCATAAGAAGATACAAGTTTTTAGAAATTGGAAATAGTGAGAGGTAGAAATGCAGCTTCAGTGAATTATAGTAAATAAAAATGTGGCCAAAATGAAAAAACAAATATTACATCTGTCATTCTTTTCTGTGGGGGAGTTAGCAGTGAAACCAGTCATTAGCCATAACTATACTGAAGCTAGAGTCACTGTGAATCCCAGAGGCCTTTGCTGATTGCAATTCTTTGCTGAAACATCTTTCCTTTCTTCAGCAAACTGACCAAACTGAGAGCTATCTGCAGTTCTGATCACTGCTTGCCTGAATTTGCTCAGAGCAAGCCAGCAGTGAAGTAGTTTGCTTTGATCATTTCTTATTTACTGACCTTAACCTGATATATGTGACTTTATCTGACTTGGAATAAGCTAACAGACTGAGCTTGATCTATTTGACATGATTTTCCTCACCCTAATCTCTCTAATATGGTCCTTGCTTTTTCCCTTGCAGACCCCTACAATCTAGCAACCAGAGTAAGCAGAATCTTAAAGCTATGACAGTTATGATAGCTATGATAGACAAGTTTGGAATAGATCTAAGTAATTACATTGCCTCTTCAGTAATGACAGTGCAGGAAGGGAAGGCCAGGGACTGGACTGAAGTTGTGCAAAATATAATACTCTAAAGTTGATTTCTTTAGTCACATCAGCAATGCTGCTTCCCTAAGATCACCACAATCTATGCCATCTCTGAAGGAGGGATTTGTTGTTAACTGCCCTTGAGTCGACTTTGACTCAAAGTAAACCTGTGAGTGAGACACCTCTAAGCTCCCCTGTATTCCCCATCATCATGTATGAATGTGAGAGCTGGACAGTGAAGAAATCAGACAGAAATAAAATAAACCAGTTTGAGATGTGGTGCTGGAGAAAAGTTCTGAGGATACTATGGACAACCAAAAGGTCAAACAAATGAGTCCTACAGCAGATCAAGCCTGAACACTCCCTGGAAGCCAAGATGACCAAACTGAGGCTGTTGTACTTTAGCCACATAATGAGAAGACACAACTTTCTAGAAAAGACAATAATGCTACAAATGATGGAGAAGAAAGAGAAGAAAACTACTTACTAATTGGATAGACTGAGGGCTGGAACAGACTGGCTGGTAAAGGTAACTTACATGAAGTCTGGGGGGATAGTGTTTAGATGCCACATGCCCTCAAGATGTCCAGAAGCTGCCTTAGCTGACCAGACATGGGCAGCTTCAAGACATTCCAGGGGTGCAGTGTGTATGTGCCGTACACCACCAGAGCTTCTTGAAGCCACCCTGGGGATGCAGCCAGACTGCCTAAGGCAGTTCCAAGGTGGATAGGGGTCATGGCATGTGGTTGCCATGGCACCAGGCCAAGTGGCACTGGGGTGGCCCCAATCTGCCCTTTTGTGGCAGTCTGTTCCTGCCCTCAATCAAAGAAACCACAGGTCTGAGCCTGCAGGACCTGGACAGAACAGGTGAGGACACGGGGGCTTGGAGGTGTCTCCTTGGAGGAGTTGCCATGAGTTGATGGTGTAATGAAGAACTTGGGGAATTACTAAAGTCCAAGTCTTCTATGGGATCATTTATCCTATGTTTACAGAGATGGCTAGGGAATAGACTGATAAAGACAAAGCTGTCCAATGAACTGTAATTTATTTGGGGATTCAAACATACAAAGACACCCTAACATACACGCACACACACAAGAACTCAGGAATAAAGTAGTTAACTTGGTTAGGAAACACAAGGCTTTCTAATGGTGATAATTACCTGAAGGAGGCTGCTCCAATGATGAATAAAGATGGATAGACTCAACCATTATGAGAGGAAAGGACAACAGAAAGAGCTGGGACTCTAATCAGAGTTCACAGTGGTGCAGTGTCACCATGAAATCTAGCCAGACCCCAATGTGCCTGAGATTTTGAGGATCATTTATACCCTTAAACCTAGCCTGAGGTGAAGAGTTGCTATTGTATATTATAGGATTCCAATTCCTATTCTTTAAAGTAGATGGCTTTAAAAGAGCTGTCAAGATGGATCTCTTCTGGCAGGCCTTTCCAGACTAATTATCCCAGCCTCAGGTTCCCCCACAGTGGTGATCTTTGCATGGCCCCATCTCGATGGATGAAGATCATTGCTGCTGGTTAAGCTGTGCCTTGTTATATATATATTTTTTCTTTTAAATGTGTTTTAAATTTTATATTGTTGGATTTATTGTTTTAATCTTTTTTTGATGTAATGCTGTTTTAAGGGGGTGGAGGGATTGTTTTGGATATTATGTATTTTTAATTGTTGTAAGCCACCCTGATTGGGTTCCCAAAGAGGTATGTGAAGGGGTGAGGGGGTGGGATAAAAATAAACTCTATTATTATTATTATTATTATTATTATTATTATTATTATTATTATTATAGACAAATTCCAAGGAGACAAGAGATGTTAATGTTATCTCATCTTCAGCCGGACACATCCTGGCTGGCACTCATAAATTCTCTAGGTGTGAATGTCCTGCTTAGCAGCTTCTAGATTTGCCTCTTTTGATCTGTAAATTGATGTAAATGCAAATGTGATCTTTCAGGTACCTACGTGACATGCACGCCTTGAGTCCATGGTGATAGGGGCTCATCCCAGTCCAGGGCCATGGCAGGGACTTAAAAGGCAATTGTAACAATGGTGACTCAAAGGCAGTTAACAGCAACAAAGTGTAGTTCTGCATAGCCCCCTGATCATGTCCTTGGCTCATGACCATAGTTTTCTCTGGTTTCTGGTCAATTATATTTAATAATGCAAATCTATTTTGGAGAGGGATCTACTACGTCTGAAGTCAAGGTCCTCAAAATGACCATGAATGATTGTGTTATCTGTAATAGGCAAGAATCTTGATAACAGGTGATGAGTTTCAACATTCCAAGCAGCTTGTCCACATTCTCTAGTTGAAGAAGCCAAAAGATATCCATCACAATTTGCAAGCCTGTGTTCTGGCTGGTTTTAGCACTGACCATATATCTATGACATCTAACTCAGAGAAAATAACAGATGTAAAAAGTACTCATATATACTCTTTTTTTATTTGATGATTTTTTTTTGGTATGGAACATTTGCACAAAAATGTTTTTCATTAAAAAAAACATATCTGCACATAAAACTGTGTATTTAGAGCAATTCTTAAAACACTTGGTTCTTGAGTCAAATGGCAAATGGCATTGCATGGGAGGGGGCACTTTGTTGGTCTCCATGAGAGGAGAGGAGAAGAAATCAGGGGGCTTTGAGCTTGGCTGATAGGGCAAAGTGAGATCATGTGCAGGAGGGTGAGAGGCTGGATATTGAAGGGCCCATCACCCCCTCACATACCTCTTCTGCTTGATCTCTGTGATGGGCAACACATCAGCTGTTTGGCTAAGTCTTTCAGCTTCTTTTAAAGCTTTTTCTTCCACATCTAGATATACTTTTCCATCAGACTGAGCTCTGCAACAGACAGTGTCTATTTATTGGAAGAAGGTAATTCTATCTTAGGGGATTTGCAAAAAGGGGTGAGTACCACTTTTGCAGGCCTGGTAGAAAAAAAGACTAAGCAGGCACTTATCCCTTGTCCATGGTAGATAATTGGGGGAGAAGATATGAGACTGGTGTACCCTTTGTCATGAAGGGTTGGGCTCTGGAACTGTATCTATGAGACACAAGATGTTGGAGAGGGGGGCTTGGAGTCTTCCCTTGGGGTGATCTGGGCTTATTCTATCTTATACAATCATGGGGCTTGGGAGAGAGTCCTCCAAGTTTGCCTTCCAAAATGACTATCCAAGATGGCAACCAGTCTCTTTCAATTGCCCTTGTGGTTTGGTCTTTCTCCCAAGGGTAGCTGGGGACGTATTGCAGGTTAATAGCTGTACTCAGCTAAACCAACACCAGCTTCCTTCCCCTTCATTTGCTCAGTCCCAGGCCTCAAACATTTAACTAGGTTTTAGATCAATAAAGATGGCTCTTGTTTAACTCCAAATACTGTGTGTGGTCTCATTATTTCATGGTTGGTCAATGAAGAATATTTTAACATACAAGGAATGAGTGAAAAATGCACAAAACTCCTGTATTTTCATCTGCTGGGAAGAAAATGTTTGAAATGATTTGTTCTTGTATGTAGATATTAAATAAACAGAGATTTACATCCTAGTGTGAATATAAATTAAGTTCCCTGCAAAATGCCTTTGAGGCTGAGCCACTGAATTTATGTGGGGGGAAAAAAGTCTTATAGCACTGCTGACTAGGATTTTGTGTGGATGCAAGGATGGCTAAGAAGTGAGATTCATGTGTCACTGTTGCACTCACAGAGGAAGATACAAGAGGGGTTCTTAATGTTTTTGAACATATATGGCTTTCCCCAACATATGCTTTCTAAATATTGAGCCAATTGTTTCATCACCTTCAATTTTCCTATGTAACTATTCAGGGGTGTAGCTATGTGTGTGTGTGTGTGTGTGTGTGTGAGAGAGAGAGAGAGAGAGAGAGAGAGAGAGAGAGAGAGAGGAGACAAAATAAATGCATTGCCACAGAAATAATAATTCTGACCCTACCTAGTGAAATTTTTCCTCATTCTATGATCTCAGCATTGCAGATAGTGAGAAAGTGAACATTGTCCACACCTAGAACTCTCATATTTGCTGTGTTTGCTTTCCCTTGGCAGCTTTGCTTATCCCCTTTCTTTGGATGCTTAAACTATGTTTCTAGATGTTGAACTAAAGTATTATGTTACCACAGTGGTAAAAAAGTAAGGACTGAAAGAAAATATAATGGGGGAGGAGTTTGCAGCTTTCCAGATGTTGGTGGACTGTAATGCCCATCAGCCCTAGCCAGCATAGCCAATGGTGATGGATGACATCTGGAGTCTGGCAACATCTGGAGGCCCAGAGGTTGACCACACCTCTTTTAAATACATGTTGATTTTGAAGTCCTTTAATAAAGCCGTTTTATCACAGGAACATGTTAGTCTGTTCACCAGAACACTGTTTAGTGACTGAAGGTAATTTACTTTAGCACAGAAATCTTGATAAGACATGGAGGGTTTTTTTTAAGCGCTGCCTTTTTTTAGGAGACAACACATGAGGGGAATACTTTCAAAGGCAGCCTAATTATGTGTTTGTGCAGAGACGTTTTAAAGTATCCAATTACAATGCATTATGTTTTGCCTACAAGAGCACACAGAATTAAAAAGAGTTGGAACATATGTTATGCCTTAAAGATGCACTGTAGTGACGTCTGTATCTGAACTCACTCTCCTCTCCTGGTTTTACAATGCACATAAAGAAAATAATTGTGGAGATTGAGAGAAATTTGATGAAAAGCATTTACTTCCACCCTAAGATCTCAAGAATGGGGGGGGGGGGGAGGAAGGAAAGTGCTCCTTCTTTTTCTGTGCTGCCATTCTGTCTCTCTCTCTCTCTGTCTGTCTGTCTGTCTCTCTGTTTAGCTGTCTACAAGTTCCAGTTATCTCTTCATTTCCTGGTGCTGTGATAGAAACAATGTACCGAGGGTTGAAATGTACAAATGGTGATGAAAATAATAATAATAATAATAATAATAATAATAATAATAATAA
>CM034706.1:114462745-114496187 GCA_020142125.1 Phrynosoma platyrhinos
TTCCACTTTATTATCACTTTCTGGCCCATGTGTGATAACGTCCTTATTCTGCTTACCTCTTGGTCTGAGTTCAAATCTCTGTATTCTCTTGCCACCTCTTTTTTTTCAGTCAGGTTCTTAATTTTTAACAGTGATATGTCAGGAAAGTAGACATGACTCAGTCCTCTTCATTTAGTGAATAACTGTACCTACTGAATCTGGCAAGCTTTTTGTTGGTGCTTGGTTTCCAATTTCTTCATAAATTCAATAAAAAGAACTAGAGATTTAGAAAAATTGAATAGGATGAAAATTGAACGGATAGATTTGTCTTTTGCTTGAAGTTAAGTACTCTGTTCCTCATTTCTCCCCTAAAATAATTTATCACCCGAATGTTTTGTAGTTGAGAAGTAACAATTTCATTTCTCAGATCCATGTTTGCTCCCACATATCTACTCAATGTTCATTCTAACCATTTGTACTGTACAGATAGCTGAACTTTTTAAAAACGCTCCATGAATCTGATGAAATAATATGCAAAGGGATCTTGTAGCACTTTTGAAACTAACTGCAGGCCAAAGCAGAAAAGTAGGAAAAAGTGGTCCGATCCTGTTTTTTCCAAAAGAGGGTCAAATCCCTCTTGTCCGCATAGCCCCCTTCCAAGGCAGGCTGAATATGCATGGCCCGAATGCATGGCACAGCATCAAGGCATGCCACTTGGTAATTCTTTTGTTACCTCCTCACCATATATGTGCACCAAAGCACAAACACACTACCTGCGATTTCCAAGTACCTCCCACATCTGGCCAGATGCCATCCCATTGCATGGATGCCTCTTTGATCAGCTGCACAGTCACATGTGTAATGCTCTGCCAGTACAGGCCATCGGTCCATCAGTGTGTGAGTGATATATTGGCAAAGCACAATCATGGAGCCCTTCATTACATGTCCCCTTCAGCCTCCCTTCACCCCATGCCTTCCTGCTGAACTGTTTAGTTTGTGTATATTGTAATTACATCTATTGCAGTTGTTGCACTTTCATTTCTTTGCTTTGCTGCAGCCCTGCACTTGCATTGGGGAGTTTATATGTAAGTCTGAAGATGTGCATTTTTTATCTTGAGTCAGACTATCCTGGTTTCTTTTGCTTTGGTTTTTAGCCCTAGGTTTTTAGCTTTGGTCCAGTTTCCAGCCACTTTCAAGGCATGCATTGTCTAAACACCCTGCCTTCAAAGCTGCTTTGAGGAAAGGAAACTGTTTTATTTTGCCCATGTGTTTTGACCCCTAGTGAAAGAAGTTGTAGCATAAGCTTTTGTAAACTTAGGGCCAGTATAGACCGGCCAAAAGGGATGACCTGGGGGTGGAGTCAGGCTGTGGCAACTGCACACCGGTTGCCCCAACTCTGTACCCACATCATCTTCACACTGCCCACTCAAACAGATGGCGGGTGGGATCAGGGCACTCCCTTGGTGCAGCGTTTAGACACGCTGCACCAAAGGAGTGCAGAAGAGCCACCACCGTGGCCGCAAGGGTGGCTTTTTGCCACTCCAAAAAGGAACAGCATTTTCCAGCTCTTTTTGGGACAGGAAAGTGCTAGATTGGGGCCATGACATGTAATACAGCCCCTAAGTCTACTCTTCATAAGCATGGAGTGACCTTGTGCTCAGGAAGAACCTTTATAATCAGACCATATGAATTGCCATGTGAGTACCAGAGCATAGCACAGGGGTAGGCAACCTTTCCCCTTTAAGGGCCGAGGGACTTCAGCTCCCAGAAGCCTCAACCATGTTGGCCAATAGTCCCATGTTGGCCAATAGCTCCTGGGATTCTGGGAGTTGAAGTCCCTCGGCCCTTAAAGGGGAAAGGTTGCCTACCCCTGGCATAGCATTTGATGGATACCAGAGCATGGAAAATTACTGCAAAGTAACTGCAAAAAAAGCAACTTCTTACCATTTGGAGGTAAAAAGCAATTTTCTACTGTTATAGATCCAATTTCTTTTTTTAAAAAGTAAATCTTTACTTAAAGCACATCTCAAGAAGAATTAAAATAACTATTTTTAGCTTTTCAAAAACATACATCAGGTTGCTACAAGTCACTACTTGTGATTCAAAGAATATCTAAGGGGGGATGCAGACCAGGGCGTCGGGGACGCCCTGGTCCGGAGCGCCGCGGGACCGCAGCCTCCGCACCACGGCGCTCCTTTGGCGACCCTAAAAGGAGCTCCAAATTGGCGCTCCTTTTAGAAGACAGGGAAAGTGCGCCCTAAACGCATAGGGCACACTTTCCCTGTCTTTTCCGCCGCAGCATGTGAGGACGCTGCGGCAGGAGGTTGCCCTTGGTGCGCCGGCCGTGCGGAGGGCTGGCAGCTCCGAGGGCAACCTCGGGAAGAGGAAGGGGTGCCGCGTGTACGGCTGCCCCTCCTCTTCCTTGCCTCCAAGACGGCTCAATAAGCCATCTGCCGAGGCCCTAAGTGGTAACACCACACATACTTTGTACTTATAAAAGTAACATCCCCTATATCAACAAAAGTAAAAGTTAAAATTATACTGCAAAAGGAATGATGTTATCCTTTGTTAAATTGCGACCATACTGTAAATTAGTTATGCCTCATTTATTTGAAAAGGAATTAATCACAGGCAGCATGTTATTTGTAATGAGTTACTCTCAAGTTTGAAGTTTCTGGTAATTATTGCTGTGTTCTGTACAATGCTAAATGCAGGGGTGGGAGACAGGTGGTCCTCTAGATGTTGTTGGTTTTTGACTCCCACCAGTTCTAATCAAAACAGCCAATGATGAGGGATGATAGGACCAGAAATCCAACAACATCTAGAAGAACACACACACACACACACACACACACACACACTTGTTATGTGCCTTCCAGTCAAATCTAACTTATGGTGACCCTCTCATTGTTTTTTCTTGGCAGGATTTCTTCAGAGCAGGCTTGCTGCTGCCTTTCTCTGAGGCTGAGAGTGTGTAACTTGCTCAAGGTCATCTTGTGGATTTCCATAGCTGAGTGGGGATTCAAATCTCTCAAGCACTCAAACCATTATATCAAGCTGGCTTTATGTTTGGTCTTCACAATGAGCAGACTGATGCTGCTACTTGGAACTCCAGAGATCCAGCCCCAACCCTCTTTTGTAAAAGTAATATTATCTACAGCTTGCTCCAAGAATCAGATACATCTATAACATCCATGAAAAGTAGCATAAATGGAGCAACAGACAAGCAATAGCTGTTTTAAAGGTAATAGCCTCTTCATGTCCACATAAAGAAAGCAACCATCATTTTGAGGAAAAATCTTCTCCACAAAAGACATGTATCAAACATATATTCCATTTGTGGTAGATTTCCATTCAGTATCTCCTGATTATCATGAGGCAATCAGGGAAAGCTATCCGTTGTTAGAAATTCTGAATGTCTTTCTGGAGTCATCACCAAGCCTCGCCTTATAACTTTCTGCTAGCCACCTAATCTACAGATATTGCTCATAAAAGCTATCCTTAAAACACAACATAAGTTGAAGTCGACTTGATGGCAGTTAACAACAACTACAACTGTAATCATGGATCACACTCTTGTGATTACAAGCACTGCATTACTTGTATGTATCTTAAGAAGACAGTCACTTTTAGCAGCACACAGACTGACAGGACTTGCTATATTAAACAAAGAATCACCTGCTACTCCTGCAATCTTATTTACATGATGAAATGTAGATATACAGAATGTCACCTCCAGTATGTGGGGAAGACTGTCATAGCCCTTTGTACACATGTCAAGGATCCCAGTTCTGCAATCCTGCCCAGAAAGCTTGAGCAAACAGTAGCTAGACATTTTAACTCAGAGAACTCCACAGCCTCCCCTGTTTTCTGTGTTTGGAACTGAGGTGCTGTCTTCTTCAAGTATTTTGGATGTAAAGGAGAATATCTGCATCCACAAACATATGTGTGGTACTATTTCCTGTGAGCATCCATGGGAGGTCATGCCTGATCTCTACTTCTACTCTGATCCTGAAGAGATTGAGAAGGAAGTGCAGGCTAGAGCTGAGAAAGCAGTTATAAAGGAAGAATTCCAGAGTGAATAAACTGATCCTGTACCTAAATTTATGGCACCACCACAGCCAGGGGTGGCTGATTGGTCTAAAGGGGTGGAAGTGCCCTCTGTGCCGACATAGCCATTTCCAGCAGAAGACTGGAGTGCACAGCCTCCCACTGAAGGCTGGTCTGCAGCTCCCACTGCTCAGGCAACTGAATCCATAAGGACTGCCACAGAGTGGTCCTAATGTTATCAACAGAAATTCAGAAAGACAGTGAGAATTGAAAATAAAGATGTTATGAAAATAAGGATCTTTTACACACACATACAAATAGTTTAGCTCTGCATGGTCTCACCCTAAACCATTAACCACTTAAGAATGTTCACAACAAGAGTCTTCTAAATTGCTTTTGAATTTTGTTGTGTTACATTCCTTACACCTTATTTTTTGTTTTCTGTAAAAACAAAGAAGACATAAGCCAAAATGTTTTGCTAATATATTTATTAATTTCTATTCATTAACCAAACTAAACAAATATATATTTTATCGATCAGCTGCATTCATCTGGGTTTCATTAGAAATTTGCCAAATGGGCTGTTTGTTTTAAATTAAGGAGATACGTACAGATATATATCAGTTCTTCACATTCCATATCCTCCTTCCAGCATTCTGTCCCACAGCCAAGTAATAGAAACCAGGACTGAGGCTATGGTAGGAAGTAGATTTTACTTCAGCTCCTATAGGTTGAGTATCCCTTATTCAGAATTCTGAAATCCGAAATACTCCAAAATCCAAAATCATCCACATGGCCTGAGATAGTGAACATTTGTTTTCAGATGGTTCAATGCACACAAACTTTGTTTCATGTACAAAATTATTAAAAATACTATGTATAAAATTATCTTCAGGCTATGAGTATAAGATGTATATGAAACATAAATGGGTTTCTCCAAGATATCTCTTTATGTATATGCAAATATTCCAAAGCCCCCCAAAATCCAAAATCTAAAACTCTTCTAGTCCCAAGCATTTTGGATAAAGGATATCAACCTGTATTTTTTTTTCCAAGAGTGTACCACACTAATTTACTCTTTCTCATACAAATGAACAGTTGTGCTTCACTCATACTGGAAGAAGTAAAACAAGATGGGGATTACTATTGAGGATATTGCTGCAATGAACTGAAACCTGCAAACCACTTCTGATATTGAGTTGTCTGGCTCTCACTCCTAGAGAGACTTGCAGTGGGATGAAATTATAAAGTTCAGCCTTTCTGGAGGCCTTGCAATACATGCATAACAGGCATTTGCTAGGCTAGAAATATATGAGGATGCCATCTGGGAAACCAAAACACTAAAATGATACAGAAGCCTCTTTAAAAAATCTTTAAACACTTGTTTTGCTTTTTTAACTTTAATGTGTATAATGAAAAACATATAATTACCAATCTGAAATGTAATATGCTACTTAGAAATCACAAAGCCATGGGAGGAAGGATGGATTCCCCATCCCCTGGAACTGGGTTTCTTAGGGGTGGGTGGGAGTGGGATGGATATTTTTGGAAAAAATGGGGAAAATGTGATACTGACAACCTGTACAGATTGAAAGTTACTTCGCTACTTTAAAGCATATTATATATTATGTATAATTTGGTTGGGTATAAAATGATCATGTTTGGTATATTAAAAATACAGTTTATTCAGATAGTAATTACAAATTGAATTTACTTTCTAAATTGTTTGTGTTACAAATGGACATACAAAGAACACATAGTCTCTAAGGATCCTGTTTAGTTTTATGAGGAGCAGACAAAAATTAATAATAATTAAAAAGATGGAAATCATCAACATTAGAAAAACAAACAAAATTATGGTCTCTAATTTTCCATCACACATATTGCCATAAAAATAACTGAGAAAAGGAAACCAAGCCCAGGAACTGAAATTATCTGATACTGTACATAATCATACATAAAAATCCCCCTGTCATATGGTTTTTAGAAATAATTATATATGTGTATATATGTGAATATCTAGTCATAAATTGTTTAATTAATTATACTTAAAAAAAACAACAACATTGTAATCCATCTTCCAGATTTTTTGATGAGGACTAAAGGCTTAAAAAAATTATCCAAAACCATTTTTTCCTCAGATCCTCACATCTCTAATGCTGCTAATTTTAGATGTTCTTCTATCTATATTGCAGTCACTTGGGGAATTATACATTAATAGATTGGAGATGTGATACTAAAACCTAATATTATAAATTTTACTCTATTCAGATCAGAACATAATAGCCTCAACCCATGTCTAGCCACTTACAATTAAGAGTCCTATGCAACACAGGACCAGGTTAAGTCAAAGAATATCTCTCTGTTCATCAACTTCACAGAGCATTATTTTATTCAGGGGAGATACTGTTTTGTTTTGTTTTGTTTTGTATTGTGATCTCATAGATTTCTGGTGGGCTACAACAGAAATATAACCTTTCTCTGTGGTGGCACCCCTTCTAGGGAATGAATTCTCCTCTGTACAAGATTGCTAGATCTCTGAGCACCTCCCAAAGCCTCTGAAAATGGATCCTCACTCTTGGGCCACAGGAAAGGTCAGGGACCCTGCATCTTTTAATTGGGTATACTGCATGCAACAAACCACATTGAAGCACTTGCCTTTGGAAGCTGTCTAGGGCAGGTCTTTGGAAAAGCTGACTTAGAGGAGTGCATCTTTAAGGGTGACAGATGGTTTGGCAGCTGCCATGGGTTACAGAGGGCCTTTACAGACTGCCAGAAATAATGCAGGATCCAAGACACAATGGAGGGGTAAGCATGAAATTCTTTGAATATTTACTACTTCAGTTGTCAATAGTCCTCAATCTGCCAGTGTCCTGGTATATGGGACTACAACTCCCATAATCTCCAACCATCATGACCATTAGAAATTATGGAAGCTCCAGATGTGCAGCTCTGGAATGGGTCTCATGGGAAATTTTGAAGAAGAAAATATTTTTAGGACCTTGATTTCTCTTACCTTTGCCATGCATCTATACACAGAAGGTATTATATCCTAATTTACATCAAATTTGAGGTGCATAGCACAATCATAAAAGGAATGTGTAGATACTGCACACACCTCCCAATGCAGGAGCCCCTAAGCCCATGGTGGCAAACCTATGGCATATGTGCCAAAGATGGCACATGAAGCCATTTTCTTCAGCACGTAGAGGGTGGGGAGAAGGGGGAAGAGGTGCACACTTGTTCCTCCTCCTTCCCAGCTGTCCTAGGCCTTCAGCTGCCTCTCCAGAGACAGCTGTGGACTGGGGATGGTGTGGGGGGAGGAGGAGGAAGAGGCTTGTGCCTGTTTCTCTTTCCCCCCCCCCACCCCGCACCTTCAGCTGTCTCTGGAGAGGCAGCTGAAGGCCCAGGAGAGCAAGGGGTGACAATATCCCGCCCTGGAAGTCCTGCCCCTGGAGGGCAGAAGTGCCACCCCTGGCACTGGGTAACACCAAGTGACAGAAGGCCTTTTAGTTTGGGCATTCGGCCCCTAAAAGGTTCGCCACCACTGCCCTAAACACTTACTGTTTCAAAACAATCAAAGAAGTAGTTCCATGTATGAAAATGTCCTGCCTATGGGACCGCCTCTTCCATTTTTCATGTGTGAGAGGCACAGATGTACCAGAATTTGTAAAATGAGATGCACTTTCTTTGTGTCTTGCCATTGCTATATAAAAAATTGTGTGCACAGAACATTTTGACCCTCCAGATGCCAATGAATGACTACTCCCACCATACCTCACCACTAGGCAAGAAGGGTGAGGTGATGGGAACTGGACTTCAATGACATGTGAAGGGCCATAGGTTCCCTAGCCCTGCTATAACCGCAACAAATTCTGTCCATTACAATTAGATAGGATGCTTTGGAGTTAAATAATAAGTTTTGTTAAGCTGTTTATTAGAAGTAAAGGGAAAGAAGAAAGATTTTCAATAGATACAGAAGTTGACATTTACAGACAAATCCCCATAATTATTATACCAGTAACTTCATTACAATATATAACATAGAAACACAATTCCATTATTAAGCAAAACCACTTACTACCACACTGCCCTTTACTCAAAGGTCTTTGCTTAGCTAAGTAAATCACCCTTGCTTCATTTAGCACAGCAGTCATCTCGAAGTGCCTTCTCTTTGGACCTTTTTGTCTATCAAATGGTTTGGGGTAATCATGACTTTTTGTGCATTTGTTCACAGGTGAATGCACTGGAGTCCTATAATAATGAAGCCTTCCACTTTTTCCTTTCCCATCCTTTTATTTTTGCAGAATCTTATCAGGTGATTGACAGGCAAGATGGCTATCAGTCAAGAAAGGTGGAAAAACATAAATGATGCATTACACCACATTGCAAACTTATGAGCAAAGTCAGACAGGGCACCAGAAAATGAAAACAGTGCTGAATGAAAAACAGGCTACAGTGCATGGCAGCAAAGCAATTCCACTTCATGAATTTATAAGAGAGCCAAATTGTTCTATAAACAAAAACAAAAAGGAAAGCAACTTTACAATTCCACAATTAACCATTCATGTAAGAGATCCTTTTTTAGGCATTGCCCTCCTCATCATTTTAGTTTTTCACTTGTCCTTGGAAATGCTCTCCCATCTTTCTCAGGGTACCTCCAATTTGTTGTAGTTTGTTGTAGTTTGATGCCATTGAGTCAGCTTATTTAGAAACTATGAATGAGAACTCACAGTGAACATGTCACACTATTTCAGCCTAAGAGGAATGTGATAGCAAGCCTCCTCTGAAGCACTCCTGCTGAGATAATCCTACCATAAGGTCCCCATCAGTCAGAATTGCCTTGAACGCACATAACAACAAATGAATGAGAGACCTCCCAGAGATGTTGTTATCAACAGCTCTGCTCAGTTCTCTTACTTTCAAAAATGGCTTCTCCTGCCCTCTGCTGCACTGGGGACAGAGCCACCTGGCAGGCTAAATATGTGGTCTAGAGAAAAACTTCCTGAAAGTATTCTTTAAATTCCTGTTTTATTTCGCTTTGATTAGTATTGTTCACCCCCTTTATTAATAATTCTGTTATTTTTTTCTCTTTTTCTTTCTTTAATTTGTATGCTAACAATTTTCCAGCTTTGTTGCTGAATTCAAATTGTTTTTGTCTAACTTTCTGTATATTTCTTTGTAGCTCCATTATTGTTAATGATTTTAATTGTTGTTGTATCATTAATACCTCAATTTTTAATTTCTTATCACCTTTTTGTTTCCATTCTTCTTCTTTCTTCCTTAGTTGTTCTGTCAAAATCTTTTTTTTTTCTTTTGTTCTTCTTTTCTCTTTTTAAATTTTATTTACTGTTTCTTCTTCATTGAGTAATGTTTCATGGAGCTTCCAAAAGTATTCCTTCTTCTTTTCTTTCATCTTTCATATTATCGGACTATGGTCCGATATGTATCTTGGTTCGATTTGCATTGATTAAATTAATGGTAATAACATCCTAGATGTTAGAAATAGGTCTAACCTCGAAAAGGATTATGTGCTTCCAAAAAGAAGGTATATTCTTTAGCTTTGTTGTACTTGTACCTCCAGATATCTGTCAGATCATATTCCTTTTGAAGCTTAAAGAAAGACTTTGGAAGTTTCCCCTGATTTTTTCTTATATTTTACTCTAAGGATAATCTATCTTTTTTGGGCTGGATTACTGCATTAAAATCACCTATCAGGATTATATCATTATATTCCATTGCTTTTATTTTTCCATAAACTTTGTCAAAAAATTGTTCTTTATTTTCTATAGGTGCATAAATGCCCACAATCAGACAAGTCACATTTTTTGGTTTAAATTCAATTGCTATTAAAGATCTTCTTCGTCTTTGAAGTTTTCCTTTGCATTATATTTTTTCTTAACATAAATTACTATTCCTTTCTTTTTCTTTTCTATAGAGGAGTAAGAATATTCTCCTAGTTTTGGATTTTTTAAATACTTAGCTTCACTTCTTTTAATTTTTGTTTCTTGCAGACACATGATATCTCAGTGGGTTTTTTCCATAT
This sequence comes from Phrynosoma platyrhinos, assembly GCA_020142125.1. NCBI lineage: Eukaryota > Metazoa > Chordata > Lepidosauria > Squamata > Phrynosomatidae > Phrynosoma > Phrynosoma platyrhinos. Next base: position 114,472,821 of record CM034706.1, read on the forward strand.
GATGAAATACCAGGCTCCTTTTATGTTTATTATTCATTCCTTTAACGTTCCATGATATTACCGTTAATTCCATTCCACTATTTTGTTACTTTCTTATTATTTTTTATTATTGTTGTGCCACCCCAACCACCCCTGTGTATTCTTTTTTCCTATTATTATTATTATTATTATTATTATTATTATTATTATTATTATATTTTTTTGCTTTTTTAATTGTTGTAATATATTTTGGTTTTTTGTTTACCTCTTACAATATAAGTCTGTTTTAAGTTTTTACTCTATTAAACAATTGAATAAATAATTTTAAGAGCCTTCTTCTTGACCACTCAATTCTTCTGATTCTGATATGGAATTTTCTTGTTTGGAGATAATCTGTTTTTCTGTTTTTTCTTGATCTACTTCCTGTGATTCTCTTCTGTCATTTACATTGATTTCTTTTCCCTTTTCTCTTTTCTCTGTTGAATTTTTATTTGCTTTTCTTTCTTCTTCTTCTTTACTTCTTTTTGCTCTCCATTCTTTTCTCCAATGTGTTCTATCTGTATCTTCTTCTTCTAAACCTCTTCTTTTGTCTTTTTTCTTTTAATAGTCTTTGTTCCATTTCTTTTGCTATATCTATAGTGTCACTCTTTTATCCTTTCTGTTTATAAATCATTGACAGTCCTTCAATTCGCTCCCATCTAAACTCTATTCTTAGTTCTTGGAGTAGTTGGGTTAAGAATTTTTATTTCTTGTTGGAGTGTAGAAAGACACGCTGTGTCCACCACGACCACATGCAGAGTTGTTCCATGTCGACAGGATGCCAGGAGAAGGATTCCAGAGAGTTGTCTGCAAAAAGACTTCTGGCAGAGAAGGAATAATTCCTTCACAGTAGTACATGGCCTTGAGCTCTGGCTTTCTTCCAAATAAAGACAGCAGCAAGGCCAGCCTTCACTAAACTTGAGGGCTTTAATCTTTAGTTGCACTATCTACAATATATACATACAGAGTATTGGACAGCCATCTCAAATACTCACAACTATGCAACATTCCAACAAACTGCTCCACCAACCAACATGCACAACAAACCCACACTGGAGATAATCCCCCTCTCCTTTTTATAGGCAGTTAACAATGTCTCTTGCATCAGGCATCCCAGGTGTGCATCCTCCCAAATGCTGACTCATGCACACCTGCCACTGGAGCTTAACCACTTACATTACCAAGCTTACAGCTCCATCTTGTGGTCACAACCATGTCATTTCCTGACATTTCTGTCTTTCCAGCATCAGCTGGGATGGACTGTCCTTCAATATTTTGACTTCATTGTTTTCAAGCTGTAATTTATTTTCATAACTTTTATTTATTATCTGGTCCCTCATTGTAGATTTAATAAGGCACACAACAATGTCTCTAGGAACATTACATTCCCTAGCCTGTATTGAACTAATTCTGAAGGTTTTGTCAAGTTCTGTAAACAATTGTTCTGTACTATATCCAATGAATTGAGCCAAAGGGGGTATAATCTTTGTCGCTAAGTCCTCCTCCTTCATTTCTAGGAGTCCTCTAATTTTTACACATTTTCCCCTATATCTCAATTCATTAGATCAATCTTGTATATTATGTTTGTTTTGTTCCTGTCACATTTCTTTTGTTATTTTTCCAATTTTTGAGTTCTATCTTTGATCTTTTCTACTTCCTTTTGTGTTTTGGTTAAGTCTACTGTAATTTTCTCCATTTTCTTCCCCAGATGATCTAAATCTCTCCTCAATTCTTTTTTAACATCCATACTATTTTCTTTAATTTCCTCTTTTAACTCCTGACATGCCTCTTTCAAATCCTCTTTCATTTCATTTCTCATCTCTTTCATTTGTTGCCTCATTCTTCGTATTTCTTCTAAAAGTAGCATATTTGGGTCAGTTATCTTTAATGTGTCTTCCATTGACCCCCTTCTTTGAATTTGCATTTGTATTGTTCCTCTCTTATATGTTGCCATTTTCTCAATTTTTTCTTTTTCCAACTTTTCTTTCTCCAAGTGCAGAATTTGATTTATGCAAAAAAGAGGTTATCAATCCTTAATAGCAACAATAATATTTTATCACATATGAATCGAAGTTTTGTTTTAACTTCAAATAATCTATCTGTTCCAGAACATCAATATCATATAACATTTATAATGTACCTTTATCTTACTCGCTTCAGGCAGACATACTGTCCCTCTCAAAATATAACACTTATAATGTAACTTTACTCTCTCTCTATAGATTATATAAGTTAGAATTTTTTTCTTTCAATTTAATATTTTATAATTCCCTTTCCCCCTCTTTTCCCCTTCTTTTTTCCTTTTTCTACCTTTCCCAATCTCAAATTTAATATGTAACACAATTTTTTCCCTTCCATCTTGACCATTAAACAAGAGCAACAATTTTCTATTTCTATAGTTCTTGTTTTTTCTTACTCTACATTAACTTTCACAAAAATTCTATAATAGAAATCAACCCTTAATGTTTTCCTTATTATTATAAATAATTGAGTACATGTATTTAGATAATTATTAATACATATAAATCACATTCCTTTAGCACTTAATGTTCAGTTTGTGTATATACACCAGCCCCAATCTGGTGAGCAAAGGGACAGCACAGAGCCAATCTTTGTGGTGTTCTATTCAGTCCCTGAGTCTTTTGGTGCCACTGATAGTCCCATGCTCTCTTCTCTGCATTTCCCCTTAACTCCAACATCCTGCCCTATGTTCTACCAAGCATGCCTTTTTTAAAATATATTTTATTTGAATTTGTAATGCAATTCCAGAGTTATGGGAATCTGGCTTAGGGTTTTCTTTGTTTTTGTTTTTTTAAATAAGGCTGAAAAAGAAAAAGTGAAACAATTGTATGTGTGTGGGGGAGAAAACAGGTTAGAGATCTATTTCATAAAATCTGGGAAATTAAAGGAAAATTCAAACCAAAGACTTGGATGCTCTATGACAATAAAAATAACATAATTCAAGACCAGGAAAGAATAAAAAGACATTGTATACAATACACAGAAGAACTATACAAAAGAGATGACAAAATGAAGGACACATGGAATGAAGAGCCATATGAAGGTGTACCCCAAATTCTAAAAAATTAGGTGGAAACTGCAATAAGAGAAATAGCGAAAAACAAATCACCAAGAAAAGACAATATTCCAATTGAACTGCTGCAATCCACAGTAACAGAGTCAACTTTAGTGCTAACCAACATATGTTAACAAATATGGAAAACAAAATGATGGCCAACAGATTGGAAGTGGTTAATATACTTCCCCATCCACATAAAGGGAGACACAAAAGACTGCAGCAACTATAGGACTGATCTCCCATACAAGCAAAAATATTATTATTATTATTATTATTATTATTATTATTATTATTATATTTCTACTGTCTGTGTCTTCAAATTTCCCCATTTGATCACTGGCTATTTCATAACTGCAACACACACACACACACATGCACACACACACACACATATATCTTAGGTCTTTTAAAACAATTTTGTCTTTCCAGCAAAAGGAAGAATGGAGTAATTTGGAGAGCATGGGAAGGCGAGCAGCCCAGGGAGCAACCATTCCAGTACGAATGGAGTGGGGAGAAAGTAATATCACCAAGGGAGAAGAATGAGTCACAGGATGTTGGATGCCTACAAACTATCTTTGGATAGTCTTGGCAACAGGCTTCTGAGCTGAAAATGCTGCTGCTTAATACCAAATTGGTGAATGGAAAAACATCTCTCATTCAGGAGTTGATCTTGGATGAGCATGGCAACCTTGTCTGCATTACAGACACCTGACTGGATGAAGCAGGAGGGGCTAACCCTTCCCGGCTTTGTCAACCATGGTTCTCAATACAGCATGGGGGAGAGGAGGAGGAGGAAGAAGTGGTGGTGGTGGAGGAGAGTCCTGGGGGCAGGGAGACAGAGTTACAGTGGTCTACTGTGATTCTGTCACCTTCACCAATGTCCTATACCACAGCCTCCTGGGTCTGGGTGTTTGTATCTGAGGTTGGATGACTGGGGCAGAGTAGGGATTTTACTGGCGTGTCACTCATTGCACTGCTCAACAGTCTCTCTTCCCGAGCTGGCTGAGCTGTTTTTGATGGTGGTGATGGGATCCCACAGGGTTGTTGTGCTGGGTCACTGAAACATCCATGCTGAAAGCAGTTTATTAGGAACAGCTCAGGACTTCACATCCTACATGATGCCCATGGGTCTGTCCAAAGTGATTGTTGAAATAATGTTCCAGGGAAAATGCACAATGTGGTGAATGGCAGCAGCCATGATGACTAAGCATTTGGCCACTGCTGAGTCATGCAGCATCAAGGCTGATGAAACAGGAGGTGACATAATGACAGGGAGTAACCTGGTGCTGTAAAGCACAGTAAGTGCTGCAAAAGGGCTGCAAACATGCTGAATCATACTGTTGATTGACAGGTGTCCAAAAGGAAGAGGCAGGGCTAGAAAGCTATGTGGAGCACTGGCTATATGAGGGACAAGCCTCTGGACACACATGTGGGTTGATGTAGGTTGATTGTGGAAGGTGGAGATTTTTGGAGAGTGCGTTGGTGTATCATTGTACGTAGCCTTTGTACATAGAACTTCTGAAGATTAAAAGCCTCTTAGTGAGACATCTGCTGATTCTCTCTCTGCTCTGTCTGGAGGGGAAAGGATTTTTCCTATAACTGACAACGTTGCTTGCTTCATTGAAGACAATCTGGATCCTGGTGCTTCACATTACGTGGTTCCCACGTGCTGCATCACCATGCTAACAGTGATATCTGGGGCCACCCATAATGTAGGAACCAATATACACCTGGTTTTTCAGGATAGTGGCAATCTGGGTGTGTATGAACTTTCTATAGTTCCATTGACAGATCACTACCTGATGGAGTTTAGACTTACTAAGACCCAGAGCCCCTGCAAGGGTGGTGATTAAGGTAGTCCACCCCAAGAGAGTTATAGATCCAATGGATTTCTGATGGCTTTCAGAGAGTTCCTTTTTGCCTTGCCAGGTGATCCTGTTGAAACTTTGGCTGATTTCTGGAATAGGGAAATGACCAGTGCAGGGAACTCGATTGCTCCTAAGCATCCACTCTTATGGACTGGAATCAGTGAGCCCCCTGTTTCACTAGGGAACTGGTGGAGCTGAAACAAGTGGAATGGTGACCAGAGCATTGATGGTGGAAAACATGGAGTGAGTCCAATCAAACACAGGCTAAAGCCCAATGGAAGGCTTATTCTATCACAGTAATGCCAGCAAAGAAATCATTCTTCTCTGCCATCATTGGATATGCACAGTGTTTTCCAGCAGGTATGTCTCAAGTGGTCAGAGGTCTTTTTGTTCTGTCTTGCATGAGCATCATGTAGGTCACTTGGCAGCCCATTATGAAGAGTTTGCATACCACTTTGCAGATAAAATCACTCAGATTCACTCTAGCTTGAATGCTATCATTTATAAAGGTCCATTGGCTCCTGCTGTCCCACGTTAATGGATATGTTTTTATTTGTGCAGCTTGAAGATGTGGACAATATCCTTGGAGAGGTGAGAGCCACCATATGTGAACTAAACCCTTGCCTCTCTTGACTTATAAAAACAGCCAGAAGAGTGGTTGAATAGTTAACAAGTGAATGCCTCCCTACAGCGTCCTTACTGGAGTGGTAAACTCAGAAGATGGTTCTACTGGATTTCTCTTCAGCTTCATGGCCATGCCTGTGGAGCCCATGGGAGCTTAATTTTTGACTCCTGCTATACATACAAATGGGATGTAATCTGTCTGACTGTCCTAGTTTGGCCACATTATGAGAAGGCATGACTCATTGGAAAAGATAATAGTGCTAGGAAAGGTGGAGGGCAGTAGAAAGAGAGGTAGACCCTATGCTAGATGGATAGTTAGGGAGGGCACAGATATGAATTTACAGGACCTGAGCTGAACAGTGGAGGACAACAAGGCTTGGAGATGTCTCATCCAGAGGATCACCATGAGTAGGGGGCAACTTGAGGGCAGTTAACAACAAAACAATAATTTATCATCTACATGAAATTGCTGGGAGAGATTATCCATATTTTTTTCTTTTTAAAAAAATAAATAAATAAATATCCCATACATAATACAGTAAAGAAACACACATATTTAAACAAGAGAATAAACTCATACAATATTACTGACAGTTATATAACTTGAGGTGTGTTCATAATTCTTTTCTGGAACATTATTTCCATTTCCTCCACAAAATAAATCTCCCCTTTATAATATATTGCATTCTTAGATTAGATTATAATAAAGTACATCAGTCCAAACATTATTCTTCTTAAGTTGAAATAATTACAGTGTCCATCCACATATTTATGTTGTTATTCAGATATTTATAGACTGTAATATTCAAATAAATTTTATATAACTTTGCATCCTCCTAGTAGAATAAAAAATCTTTACCTTTCCTATATTTATTAATTAATATTAGACTACATATTTCTTAATTGATTTAATTGGACATAACAGATATTAATAAAGATATTTCTATTCTTCTTCAGAGTGCTGAAAATTTTGGTTCTTAATATTGTTTGTTTGGATTTCAGATTTGAATTGGTCCAATCTTCAGCTGATTGTTAGCTCAGAAATTCAGGTTTGTTTTGAAGGCCATTTCAGTTCACAGAAATTTAAAAGTAACTGCCAGTCTTCATCCCATCCCTGGTTTGGTTTGTCCTTCAGAAATACAGTCAACTTATCCATTTCCATCATGTCTAGACATTACCTGATCTAATTGTCAATTTTTGTTGTTCCATTCTCCTTCCATTTTTGAGCATAAGTCAATCTTGGAGCAGAAACTGAGTATAGAATATATTTTAGGTGTTTCCTTTCTTCTCTCCCTTCTACTATGGGCCTATGCAGGCTCACACAGATTGGGGGGAGGGGAGAGGTACATGCAAGGGGGGGGTTGTGTGGACAGACTTGATACATGCAGCTGGTGGTCATGCAAAGGACATGGTCAACAAGACACACGGGCAAATGCTACTCCAGGAGCCCCCCACCCCAATCATGCCAGGAAGTTGTGTGCAGGTCTTATGCATACCTGCACACCTGCACAGAAGGGGTCACAAAAGCCTCTTTCATGCTGACAGCAAGCGTACATCCAACAGAATGCATTTATTGTCATAACAGAGGACAATTGCTAGGGCACATGCATAGGGTTACAATTAGGGTTAAGGTTCTAATATTCTTTTTTTGTTTTGTTAACTTTAATTATTAAAATTATATCAAGTTACATTGTTTACAACATTATTTTCCTGCATATTCTATAGTACAAAATTACCATTATTCAACTTTTTACAAAAAACATATGAATACTAGTTGGTTATTCTTGATTTTCAGTTTTTCTCCAAAGAAAAAAGGTTTATTGCAATTCTTTATTCTCTCCATCTTTGTTAAGTTATTGTTTTTACAAATTGGAAACTAGTTAGACTAGTTCCTATAACCCAAAGCTGTTGTTAAAAAAAAAACTTCTTTAATCCAGATATACATTTTTTATATGCAAATATATTTATGTAATTCAAACAATACTCAAGATGTCTTGTTATTTCATTTTCCCACCATTTTTTCCTTTTAACCCTTCATCGTTTGTATTTCCTTTCCTTTCCTTTCACTTTCTCTCTCTCTTTTTAAAATTTTGTTTTTCTTTTCTATTTCTTTACCTCAACAATATCTGTCACTGTTTTTCATTTATTCTAAAAAAAAAAAAAATCCATTCTAAATGTTTTTTTCCAGTTTTTAAATTTAATATAGCTTTTACCCTATCCATTTCTTTCATTTCATATACATTCCATTTCCATTCTTTTATTTTTGGAGTTTTCTCACATTTCCAATTTTGGGCAATTAGCAGTCTCACAGATGTTATCAAATATAAAATGATTTTCCAAAATTTATTTTCATTTGTTTTCCCAAAAGCCACTGTTATGTTCAATAAATACAATAGTGGGTCTAATTCGAAATCAATTTTAACCATATAATAGTTTTTATATTTTTTATGCATTTTTGTCCAAAATGTTAGGATTTTGGGGCATCCCCACCACATATGAATAAAGTTGACTTTCACTTTTTTACACCTCCAACATAAATTATTTTTTAGCTTATACATCTTACTTAACCTATGTGGTGTAAGGTACCAACGATTGACCATTTTATAAAAGTTATCTTTGAGATTTTGAGTGGCTGTAAATTTTTCTATTTTTTTTCTTTGCTAACTCCCATTTTTCTAGTTCTATATTTTTACCAAGTTCTATTGCCCATTTTATTATACTTTCTTTAATTTCCTTTTCTTCCAATTCTCATTTTAGAAGGATCTTATAAATTTTACTGATCTTTTTACCTTCTCGAGCCCAAATTATTTTATCAATTTCATTTTCTTCCTTTGTGAAGCCAGTTGTTTTATTATGTTCTTTGAATTTCCCTTTTAGTTGTACGTAATTTAACCAATAAACTGTTTTATCTTGTTTTTCAAGGTCTTCTCTTGTTTTAAACTCAAATTTATTTTCATCTACTTTGAATAATAAATCTATGTAAGACAACCATTTTTGAAGTGTTGCAGCCATATGATAAAACTTAAAACCTGGAAGGACATTCCTCTTCTTTCTTTAGTGCCTTTTAATACTTCCCATTTTATTCTTACTCTTTTGTTTTTCCAAAGGGAATCCTTTATTTCTTGATCCCATCTTTTAAAGATTTTTACATTAAAAATAATAGGTAGATTGATAAACAAAAACATTAACTTGGGAAGAATGCTCATTTTAACTGCCACGGTCTAGCCTGATAAAATCAAATTAAATTTTTTCCACTTCTCCAAATCTTTTTGGATGTTCCTTCATACTTCTTCATAATTATTTTGGAATAAATCAATATTTTTTTTAGAAATCCAAATTCCTAGATATTTAATTACTTTCTTTACCTTACAGTCCAATTTTGTTTCAAGTCTTATCTCTTCCTCTTTTTTTATATTTTTTATCAAAAGCCAGGTCTTATCTTTGTTCAGTTTAAAGCCTGCATATTGACCATAGTTGTTTATTTCCTCTAGTACTTCTTCGATGCTCTCTTCTGGATCTTCTAAAATAACTACAATGTCATCCGCAAAGGCCCTAAATCAGGGGTAGGCAACCTTTCCCCTTTAAGGGCAGAGGGACTTCAGGTCCCAGAATCCCAGGAGCTATTGGCCAACATGGGACTATTGGCTAACATGGCTGAGGCTTCTGGGAGATGAAGTCCCTCGGCCCTTAAAGGGGAAAGGTTGCCTACCCCTGCCCTAACTTTTATTTCCTGGCCATTAATTTTAGTGCCTTTGATTTTATTGTTTTCTCTTGTGGAGGTTAATAATATTTCTAAACTTATGATAAATAAAAGTGGAGAAATGGATGCCTTTATTAATTTGTAGTTCTTTTGTTTTTTGTTCATTTATAACTAAGGGCCTTTACAGACTGTCAGAAATAGTGCAGCTTCAGTCCACTTTAACTGTCCTGGCTGAGTGCTAGGGAATCATGAAAACTCCTTTTTTATGGGACATTGAGCCTTCTCTGTTAGAGAGCTTTCGTGCCACAATAAACTATCCATGATTCCTTTGCACTGAGCCAGGAAAGTTAAAGTGGACTCAAGCTGCACTATTTCTGGAAGTCTGCAAAGGCCCTAAATGTGCTGATTGGTTTGTGTAGATTTGTTTAAATCTCTCTTTGAATTTGAAACTGAATTCCATTTTCTCTAATACTGCTAATAAAAAGTCCCATTTAAGATTATCAAAGGCTTTCTGGGCATCAACAAAAGTCATCATAATTTTTTTTTCAATTTGTAAATCATACTATTCAGTTAAGTTGACAATTGTTCTTATGTTATGTCTAATTTGCCTTCAAGGTATAAAACCACTTTAATCTTCATGGACCAGAGACTCTAACACCTTTTTCAGTCTGTTTGCTAAAATTGTTGTGTAGATCTTATTATCATTATTCAGCAATGATATCTGTCTGTAGTTGGAAATGTTAGTTGTATCTTTCCCCTCTTATTTCCACTTTTTCCCATTATTTGGGGAAAACTTCTATATGGTTTTTATTTGTTGTTTCAGTTAATTGATCTATTAGTTCTTTTTCAAAGGTTTTATAGAAGATCACTGTATATCCATCTGGACCTGGAGAATTGTTTTCTTTTAGATGTCTGATTGCTTTGCTTATTTCAGTTTTAGTTATGGTAGACTCTAAGAACTCTTTTTGTTCTCTGTTTATTTTTGGAATTTTTTTTTTATTAAGGAATTTTTTCATTTTTTCTAGAAAGATAATTGTACTCTTGTTTTCTTTAAATAAGTTGAAGAAGTCATCATAGAATTTTTTAATAATTGCTTTTTGATTTGCAATTTTTCCCTTTTTGTTTTTAATTCTAAAATTAGATTTTTTTTGTATTTCCTTTTTTAATTTGTGTGCCAGCCATTTTCCAGTTTTGTTTGCATTTTCAAAAAATTGTTGTTTTGCTTTTTTGATTTTTTCAGCTGATTCTTGATATTTGCTCATTTAGTGCTTTTTGTAAGATTAATATATCTTTTTGAAGATTTTTTGTTAGATTTTTACTGATTTCATCCTCTTTTTCTTTCAGTTTAGTTCTTAATTCTTGATATTTCTTCTTCTTCTTTTATTTATTTCTATTGATCTTTTTATTAACAATCCTCTAATCACAACTTTTGCTGTATCCCAACTGTTTTTATAGGTATCTCCTGTGTTTTATTTCCCTGAAAGAAGTGATTTATCTCTTTTTTTCATTTTCTCAACAAAACTATCATTAGTTAGAATCTAAGGTTCTAACATTCAAGCATACCTGCACCAGTGCATCCACACCTATAAGCATAGGGTGCTTTAAATTAAAGCTTGCATCATAGGGTGCATGCTCTGGATCGCCAAGTCAATTTCCATCACACATGAAACAGTGCATTTATACGGCCGTTTTCTGGTGCATCAGTGTTGCTGCATCCATACACACATGTGAAGGTGCACATCTTCACCAAAGGAGTGGAAAAAAGTGGCTCCTTTTTGGAGTGGCTTTTCTTGGCATACGACAGTTAAAAGGTGCTTTCCTGGAGACTTTTAGGCGTGCGTCCTCTAAAGGAAATGCCTACAAGTCACCCTCAAAGAACCCCTTTTTGCCCATCTGCATAGTCACTATATTTAATAAAAAAACATTCTGGTGTCATTTCAATTGACATTTGGATTATTAATTGTAATGTCCTGTGGATTCCTTTCCAGAATTCTTTAGCTGCAGGACAAGTCCACCAAACATGGTATAATGTCCTTTCACTCATACCACATTTCCAGTATTTGCCTTTTTCATATTGTTGATTTTTTGCCAATTTATTAGAAGTTAAGTAACTCCATCTATATACCATTTTATAAAAGTTTTCTTTAATATCCATACAGAGTGTAAACTTTAAATCTTGACCCCAGGCTTTTCCCCAACTCTCCATTTGAATAGGATGACTGATATTTTTTGCCCATTTGATAATACATTCTTTAAAAGTTTTGGGTTTCATTTCGATCTTCAATAAAAGTTTGTAAAGTTTGGATATAATAGATATTTGTTGTCCCAACAAAATCTCGTCTAATTCTGTTCATCTTTTATTGATCCATTCTAATTTAAGATCAATTTTAAATCTTTCATTAACTGATGCTATGTAAACCAATGACATGTGTAACCATCTTCTTCCAATTTTGGAAGTGATTTCAATATTGGGATCTCTCCTTCCCAATTCAGCAAACATTCATATTTTAAACATCTTTTTTGTGTGTGTTGCTTGACCAAACTGCAGTGCTTTTTGAGGGAACAACCAATTTGATAATTTTCTATATATTTTTTGTTTGATTTTAGACCATACTCTTAACAACAACCTTCTGATTATATGATGATTAAATTCTTTGTTGACTTCTGCCTTATTGTAGAATAAATATCCATGCCAACCATATCTTTCATTAAATCCTTCCAGATTAATGTCTTTTTGTCTTTCAGTGTTATCCAGTCTTAAATCCAATCTATAATGCAAAAGTAATGGTATAATTTCAGATCTCGAATTCCTAACTCATCTTGCTCTTTGGTATCCTTCATTATTTTTCATCTTATTCACAGCTTTTTTTCCAGCCCAAATGAATTTCAAAATGGCAGTCTCCCATGATTTAAAAGATTTGTCATTAATTAGGACTGGCAGGTTTTGAAAAAGAAACATTATTTTGGCAAGATATTCATCTTGACTAATGAAATTCTTCCCATAAGTGATAAATGTAAAGTTGTCCACCTGTCCAGATCCTTTTTTATTTCTCTCTACAAGACTGCATAATTGTTATTGAAAAGTTCAGAATTCTTTCTAGACAAAGTTATGCCATGACATTTCACCTTTCTACATATTTGGAATCCAGATTTCCTTTGTAGTTCGTTTTTTTTCTTTTTTGGACATATTCAGAGTTATTATAGTTAATAGTTAAAGTTATTATCCATTAAATTGTTGATATTTTCAGTTGGCTCTTCTAAACTGATTGCCAGATCTCTGCATAAGCTCTTATTTTATACTTGTGGCCTTTAATTTGAGTCCCTTGAATTTGTTTATCATTTCTTATTTGATTAATTAAAATTTCTAATGTCAAAATAAGCAATAAAGGGGATAACGGGCAACCCTGTCTGGTCCCCTTTATGATTTGACAGTTTTTAGTTTTTTCACCATATAATAATAATAATAATAATAATAATAATAATAATAATAATAATAATAATAAATTTTCATTTATAAGCCGCCCCTCTGCTTGGCAATTGGGGCGGCGAACAACATATTAAAACAAGGAACAGTTAAAATATGCCCAGATCCCATGCTCTAACCCTCCCACCCTTTAAAAAAGAATTAAATTATGAAGAAATTAAAACCATACATTAAAACACAATACAATACAGCCCCTTGGCCGATCTGTACATAGTAGAACAGGGTGGGAGGTGCATAGTAAAACTCCACCATTGCTGGGGATGTTATTCCGGGAAGGTCTGCTGGAAGAGATCTGTCTTTACTGCCTTTTTAGACTTGGATGTGTCTGGAGTCTTGGAAGCTTGACTACCCTATGTTCGCCTACAAATGGACCTTGAGCTTGTTTGGAGGTTCTAGCAGGGGAGCGCAGCTATCATATACCCTTGACTGAAGAACAGTACACTCCTATCTGGGATGGTCGTCCTCTTCCACCAAGTGTGCAGCTTCGGGAGGGATGCACATGGAGCACATGGATACAAGAATTTGGTTCTTATATATGGCCTGTATCCAATTTATAAACATATCACCAAAGTGCATAATTTTCATTGTTTATATCATAAAGTCACAGTTAACCACATCAAAGGCTTTTTTGGCATCTGAAAATATGGATTCTTTTCATAGTATTCTATTAAATTAATCATTGTTCTTATATATATATTTTCATATGTCTGGAGTAAAAAGCCACACTGATCTTGTATGCTGTCTTGAAGTATCATCCTTAATCTTTAACTAATATTGCAGTGAATAATTTGTAAACCAAATTTAGCAGGGAGATAAGTCTATAATTCTGTGGGAAAGACAAGTCTTTGCTTTAGATATAAAAGTGATATTTGCTTTTGACATTAATCTGATATACCTTTTTGTTTTATCTCATTAAACAGTGAATGAAGAGGGAGACTAAATTCATCCTGTAAAATTTTATAATATATTGCTGAAAAGCCATCTGATCTTGAAGTTTTGCCAGATTTCAAATCATACAAATATTTGAATTCAATATTTTCTTCTGTTGTTTAGTATAGTTTTTTAAAGTCTTGTTTGAAATTATATTCTTTTGGATTTTCTTTAAACAAGTTGGAGTAATATTTGTCAAATACTTTTTGAATTTCTTTCAGGTTTGTAACTTTCTTTTTTTCATCTATTCTTTTTTTTTCTTTTATTTTCCTTAATTTATATGCTAGGAGCTTTCCAGTTTTAATCTCATGTTCAAAATGTTTTTGTCTTGTGAATTTTAACTTTCTTTCTAATTCATCCAATGTTAAAATTGAAAATCATTTTTGTAACAGTTTGATCTCATTATGAATTTCTTTTTTATTTGGGTTTTGAATTAATTCTTGTTCTTTAATTTTTATTTCATCTGATATATATTCCAGTCTTTGGTTTCTTTGCTTTTTCCATTCTGCATTTTTCTGGATAAAGTAGCCATGCATCATTGCTTTAATGACATCCCTGACAATTCTACAATCAGTTTCTTTGTTCAAATTTTCTTTGAAATAAAATTTCAAACATTCTTTGGCTTGATTTATTATCCTTTTACCTTTCAATAGATATTCATTAAGCTTCCATGGTATTTCTTTCTTTCTTTTTTTTTTTTGAATTGTATCAAAATTGGGTTATGATTTGATATTTCTTGGCAATATATCAGTTTCCGCAACCTCCTTATATAAATCTGTTGAAATTAAAAACATGTCGATAGTATGTGTATTGCACTGGCACAAAGGACACAAAACACCTCTTTTGGGTTTAAATAGGGCACAACTTTTATTTTGCTGTACAGGGTCTATTGATAAACCATAAACAATAACAAATTTGTCATGAGTGTAAGTGAAGGTGTAACCACCCGAGTGGGTGGTCCTTCACCTCACATGACAAAACAAGTAAACAAAATTAACAACAAATTTACAAACCCCTCCCCCTGAAATGACATCATATTTTTGTCATATGACATCATGCAATTTTATGACGTCATGCCTTAAATGCATACATCATTTCCTTCCAATTTGTTTTATGCCAATTTCCCCCCCATTTTTAATTATCCTGTTTAAATTATTCTGTGGGGTAGGGGTCATTACCCACCACAAGAGGGGGCCAGCCTAGCTAGGCATCCCCTCTCCCCCCCCAGATCACTTTTGAAATTTGGTCAGAGAGTTCAGTTACGTACATCTCTGACCCCTCTGGAGAGAGGTGAACCCCATCCCCCATGTACAGCTTCAGCTGGTCAAGTTTAATACTGTGCTCCGCTAAGAAAATTCCCAATTTAACAAGGTGCTTAGCCATGTAGCGGTTAAGCCAGCATCGAGCATTATTAATAGCTGACTCCTTCTGCTCTCCAGACCAGCAACACCTTGGCACAAGTTTGGTTCACAAGATCACAGTGCCCGACAAGATCTTTTGGACTTCCTCCATGTCCTTAACTATTTGCTTGGCCAACTGCAAGCATGGAGTCCAAACAAGATCACTCTCCCCAAAACCTGTGGTCGAGGATGTGAGCATGCCAACTCCAAAATCAATGGAAGGAGAGATGGCCACATCATGCCCCTTTGTCCAAACTAATCTGTAAGTCCAATATCTGCAAAGCCTAATGAATTGTTGCAGTGATGCTCCAACAGGTGGCATTTCGCCCAGAAGACCAGGCTGTGTCCCACTATCCAAATTTTGCCAGGGTAAAAGCCAACTGAAACAAAACAAAACAATTAACGTGGCTTATCAGGAGTCCCATTACCCAAGTGTCTAACATAGGACTTAAATGCATGCGAATGCCACCTGCCAATTCTGCAAATATCAGCTTCACTCAAGCCATGAGTAGCCGCAGCTGTCGCAGCTCCAATATGAAAGGAGTGTGAAGAAAAACATTCTGGAGGTAACTCAGCCCTCCTTACAGTCTCTTTTAACATGGCCCTAAATTGGAACTGGGTTAAGGGCAAACCAGACAAATGATAAACAAGTATCTGGCCAAATTAGGCCTAATATTCAAATAGTTACTCACCGCCTCCACTGGGCAATTTTGACCTTGCAGTGCTTTAGCCAAGAAGATAGACTGACCTTTTGCAAACTGGTCAGTCTTAGAACACCTAATGTGAATTTGAATCTCCTGTCTTGTTTTGTTAATATCAGAGATTGATAGTGCCTTGCCAGATTTATCATTACGAGATCGAGGCACAATCTCACGGATTCTTAAAGCAGCAAAAAAGGCTATGGCAAAAACTGCTTTAAATAAAGCCTCTTTCCCAGGCAAGTAACATGTTTGGGCTAAGTGATCCCATAACTTAAGAAGGACAGGGCCAGTTGTCAGCCTTCATAAATCCTTTGTGACAGGGGATTCTCTAGACCATCCTTCAACTGCTCTTTTGACCTTAAAGTCATTAGTAGGATCAAAAAACCCCTTTGCCCTAGAGTAAAATGCCAGGATGGCTAACCTGCCCCTAATAGTGACAGGTGAAAGTCCTGATTGCTTAAGAGATACAATAAAGTGAATGACCAAATCAACATCAAAAGGCCTTTTTAGATCCTCCCCAATTTCTTGCAAAAACTGGTTAAAAGAATTTAAAGCTGTTTGATAGAACTTGCGTGTTGACAGGGCAATGGAGTTTAAAATTGCCCTATGAACTTCTAATCTCCAAGGTTCCAGAGCAACGCCGGTACCTCCAACGGGTATGTCGAAGCTTCAAGAGCCAGCTGCCGGAACCTGGAGAACTGAAAACAAGAGCTGAAAACCTGGAGAACTGAAAACGAGAAAGGTTAAGCAAACCAGGGACATGTTGAGCTTCAAATAACATATTATAATTCAAACATTTTAACACCATTGCCCTCACCAAACCCATAACTTTAGGAGACTTGGAGGACTGAGAGTTTACTACATACACAACTGCCTGGTTGTTGCACCAAAACCGGACAGTCCTGTTAGCAAACTGGCTTGCCCACAAATGCACAGCCACCACAATTGGAAACAGTTCCAAGAATGTGAGGTCTCTAGTCAAATCAATTTTAATCCATGCAGCAGGCGATGCTTCTACAGCCCTCTGGCCATTCCAATAAACACCACCAGCATCAGAATGCACCTGAAAATCTGCCCGAAGGAGCATTTCAGATCTCCAAAATATTATGCCATTAAAATGCTCCAAAAAGGAGTCCCAAACCTTCAAATCCTCACAAATGCCCCTTGTGATTCTAATATGGTGATGCTGGGCAACTATCCCTGCAGTAGCCCTATACAGTATAGCACAAAATGCTCGTCCTGAAACTACAACCCTATAGGCAAAATTCAAAAGACCTGTAAATAATTGAAATTCATGAAGGGTAGCTTTTTGTTTCCCTAACATGATCCCCACTTGTTGTTTCATAGCCACTAGTTTCTCATTGGGCAGATGAGAAATTCCAGCTATGGTATCCATCTCTATGCCCAAAAAGGTAAGCTGAGTATGTGGCCTCTCTGTCTTTTCCTCTACTAAAGGCACACCAAGCTCCTGCATTAATTCCTGAAATTGAACTAAAGTATCTTGATACTGTGAGGAATTAGGATTTCCAGCAATTAGAAAATCATCTAAATAATGAGCAATGGCTCTATTACTAGTTCTCTTAACTGCATACCAATGGAGAAAGGTACTGAATGTCTCAAAAGCTGAACAAGAAATCGAGCATCCCATTGGCATAGCTTTGTCAAAATAAAATTTTCCTTCAAACTGAAAACCCAGTAGGTCAAAATCATCTGGGTGTACAGGAAGGAGTCTAAATGCAGATTTAATATCACATTTAGCTAACAGGGCTCCTGTGCCTAGTTCCTGATCATCTTAACTGCTGAATCGAACGATGTGTACCTAACTGAGGTAAGCCCAGGATCAATGGCATCATTCACAGACACCCCTTTTGGGTAAGATAAATTATGAATCAGCCTAAATTCTCCCTGCTGCTATTTCTTTAGCTAATTTATCCCTCACCACACTCGGCAAATCACTCACAGAATGAGCATTAGGTGCAAAACGATAAGCCCTAGGGCCTGTATAGGGAATAAGAAAACCTACAGAGAAACCTTGAAATAAATATAAAGCAGCCACCCTATTAGGGTAAACCTTTAAACATGCCACCCCAATTTAATTCGTGACGGGGCCTTTTCCCCCAGGTGAAACTGGCTGGGGGGCAGAACCCCCTCCTGTTCTTTTCCTTCTGACACAGGAGGTTCCAGGGTGTCCACCCCCACAGGTGTTACATTTGTGATCAAATCTGCAGGGTTGTCTTTTACACTTGCTGGCATTAAAGTACCAGCATAAGCCAAATTGCCTTCTCTCCTGTGGCAGGCCTTGTATTCAGCCCTCTCAGCAAGGTAACCATCAGGACAAACCCGTTGTCACTCCTGCTCAAGGGGGAGGCCCCCACCATAACGTCAACCCAAAGCTTGGAGTGAACATGCCTCCACGATAAGGAGCAATCATGTGCCACCCTCATCCTAAACTGCTCATTGTATTGGAGTCAAGCTGTACCCCTTGAATTGTGATGGCAATTGGTGTACGCTTTTATCATGATCTCCTGATATTTAAAAAAATCAGGAGATCTGAGTGGTTCCTTTTCCTCTATGACACCTCTGTAAATGGTGAAGCCCATAATCCAATTAATAACATTGCACTCTAGCTTAGGGCGCTTGAGTGCCTGAAACTCTTTTGGCAAACTAAAAAAGATCCTATCCTTTACCATAATCCATGGCTCGGGAACCCTAAAAGTCAAAGTAAATAAATCAATATATTCACCCTTCCAAATCCTTTCTTTAGTGGAAAGAGGAATGTGTGAACCAAGTGGTGTAGACATGCCAGTGTAAGGAGTGGCTTCCACATTCCCCACTGCTCCAGCTAACAGAGGAGCACTGGAAAGAGACACCACAGGTGTGGTGCTAGCAACAGCCAAAGGCTGACCACCCTGCACCCGAGTGTCAGGGGCCTGTGAAGTTGCAGGTGCCTGCACAGATGCATTCGAAACCACAGGGTTGGGCTGATCCAAAGCCACACCCTGACCAATCTGGCTACCTGGAGCCCATACCGAGGTAGGCCAATTAGCATGTGCAATATTAGGAGACAAACCTGAACTTGAAGCTTGCTGGGAAGCTTCACCAACTGACTGCAGTGGTCCCTCAAAGTGTGGCCCTGCAACAGCTTGGGTGTCAAACACAGCAGAGGCAGCAGCAGCTTGATCACCTCTCTGTTCGCCACTGGTCTGCTCCATTGCACCACCTGGAAGAACCACCCCTTGTAAGAGGTTGTATAAATCAGCCATAGTGGGCTGCCCGGACACAGGGGGAACCACACCTGTTTCCCTAAACCCGGGACTTTTTGCAAGAGATCCCACACATCAGCAATAGTGGGGTGCTTGAGCTCCACTGCCAAAACCACCAATGGGCCCGGTGTAGCAACAGCCAGATGAGATTCAGGTGCCATGGGAAGAGACACTTCAGTGTTACTAGCACTCGAGATGGGCTGGCACTCGAGATGGAGGCTGTATCCTGTAGTTCCTTCTGTACAAGTTGATTTCAGAGCGCCACACAAGCCTGAACAGTTTTGCCCAGCTGTGCAACCTGGGCAGAAATCTCATCTTCTCTGCTGCTAGACTGTGAAGGCCTTTTTGAAGCAGAGTGACCTGCACTAGGCACGGCACAAGCCGCACGCCATTTGGATTGGGCCTTACTGCATGGCATTCTGAACTCAGTGAAATAAACACGGGCCCAAAACAAATCACCCAACTGTGGATGATTACCACCAGGCCTTAGTAGGCCACACTTTCCCAAGTCTCACAAGAGACACCACAGCCAAGAAGCATCACTGGCAGCCATAACGGGAAAGGTGTCCACCGAGGGTCCTACATGGATCCCTCACCCGAAGACTGCCATCTTCACACACTCACTGCTGGGGAGAAGTGTAAGCAACCCTCCCAGACAAGAGATGGGTCCCGATCTTACCAGACCGGGTGACCGGGGCATCTCTGGGCCTGAAATCAGGTACCAGGTCCATGCAGCTGGTCAGGATGCCTCCCGCAGAGCCCTCCTCAGGTGTACACCCTCGAGAATTGGGGATGCGGAGGTGCTACAGGTCCAGAAAACCAGCCTCACTCACCCCGCTCCCGCAGGTTGCTCAAGAAAGATACCTGAGCCCCTGGAGCAAGTGAGAGAAAGTAGCAAGACTGAATAGGCAAGAACTGAAATAGCAAAAGCCCAAAAGAGTGCTAGGCCTAAAGCCAAGCAAGCCAAAAACAAAGAGAGGAGCAATGTTACTCTCTCCATCTCAACTCTAAAATAGCTGCCTCCATGTGGCAGCACAGAGCTATGAATAACAAACTCTCACCCCAATTCTCGCAGAACCAAAATCTCTGCAAGACTTGGTTCAAACCAAATCTATTGGGCAAGGCACGCAGGTGTGCTTATTCCCCCATGCACTTTGACCAACCAGGCATCTCCTGTCCTTATTTGGCCAGCACAACAAGAAACCCCTCCCGACTTGTCTTGGGGTATCTTTCTCTTGAGTTCTTATTTTGGAGATGCCAGGGGGCTACTAACGATAGCACATCTAACATTTAAAAAAAACTGTGGAAGTTTGCCTTGGTTTTCTTTAATTTTTTTACTCCAAGGAGCCTCTGTAAATTACTGTATTTATTAACCTATTCCAATCTCCCATTAATATGAGAAGTTCATAGTCCAAATCTAGTATCATTTTAGTAAGTTTTTTGTAAAATTTAGATTTATTTTTCAAGGGGCCATAGATTCCTAGTATCAATACACATTTACCTTCCAAATCTGTTTCCATTGCTATGTAACTTCCTTGAATATAATTAACTATTTATTTCATAGAGATGTGACTGGAGATATACAAAACTACTCCACTTATTTTCTTTTTCTGTCAGTAATAAAATTTTGGCATAATTTATAATTTATCAAATATTTTGTATCTTGACTTCTGATATGTGTTTCTTGTAAACAGACTATTTCATCTCATTCTTTTGCTAGGAGATGGGAGACTTGTTTTCTTTTGTGTAGGGAGTGCATTCCCTGTACATTCCATAATATCATTTTAATCTTGTCTGTTTTGTTGTTCTTGTTATTATTATTTAAATTGTTTATTTTCTTTGATAGAGGGTTCACAATTCTTCTGTAACATTCTGTTTCGAGTCTCTTTTCTGATATCCAGTCGAAAATTTTGTTCTTTCTTTCTATCTTGTTTTCAATTGTTATATCTTTCTTTTTTTATCTTGATCAGTTTCTTCAGAGGTTTCTTCAGATATTTCAAGTTTTTCTCAAAATTTTCTTGTTTTATCTAAAGTATTTGTTTGCATGCTTTCCCTCTTCAAGTAAGAGAGATTCCTTCTAGCATTTCCCATCTAAATTGCACATCTCTCAATTGTAGTTGTCTGGTTAGGAACGTATACTCTCTTCTCTTCTTCAAAATGGCAGATGGAATGCCTTTGAAAATTTTAATCTCTGAATCTCTTATTTTTAACTCTTTTCCTAACTCTCTTGAATGATCTTCTCTCACGTTCTTTTTCTTGTCAGATGAACCACAATATCTCAGGGGAGGTCTCTCTTCTTTGCGATTATAGAGTTAATCTGGAAGATCTTGTCGGTCTCAGCACCAAGAATTCCATTGGTGATATCCATCATTTCTATCAAGAATGGAATTATGATTTCATATAAATTTTCATTGGCTCTTTCTCTTAAGCCTCTTATTTTTGGGTGTTTTCTCCTTTGTTTGATTTCTTTTGTCAAATTTGCACCACAATCTTAGTTTTGTATTGCCTCTATTTCTTTAGTTTTATTTCCAAGCCATCGGTCTTGATTTGTAGTGTCTCCACTTTGGTATGCATCTCTTTCATGTAATCAGCTAATGTTCTAATAGTTGGTTTTAGTTCATCCATTTCTTTTTTGAAGTAACTTCTTCTCTCTTGTCTATACTCTTTAGGTTCTTGCCTGAAGTTTCTTTCCATTTTCTGAATTGCTTTTTAAAAAATTAAATTTGAATCTGCTGTTTTAGTGCTCATTTCAGTGGATGGTCTTCTTGCTTGGGTTAAACTTTGGGTCTGGGCCAGTGTCTGTGCTGCTTTGCATGATATCATTGACATTTTCTCTTTAGTTAAAGTAGAATTATCAATTAGGTGTTAGTGTTATTTAAATTCAGATATATTCTTGATGGTAATTCTTTTTAAGTTAAACTAAATTTTCTTGCTTATTGGTTTTCTTTTCTTTTTATGAAAATATCTGTATTGATTTTCTTTAAAATAAGTTTCCAAAGATTAACAATTTTGGATACTTTTTAAATATATAGTCATTTATTTCTTAAGTCTTAATTCATTTTCCTTCTTATTTACTCTTTCTCTTCTCACTTTTCCTTATTTTTCCTTTTTGATTGGTTGATTGATTATCTTTAATGTTTACTTACAAACAGTAAATTTACACCTTTCATCTTTTATCCAGTAAACAGTATTCCAAGCACCCCAAATTCTCAGTTAAATTAATTAAACTTTTAGAAAACAATCAGCATTTCAAAAATTCATTCCACCATACATCCTCTTTATCATATAACTAACTATATATAGCAAAGGTTTATCTAGTAATTTTTGGTCCTAATTTCTTAATTAAGCCATTAATTATATATTCCCATGAAATGACAAAAACATAATGATGAAATATGTCATACTTCAACAGTTCGTATAATAATTATCTCAAACTACCATGATTCAGATAATTAATTACATTAACCTTATTGCATTTCAGACAAGCTAAGAATCAACAGGGAGGAACTGATCTTTAAACTTCTGCTAACACCTAGAAAGGTTAAATTAATTGATTTAACTATAAGATTTAGAATTTAAGCCAGTCTAGCAAATTAATTTTTAACCTTATTTTAGAAGATAGAGAAGAGAAAAGAGAAAGAAAAAAATAGCAAAACAATTTATTAAAGATTAATTTGCCAAATATCACTTTGTCCTTTAGACATGTAAATATATGTATATAAAATATGTAAATATTTCAAGTTGAACTCAGTTCTTATATGGTATGGTTTCTTTCTCTTTCTCTCCAAGAATCTTCCTTATGGAGTATTTCAAATCTTCCTCTTAAATAGGTCTAAATAAGCCAGATGGGTTTAACAACTCAAATTTTTCTTATCCCAGTCAGTAGGTAATCAGAATATGACGAAAGTGAGCTAATCTTTTAAAATGTCTAGTATTTTGTCTAACATTTTGAAAATAATCAGTTCAGTCTATCAGTCCATGGAGGATAGATAAAAGTCTGCCAAAGATTATATTCCAAGCAAATCTGGACATGTAAAGAAAAGAGGGAAAAAAAAGACTAAAAAGATTGTTTATAATCCAAATTCTTCCTCCTATTTTCACTCCTCCCTCTTCCATGTCCAAGCTTGCTTTCCTTACAATATGTTTTGAATATAAGTTGAATAGGTAAAGTGATAGGATGCAGCCTTGTCTGACTCCTTTGCTAATTGGGAACCATTCTGTTTCTCTGTGTTCTGTTCTGATAGTAGCCTCATGTCCTGAGTAGAGATTCCTCATTAGAACTATCAGATGTGTTGGCACT
>CM034706.1:114505104-114525550 GCA_020142125.1 Phrynosoma platyrhinos
TCTTCTAGCTGCTGGGTCTTGGAATCTCACCACTGGAGGCATAGGTGCAGATGCTATTGGGGGACCTCTCATCTGAGCTGCTGGAGCCAGTGCTGGCCGGGGTGCATCCACCCTTGGTGCCGCTGCTCCCGCCTGATCTCCTCTTATCAGGTTCATCATCTCTTTGAGGGTTTGAGTCAAGGCATCCACCTTTCCTTGCAGTTCCTTCACTTCTCCATGCATCTCTTCCTCATCCTCTGAGTCATCTGCTGGTTTTTCAACTGGATCGCCCACGCCGACATCCCAAGCTGAAACTCTGCCAGCTCTCCGTCGTTCGCGTTTTCGCCCCTGTGAGTGTCCCCTGGGAGGGAACCACCTGTCTTCACCGGTACTAACAGGGGTGTCTTCCAGCGCCCATTCTCATTCCTTGGGTCTGGCCCCTTCCATCTGAGGTTGCTCTGTGACCTCAGAGGGCACTGTGGCTGACGGGGTGTCAGCCCCTTCTGTATGAGGTAGATGTTGTTCAGCCTGGCTCGAATCCATCGCC
The DNA here is from genome assembly GCA_020142125.1 of Phrynosoma platyrhinos. Classification (NCBI taxonomy): domain Eukaryota; kingdom Metazoa; phylum Chordata; class Lepidosauria; order Squamata; family Phrynosomatidae; genus Phrynosoma; species Phrynosoma platyrhinos. The sequence continues at coordinate 114,505,631 of CM034706.1, forward strand.
CCAGACTTACAGGAGTTCTGGCTTACTATCAGATTTTGCAAAATCAGAACTCTGTGAAATCAGTAAACCAGCCAATAGCAGCAATCAGGAGTTTATTGAATACACAAAGTCAGTATTTCACATCACTGCGTTTAAGCCAGAACTGCCCCCCCAACATTACAGTCCCATAATTAAACTCAATCAAACCATTACTCCACCCACTGGACATTTAGGCGCGCAAACCCATCTCCACCTACATTTCTCAAAGTTTCTCTTCCCCCATTACATCACCCCCTTCTGAGCTCATCTCATACCAACGGCTCTAAGGAGTACCATCCTCCCTTCCAGTTCTCAGCATTCCAAAGCGCCCGTTATCAAAACACCCAGCAGATACACACATCCCATCCCCCCAAACCTTCCAGCTTCTTCCAGACTATTCTATTTAACAATCATCCCCACAACCTATTCTGGCAGAACCTGAACCCAGATTCTGACAATAATAATATGACTACTGCAGAAGTTGGAAAGGATTCAGGCTGAAGTTTACTTAATGCTTTGTAATGTCAGAGATGCACTCCTAGCAGTATTTATCAGTATGTGTCCAATAGAACAGACTGTGCATTGTTATTAGCTGAAATAATTGGCTGAGAGGGCTGCAGCTATAGCAAATTTAGGGCGTTTACAGATTGCCAGAAATAATGCAGATTGAGGCCACTTTAACTGTCCTGGCTCAGAGCTAAGGAATCATGGGAACTGTAGTTTATTGTGGCACCAGAGCTCTCATGCAGAGAAGGCTAAATGTTCCAGAAAAAAAATACAATTCCCATGATTCCCTAGCACTGAGCCAGGACAGTTAAAGTGGCCTCAAGCTACATTATTTCTGTCAGTTTGTAAAGGCCCTTAGTCAGGATCACTGTTTCAGGCTGTAGCTCCCAGTACTCTGATAGAGGTCTACCTGAACAGTAATTACTGTACATGCCTGTTACCTACAAGATGTATTTTGAGAGAGTTCCAACACTGGACATAAAGTGCTAGGATTATTAGAAGTGTCACCAAATTATTTTAAGAGATTGACATTCTCTCCTGTTGTCAATTTGAAAGTGATGCCTACTGTCCTGCACCACACATCAAGGGTCAGTAGACTTTTGACTCTTGATTGTATATTTCTACTGAAACCACCACTTGGAGTATGATTAGTAATGGGTACTCTACTCACTAACATACCAGATAGTAGATCTTCCTTTGCTCAAAGAACCAGCACAGATAGTGGACTATCATATAACCAGGATAGACTATCAGTCATTCTGGGAGTGTGGCTATAGTTTTCCATTTTTGCTTTCCATTTTTGTAGATTGTTAAATGTCTCATATCAGGGCTGGATACCTCTGAATACTTCAATCAACTGTACAGTTAGTCGAAAAATAAAGAAACAGGTCCTGGACTCAGACCTCATGCTTCCTTCCCCTTTCCCCCATTGGTACATTGGCAAGAAAAAATGTCCCACATCAAGTAGGAATTACCTGTCTAAACACATGGCTTCTCTTTCTTTTTCTCCCTCATTATCATCACATCCATTCTCAATCCAAAATACTCTTGGCCATCAATGGAGAATGGATGGACTCACATAAGTTGTTGGACTCCAGCTCCCATAATTAATCATGCTGACTAAGGCTAATGGGAGTTGCAGTTTGAGAACATGAAGGAGAGCTATGACAATAATCCTAACAGATAGTTCCCATTCTGCAATAGATGCAGGAGTGAGTGAAGGAAGAAAGTGTTGTTGTTGTTGTTACTGTTGTTGTTGTTATCCATGCTTGAGTTGATTTTGAGCCATGGTGACCCTGTAGATGAGACATCTCCAAGACTCCCTGTCCTCCATTGCTCTACTCAGTTCCTGCAAATTCATACCCGTTACCTCTTTTATAGTGTCCATCCATCTAGCATGTGGCCTTCCTTTCTTTCTGCGTCCCTCAATTTTCCTAGCATTATTTCTTTTTCCCAATGAGCCATGCCTTCTCTTGATGTGTCCAAAGTACGACAGCTTTTGTTTAGTCAGCTTGGCTTCTAGAGAGATTTCTGGTTAGATCTGTTCTATGACCTATTTGTTTAACTTCTTAGCTGTCCATGGTATCCTGAACTCTTCTTCAGCACCACATTGATTGTGGTTGCACATTGAAGAGGAATACAGCTGAGAGAAAAGAACAATGGTAGAGGAATAGGAAAGATAAAAGGATAGTCTAGGAAATTTGTTGTTTATTGTTTGCTAATGAAGTCCTTAAATTTAATGTGTGCAGAGTCTCTCTCTCTAATGTTTGTGAATATATTCTTATAAATTAGAAAACACAAATAGAATTGGAATTTGTTACTGTATGTTTCAGCAGATTCTTCATCCAGAGATTTAGAGATTTCCAACAACTTGAAAATATTTTTAAAAAATCCCAAAAGCAAACTTTGATTTTGCCATTTTATATAAGGGACACCATTTTATTATGTCATTGAATATAACAGGACTTGAGCATGTATGGATTTTGGTATCACAGGGAGTCCTGGAACCATACCCCAGTGTATACCAAGGGCACATTGTACTTCTTTAATAATTTGATGATGATGAGGCAGATGTTGATAAGGATGATGATTACAATATGCATTGGGAATAGTAAAGGGTTGGGGGTATCCTAGAATATATATTATATATATAATGTACCATTTAAAAAAATGTCTATGTAGATACTATTATGTAAACATGTCTTGTATTTTGCTAATGCCTTTTAAAGAATATCTAAGAGAACTCTGCAGGCCAATCACATAGCAAAGCTGCCAGTGAGACTGGACAATCCATCTAAAATTCCATTTTGAAAAGACATTTCATTTCCTTGTATAAAGCATTGAGAATCAACCCAGTGAATATCTGCTGAAAGCAATTGCTGCATGCATGATGCCATGTAATGAAATCCTCTGCCCTTGGTGGTTGGAAATCAATATTTCCTTTATCCAATGGTTGAAATAACAAAACAGAGATTATACAGATCTAGATGAAAATATATCTTATACTCAAATAGCTAAAATATTAAAAATAATGTTTTACTTCAGTGCAGCTGAAAGAGCCCTTTGGGCTCCCAGTGACCATTTGAAAGGGTTGTGCACATCAGCATTTTGCTTATGACCAACTTGTTATGAGCAATAAGAATTGAATCAAAATAGTGACTATTGTAGGAATGGCTCTCATTTCTAATGCTCGAATCTTGCACAGCATATAGTAAATTGGAAGCAAAGCCAAGTTCATGGATGCTTCTTGTGCATATCATTTGCTTTGTGGTGCTCCAACTTTAATAACATTTTGTAAATAGACGTGTTAACAATTTCCAGTTCTAAACTGTGTCTTCACTCATTTTCAATACTCATTTTCAGTACCCATGTACTTCAGATAAGTACATGGTAAAATCCAGAGTCTTGCAAATACCAAAGGGCAACTGTGGGTTTTTTTTTAATTATGGGTTTGGGAATTAGGCATGTTCTGATTTAGAAAGTGAGCTGAATGAATCACTGTCTCTTCATTAATAAGACAGAAGCCTAGATCATGTCTAGATCAACCTAGACAACTTGGAAGCCTTAGGCATCACATCCCCAATGAAGGATGAGGCATCCTAAGCCTAAATATGATTAAGGTTGAGGACACATCGTGTATCCAGAATACTGGGACAGCTGGATTGACTATAAAAATGCACAATTTGTTTCTAAAACCTGCTGATTAAAAAAAAGAAATGGCCCAGTTGTGATTTCTAATACAAGTGATTCCATCCATAGCTCATTGATATTAAGCTTTCTGACTTCCAAGCCTTCTAGTCTGGGTTTTGACTACTGTGTCTTCTGTTGTGACAATATATCTATAATATTAATAGTAGGAATAGCAGGAGCAGCAATAGAACTAATGTTCTAGCTAACACAATTTCTGTGCAATGGACAAGTGATAATGTTTGAAAGTTATGCACAGGAATTAATTTATCAAAATGTATTAGTTAATCAAAATATATTTATTTTTTGTTTCTCAGAAATTCTATTCTATATTGCATGTAATAGTTTAATTTTAATTTATTTTATTTTAATTAGGAACCTTTTCCTGATGCATCATCACAGGAGAGGAGATTCATTTATTTCATTCCACATAATTTATAATTTATATTTCATCATTTTAATCATATTTCCTAGAGAGTATAATATAATATTATTAAAGAAACAAAAAGCTTGATTAACATTATTATGAACAGCATAACAGATTGTTTGTTATGAGAATAATTCATTGTTGTTTAATTCCTTTCTTCCTAATGGATAGTTATTTACACAGATTGCAATAATATGTACAATTTAGCTGGAAAAAGTTGAAGCTCTCTTGAATTCAGTAGGGCTTGCCAATAGACATATATAGGATTGCAGTGTAATTTGATTCCTCCAAGATTCATAGATTTTATTACAATATCTCATGTGATTTATTGCAAGCTAGATGATGATTTTTTAAAACAAACAAACAAACAAACAAACAAAACCAGAGGTTTATATTCACTAAGAATATACTTCTACTGACTGAATGGTATCTTTCAGTGGGACCAGTACATACTTAACCCCCATGTGCTGTCAATTTAGGGTTGTGAGTGGTACTGCAAGGTGGCAGAGAGGAAGTCTATTCTTTCAGCAGAGATCTACTTGTACAATAATCTCTAGATTAAATCTAGAGATTACAGTGGAATCACATTCTCTCTCTCTCTCTCTCTCTCTCTCTCTCTCTCGCTCACACACACACACATACACACAGAATATAGTTATGTGCTTTATTCCTCTTGCTGACATTTGAAACAATTTGTTATAAATTTTGCTGCATAATCCAGATATGTCAATTAAATGTTAGATTCATTCTGCTATAATGAATGCTGTCATTTTCAAAGTCATCTGTTAACATTCAGTCTTTTTGTGCCACTGACTGCAATTTTCATACCTTTAAAAGACAGATGCCTAGAGGTACTTATTGGCTAAGCTTGGAAAAAATTACTTCTTGGATTACAGTTCTCTGAGTACCACAGCCATCATGGTCATGCTGGCTAGGAGATTCTGGGAAATAATCAAAATAGCAATTTTACCAATCTGCTGTTGGTTAAGATACATGCTGTGCTGTCTGGGTGAGATGATGGAAATGTTGGAGAAACAGCTGAAGTTCAAATAGATAGGCAGAGCTTAGTCAACTTCCTCCCTTCCTAATCTTTAACATTGGGGAACTGTAGAAGCTGGGGGGAAAGCTACATCTGTTGCATAGCTTGAAAGATACTGTGATTAATATTATTCTACTGGGCACTAGTATATTGAGATCTGAGTCTTGCAAGCTAGAAAAGTATTGGGCAAAATCAAAGCAGTTGTTGAAATTCTAAGGGGGAGACAAGGGGAGGTTGGACTACCTAATCTTCTAGCCATGAGACCATAACAGACAAAACTGAATCCATTGCATAGACTTTCTGTGACAATTCTTCTGTAACAAATGACACAGTAACACGATGCAGTTGTAAAGTTCCATTCCCTTAGAGAAGCACTCATATGCAGGGTTTGAAGAACAAGAGTATTGTTGGAGGAATTTCAAAAATAAGGAAAGAACTAAACATCTATTTTCTTCTTTCAAGGACTTCATTTGCTGTGATATATAGCATCTGGAGGGCTAATAGCCCCAAATTTATGGCTACACGGAGGGTAAAAGTGGCATTTTTGTAAAGTAAGGGAGGAGAACAGAGATATTTTTCATCTCTCCTGAAATTTCTCTCTCTCTCTCTCTCTCTGTTTGTTTGTTTGTACCGGGATATCCTGATTCCCAAATCCTAACCCCACTCTCTTTTCAGAATATTTACTGTGGGCCTATGCAAGCCAATTCCTTCTCCCATTGTCTTCTATTTTCCCTTTTCATTCTGCATTCAGTCGTCAGGTGGAGATTTAATATCTCAGCAACTCTCAGCCAGAGGCTTTACTGTCAGAACAGTCCTAACACATGAATGCTTTGAGGAATTCAGAATGAAACAGAGGTATTCCTTTTTCCAGAAGAGAGAATTTCCACCATCAGGGGACACATTCAGCCTTGTACACCCTCCAAGCCTTTCTCAGGCTGACTGGCTTGCTTGCTTATTTATTTGTCTGGTTCCTATGCCATCTTTCTACCTCAGTCTTTTTTCTTTTCTTTTTTGGCAGGGGGAACATGCCTTTGGGACTATAGTGGGTCACACACAGATCTGTCTCCACTGGATACAAGCCTCTTTTCTCTCTGCAGAAGCTCCAAAATTGGCCTTCTCATTGAGGCAAGCTTGCCATATCTTTTTTGTCTCCCATGAAAAACAACAGGTAAGGGGAAATAAAGGAACTGAAAAAGTAAGACTATATCAACATCACTTGACCTGGTTGATTCAAAAGTGGATAGGAATGAGTGTCAATGGAGGGGAAATAGACTGGCACAAAGGCCAACTTTTGAATCAGGCCAAGACATTTCAAGACCTCAGCAACCACATGTCAGAACTTGTCTATAGTCTTACCATAATAGTTGAACTTATTTATTATTTATTGAAAGTATTTCTTTACCATCTTTCCACCCACAGGAATACCGAAGTGATGCACAAAATAGCTCTTAACATTTTTTTAAAAACCCAGATCAAAACAGTTTTTTTTTTAAAAAAATAAAAATAAAAAGTCTACATTTCATTATCTCACTCTCTGTTCTTGATCAGACTCAATCCAAAGAGCAATAATAAATTTCTTCCAAATATATATTAAAGAATAATGGCAAAAAATAAATTGCTGTTTCCAGTTTGAGTTAGCTCACTGAATCTCTGAGAATTACATAAGTGCTGACTTACCATTCAGCAGCTGACTCAATGGTTCTACTCTTGATGGGTTTCACCAATGGATATATATATATATATATATATATATATATATATATATATATATATGGGCCACTTAAGTTATTGCTGGGCATTAGGCTATCCATTCTTTTTCTGTGTTAACAAACATTAATATTATCCACTTATAATTCCTATTTATTTATTAAATAGGGGAATCAACCATGACTATAGCTTTCTCAGAGAGAAATCAGTAGAACATAGAACTTAGACAATCCTTAACATACTCAACAATGGTTTGAACAGAAAACACAGTACTTTCCACAAAAGCAACAATCCTGTTTTCTGCTGCTGTCCCATTTATACATTATATACACATATTGTGGCACTTTTACATCAGGGTATTTCCATGTGTCAAGACACCCTTTCTCAATGACGATGAGAAAAAAAAACTGTGAGCATTTTTCACACCCTTACATTCAGTGCATGTTTCATTTTGGGCTATATACACTGAAATATTAACAAAAGCTCTAGAATTGTTAATCAAGAATTAGTGGATTAACCTTAGGATAAAAAAAGAAACTATTTTTAAGAACCAGGAGCCTAGTGTATCATTGAAGATGGTCTGTAGATAGTTGGAGGAAGGAAAAGAGGAATATTTATATTATGACTTATCATCCTGAATATCCTAAATTGGCAATGGTGTGAATTCTGCTTAAATGAGATTTGCATTATTCACTCCTCCTCCCATGTTTGAATAATATAGCAATAAAATATTTAATTTAAATGAAATATGATATTTGGCTCCCCTCCCAATATTTTGGCAAGATACCTGCATGCATGAGTGTTGGTTCTGTTGTCTAGGCAATTTATTCAGGTGCTGAAAGTTTCTTTCAAGGACTTGCTTAAAGAATGTTGAATGGCAGTGAATCTCTGAGATGAAATTACAGCCCTCACTAAATCTTTTTGCTTTACTTGTACTCAGCATTTGCAGGATCTACATATAACTAAATGCATCAACTTCATTTCAGTGTTGGAGGTTTACTGCTTCCTGAAATTCAGGCATAGAGCCAGCTGCTTCCTCCTATAATCTTGGGGCCAGAATCTCTCTCTCTCTCATTCTTTGTATGTGTGTGTGTGGGGGGGGGGAGGGGGAACCATGCAAGAGAAAGACCATGAAGTAAAATATAACAATGAATCTTACAATGCTATCTACAAGTTAATATGGAAATGTAGCAATGCGTATATCTGTCATTTAACTTCTTAAGTGGCAACACAGAACTAATAAATGGACAAATTAGTATTGAAGTAACACTGCATAGTAATTTGGGTATTTAGTGTTAATAAATGTCTGCTTATTGTTATGTGTCATCTGTAATTGAATTCTGCTAATGCTAATAAATTGCTCTAGACAAAGTCTGTGCTCAAGTGGCATCACTAAACAAATCCCTTAGTAGCTCTCCATGTCATTGAGAGGGAATTTCAAATTCATATTGTGCTAAGGCCTGAATATATCACTATACTTAATAAAAATGTATGTATTCCAGAGAACAAAAGGGAATTGAAATATAAGATAGCTAAAAGCTATGAAGAGATTACACAAGGATTATTTTAAAAATATTGAAATATGTTTCCGAACAGAAAGACAGTAGTGAAGGGGCCATTATATTGTTTCTTTTGCCTCAGAGCAATGAGGAATGAGGATTGGGAGTTCTATGAAGCATCTTCACAGAACAAAGTCTTCCCATCATCCTTGTTAGGAAAGGCACAACTGAGCATATTGAAAGTGCCTAAAAGAAAACAATGGAACCTTTCCCTCAAGGAACAACTCTTGCTCTCTTAAGAATGTTTGGAGATTTGCACATTTTAAAAAGAATGTTCAGAATTTTACAACCCCCTCCCCCAACTGTGACAAGAAAAATGAGATTTTAAAAACAATTAAAATCTGGAAGAAAGTAAACCTGGCCAATTTACCATTCTAGTTTGTCCATTCCAGGGAGAGGAATGTTCATGCCTGGCTCTTAAAAGTCTCATTTTGAACCCATGCCCATAGTTGTGGTGCAGAATTAGGGTTGTCACTTCTTTGTTTTCCCAATAATTTTGTTGTTCTCTTTATCTTTTAACAACTAGATGGTCTACAGGCAAAACATGGTTCCCACCAGCCTGGGAATAGCTGTAGCTGGTGAATATGGTTGATACAATTGGCTTTCAATTAAGTTCAGATTGTGTTTATAAGAACTTTCTGAAATCCACATATTTCTTCATAAATGGGATGGAGGGGATCCCCCCTCAAATATTTTTTTTTTTAAAAAAATGCAATTAAGAGAAGCTGGTTGATTTTCCATCCCTTTGGTAGGATTCCAAATTCTCTTTACTTGGCTCATTTATAAAGTTCTACCTTTGGAAATAGTCAGAACTTAGAATAGTTACTTTTTAAAACTACAACTCCCTGAATCCTTCAGCTAAAATTAATGTCCCTCCTGCTTGGGGATACCTTGCAATTCAGAATACATAAGCATAGAAAGGTACATTCTTCAGAAGGAGTGGTTCTGCCCCAGCATTGGCACTGAACTGGTACCTCCCAATGGAGATGGAAGTAGAGTACATTTCTGATGTTTCATCATTTCTGTTGCATTGGTTTACGTACAAGTTGTGCGTTGCTTTATTCTGTCTGACTGATTCAGTTCAAATCCGCTGGGCCCCTAGGGTTGGGGGGTAAATGCCACCCTGGGAAAAGGCATGGCCACCTCTGAGATCCCTCATCACTAGACACTTTCTCCCTTGGGTAATCCACACTCACATTCTGCACAGAGGTAGCCCAAGCCATTTTGCTGTCTGACAAGAAGATGCCCACTCACATTCCATATTTAGAACCTAAACCGACAATAGGCACCATGCTACTGAGGGAGTGGAAAGCAGGCACATCTCTCTCTCTCTCTCTCTTTCTCACACACACACACCCACACACCCACACACACCCCCCTATTCCCAACATCTTTCCCTGACCCCCAACATCTACCTCCTGGGATCACTTCCCCACCTGCCTAATGACAGAGCTGGTCCTGAAACACCTTTCCTGTTTTTGTTTTGTTTTGTTTTTGTTTTGTTTTTTCTCAGAAGATATAATAGAGTATGCTTCTGTATTCTTGGTATTTTTTATTTTATTTTATTTTATTGGTGGGGTGGAAGCCTGAGTATGTGGGATCACCTATGGAATATCACACATAGAATGTTTCAAATTTGCAGTTCACCACCTTCAGGCCCTATATTGGGAGAAAACTGGATTTAAGTAAATAATAATAGTAACAACAACAACACTTTCCAGTGGGCTTCAATACTAGAAGTGAATTTAGCTGGAAGAAAAGAGCCTTAGAGTAAGGATCTAGGATAAATTAATGTTTTCAATGTTCACATTAAAACTGGATTTATTGAACCTATCAGTGAACTGGATCATGTCCATATGTTAAAAGAAACATTTATTTAAATTTTGCAGTGTGATTTACAATTCAAAAATGTAGGCAAATACATGCAAAGTAAGGAGTGTGTATACATGCTGTATACATGACTTTGTTTCAAATTAGATTGGCTTTATGCCTGGACCTACCAGTATGTCTGTCTTCTAAATATTATGCTATCTGACAAACATCTTACTTTTTACTCTACAGACACACAGTTATTTCAATAATATTCAGGTTTTAGGGGCTTGAATCTGGCAAAATATATATCAAATTAATGCTCAGCCAATAACAACACACACTAAGGAAAGACAGGGAGTGGAAACTGGAGGGTTCAGCTTTCAGAGAAATGCTTGATGGGACATACACTCAGACAAGAAATGTAAAAGATGTATGGGCCAATTTTCCTGTGGGAAGAGTTTGGAAAAACATGTTTGGGGCAAACAAACAGGTGTCACACTAGACAACAACAATGGATCTGGAAAAGGAAAACACTAGTGTGCTTTGGGAAAAGGACACATCCTAACCAAAACACACTAGGTAAGCATTGCTTGTCACATGGACAAGGACATCAGCAACATGGGTTGAGCTGGAGGTCTGGGAAAATGGGACTCAGCCAATCATCTGCAATGTACACACCCAAGTGGGTGGTAGCTTGGGGGAACAACAGAAAGCTTTGTTCATGTGTGCAAAGAGAGAGAGAGGGAGTTTGGAAGGTTTTGGTCACAATTCGCTGTGTGGTGTGTTGCTAGCTTTTGTTTTGTAAATAAACAACTGTAAATATTTCTAGTTGTAGAATAAAGATAGTTTTCTTAGACTACAACTGGTGTGTTTCCTGACTGCTGGAAAGGCTGGAGAACTCAGGCAGTGTCATCAAGATCCAGAGGAAAAGTCTGGAGGCATGCAAGAAAGAATGTCAGCTTTTCCTGTCAACTCTGCTGTTTGGTAACTGTAACACACATCATCCACCATCCACTGACATCAGCATCCTTCCTTTCTTTTGGAGTTTTTAAATTTCACTTCACCCACAATTAAAGAAATCATGTAAAAATAGAGCCCATGACCACCTTCCAGTAAAGGAGCTAAGGTTGGTAGAGCATAAATGTCTTCTGGTGTTTTAATTACATTTTAACTGAAATATCCATAATATTGGGATAAATTATTGACATACATAAAACTTTTAAATACAATAATATCTGCTTTCCATCAATATATGCATTTTTTATTTTGCTTGGGGACAGCAAAGGATTCTTTGCAGCTCCCTTCACACATATAATGAACAGGTAAGGACACTATTTCTCCCTGGTCCAATTCTGCTCCACTGTTGAATGTGTAAATATTAGAATTGCATGAGTAGGCCCAATTAGTCTTAGAGCCTCTGCAGGCCAACCCAAAGGGCCAGCCTGGAGGTAGAGTTGGGGCAGGACAGCCACATGTTGACCACCCCAACCCCACGCTGACGCCATCCCAACGCCGCATGCCCTTACGCATGGCACGCAGCATCAGGATGCCCTCCCAACTCAGTGTTCTGACACAGTGCACTGAAAAGGGCAAGGAAGAGCTGCACACTGGCTTTTGAGATGGCCTTTTGCCACCCCTAAAAGGAGCAGCATTTTGCCACTCTTTTCAGGGCAGCAAAAGGGAGGACTGGGGCCGCAGCATGGGGTTGCCGCGGACCCGATTCATCACTTTCCAGGGCGGCCCAGAGTCGCCCATTTGCAGAGACCCTAAGTTTTTCCCCTTGATGGACAAATTCTTTTGCCTTTAGTGATGACTTCTACACACTGCATTAGGATAATCATACATACACCTCAGGAGTATGGGATCATACTGTGGGGAAGCAGGTCACCTGTAATTGGGTATACATATGTGAAAGATATATTTGTCTCTCTTATTTTATCTCTTTTCCATCCAACATTTGGCCAACTTTTCTTTCTCTCTGTTTTCATGTACTTGTTTCTTTAACTTAGTTAATTCTGAGACAAAGCAGATGGTGCAAAAGGTCTCTGCACCAGGACTGTACCACCACCATTCATTCCACAGCTGCAGAGGCTGCATATACCCAGCCTTGATGTGAGCTGCTGCCATAGTCCTGAACCAGGTGCCAAAAAGGAGCAGTATTTTACTGCTCCTTTTTGGGCCAGTTCTTTGAGAAACAGCCTCACCCAGAACAGCTTTGGACAACGTTTGGGGGATGCGTCATTTGAATGCCATGCCCCCAACATGGGCCAATGGAGGTCCCTTTGGGCCATCTTTTTGAGGGCTCTATCACTACTACTGTCAGCCAGAGGACTCTTTCTTCATCTACCCCTAGACTGTGGAATAACCTGGCAGGAGAGATTTGACAGCTGAATATACTGTCTGAATTTAAAAGAGCATTGAAGGTCAATCTCTTTTTGTAGGCTTATCCAGAAGATTTTTAAATTGTGAATTTTAAATGATGAATTTTAGATGAGATTGTTTTAATATGTGCTCATCTTATTCATCTTTTTAAATTGTTGTGTGTTTTAACTGATGTTGTTTGTTTGTCAATTGTTGTTGTCCCCCACCTCTATCCATGGGGTGAGGTGGATAAGAAACAACAAGAACAACAACATAAAATAGCTTTTCCCTACTAGACAACCAGCTGCCCTAAGTGCTATTAGTTGACAGAAAGGCATGGTATAAATTTAACAAACAAAACAACAGAGCTTTACTTTCTATTGTTAAATGGCATTACTCCTTCAATTTCTGTTTCAGTTTCAAATACTAGTGTTAAAACTTGCTTTTATAGAAAAATTATCCAGAAGTGAATGAATTAATTGTAATCACATCTTTCCCTCAGAGGAAGGATTATCACAGTGAATGCATGTAAATGTTTTCATAGGAGCCAATTTTTTCATTAACAATTTCCTCTGCAAATTGGTTTTTAATTATGTTATTGAATTTCTTATTCATGCTCCTCATTCAATTGATTTCTGTCCAATTTACCATAATAGAGTTGTGTCTATGGTTTCCTAAGTCAACTTCCTGTGTTTGCTGAGACAGAAGGCAGATGACTTTAATAACATTCTGCCCACACAGGGTTTCAGCATGACTGTGGTGGTACTTTGAAAGATAGTGATGATGTGTCTATCTGCATGAACCCAGGCATATACATGAGTTTGTCACTAACCTTTAGCTGTGAGCTGCCATGCTAAAAAAATTAATAGGGTTGTGATCCCCCCCCCCCCCGGCAGGGGCTAGTCCGAAATTGGGAATCCATGAGAATTGACAACTTCAGGTGTACTTAAGGAGCTCTATTCTCTGGGTTCAGTTGTGACAACTATTCATAAGTCTCCCACCCAAGACACAGAGGGGTAATTAGCAATATAGAACAAAAATGTTTCCCAATATGGAAAAAATATATAGGTAATAAACTCTGAGATACTTGACCAAAAGATATCTTTTTATCCCTTCATTTCACTAACAATTAACTCCTGGTTTCTCCTAGGCATCCCACTCAAACTTTTTGTTTCCCTGGTAACCCTGTCCACACAGCCACCATCTCACCTCTAACTTGCTGTGCCCACCACTACCAACCTCTGTTGGCCTTTCTCCTTACAACTCCCTTCCTCCTCTCTTCACCCAATCGCTTCTGGTGTTTCTGTTTCTATATCACAGGTATCCATATTCCTGCATTCACCTTGGCTGTCCTTGTTAGCATACCCTATAACCCCTACAGTTAAATATAAGGTTTTCATATTTAATATGTGGAACAAGATTGGAAGTCATGAGAAGTTGGGAATCAAAATGATCTAAGGAAGTGAAAAGGCACCAGTTTTGGGGTTGCTTGCCCAACAGCATGCCCATCCTAGAAGAGAACAAAAACCAGCACTATGGGTAATGCAAACAAAGCACATTCCTCCTACCTGCTGATTTTGCACTTCCCATGGGAACAAAGGGAGGCATTTGTCAAAATGACAGAGACCGTACACTGTTCTCCCTCTTTAAAGTTCCCCTCCACTTCCTCTGCCTGTCAATCATGAAAGGTTTGTTTCAGATCACATTGATGCCTTAACATCTTGATGCTACATATACTTAAATTTTCGAGACCATTTTGTTCATTCCTTGGGGGAACCATCAAAGATTTGTCACACCATTTGGATAAATAGCACATGCCCCAAGTGTAGAAAAAAATGTATAACCTCTTCAGTGAAGACAAGTTTGAGTGCTTCCTTGCATATTTCTAAATAAAAACTCATTATTTCCTCAGAACTGAGTCTCTTGTTTTTCTTGCTCTGTGCCTTCAAGTTGGTCCCAACTTATGGCAACCCTAAGGTGAGGTTTTCTCATTCAAGATTGTTCAGAGGAGGTTTGCCATCACCTTCCCTTGAGGCTGAAAGAGAATGACTTGTGCAAGGTCATTCAGTGGGTTTCATGGCCAAGCTGGGATTCAAACCCTGTTCTTCAGAGTCATAGGGGTTGTAAAGACTGGCAATAAATGCTAGCCTGGGGCTGGAGTGGGGGCATAGTGACCACACGCTGGCCATCCTGACTCCATCTCCAAGCCAGCATCACACCACCTGCCCGACCAGACAACAAGGGTGGCTTTTTGCTGTTTTGAAAAGGAGCAGCATTTTGCTGCTTCTTTTAGAGCAAGAAAAGTGCCACATCAGGGCCACAGCATGTGGTTGCTGTTGCCCTGATACAGCACTGAAAGAGACAGCATAGGGCCACTCCTTTGGGGAGGTCTGTTTTGCCCCATAGTTAGTACTGGTATAAATAGGCACAAAAGATCCCCACATTACCCACCTTTCACATGTCTCCTTTTGCATAATAAATTCCCCAATATTCAAAGGAGATGCTGACACTGCTGGTGGGGACTCCACACCCCCCCTTTTTTTTAGTGACATTCTCCTTTCATTCCGTTATCAAAACCCTTCAATCTTCCCTTTTACCTTCATTTTCTGTATCTTCCTCCTCTATTTTCTCTGGTTTGTTCTTGCTTACTTCTCACTCATTGTTCCATCTTCTCACCCTGTCTCTGACCTGTACTTCCCCTTCCTCTGTCCTTTGTCACATCCACCTCTGCAGTTCTTCCTCCCTTTTCCAGCTTGCATGCACTGTGACAAGTGTCGGAAGAGATTCCTGAGGTAAAGCATTACAGATGAAGAAAATGTTGAGAGATAAATCCAAAATAGCTTTAAAGGGTTGTTTGGGCATTCAAATGAAAATTACTTGATATGATAAATTCACTTGGAAACAACAGAAACAGGTTTATCATGCAATAATCAATGCAATAATATAGGTCAGTTTAGCTCAGTATTTACCTTTTTTCAACCTAAGAACCACTTTCAGTTCCACAGACAGCATTGATTTTTTTTACTCTTTGTTTTATTTCTTTACTGTACATGTTAATATTTCTCTTCTCTTTCTTTTTTCCTTCTTGCCTTATTGTTTTTCTCTGATTGTATCCTTCACTTAAAAAAATATTACCTTCCCCTCAAATGATTCTTTCCTGGAGCTACCCTTCAGATGAGACTTGACTCAACAGTTTTTGATTTTATTAAGTGGTTCTTGGGGTTATTTGATACAGCTGTATAACAATAAGAATGATATTTATGATTAGTCTCCCTGCAGCATTTTAAAAAGGTGTTCTGTAGAACACCTTTTCCCAGTTCTGATTCTTTTTTAATTATATGAATGTCACCAATGTTCTACCAGTTGTTTTGACTTCAGAACAGTCCAAATAATAGTCTAGGTGCAATGTGTCTGGTAGTTAGGTATTGCTTTAAAAGGGTTGGGATGTATCTAATTGTAATTTACTCCATGTACAGACTGCCAAAAATAATTTAGCTTGAGTCCATTTTAACTGTCCTGACTCAGTGCTAGGGAATCATGGGAACTATAGTTTATTGTGGCACCAGGGCTCTCTGACAGAGAAGGCTCAATGTCTCAGAAAAAACTACAGATCCTATGATTCCCTAGCACTGAACCAGGACATTTAAAATACATTATTTCTGACAGTCTGTAAAGGCCCTTATTGTCCTAAGGCAATTGTTAAAGTAAAGATACTGCATGCATAGCATGCAAATTTGTGTGCCAAAATTATTTATAATAATACTTGTTTAGTTTACAGGTAGAGTGGCCATAATTCTCTACCACAAAACTGGGAGAATGTAGGACAACCTCTAGGACATTCAAGAAAAATGGAGGACACAATCAACTAAAACTCAAAAACATTAATATAAATGCATGTTGCACCTCACTTCCAACCCCAGGGAGGCCTTGCCATGCTGCCTGTGCTTCAGGCCCAGGAAGGCCTCCCTGGTCTTGCCATGCTACCAGATCAGGATTAGGGAGGTGGCAGTGGCAGCAGCTGATAAAGCTCTAAACCCCCCACCCAGCCCCAGGGAAGGCTTGGGGGCCTTCTGAGGTCTATGCCTCACTGCTCTCCCCACCTGCTGCTGCCACTGCCATGCCAAAAGTACAGAAGAGATGTGGCAGAGGCTGAGGAGGCCCCAAACCATCTACCAAGTCCCAAGTGAGGGCTGGCAGCCTTCCAAGGCCTAACTAGACCTCACTGCTCCCCGCTGTCACCACCATGCCAAAGGCACAGAAAACAGGCAGCAGTGGCTGAGGAGGGCCCAACCCCCCAAGCCAACCCAAGCAAGGTCTGGCAGCCTTCCAAGGCCTAGGCCTCACTGCTTCCCCCCACTGCAACCATGCTGAAAGCCTAGAAGAGAGGCAGAAGCAGCTGACGAGGCCCCAATCCCTCCCACCCAATCCCAAGCAAGTCCTGGTAGCCTTGCTAAGCCTTGCAGGCTCCCACTGCCATGCCAAAGTGTGACAGGAAAGGAGGCGATGGCTAAGGAGGCCAGAGGCCCCATCCCATCCAGCCCTAAGTGAGGCAGTAGCAGTGGGATGTCCTTCTAAAACTGAGCCAGGACATTCCCAAAGGCTGAAAAATTGGGAATGTCCCAGCCAAAACCGGGATATTGCAACCCTATTTGCAGGTCCTGTGAGCTGGCCAGAAACAGAGCTATTGCACCTGAATCCTCAACATTGCTTATGGAGTCTAAAATACCCGGGGATACCCTCATTTCTGCATAATTTCTTAGGCACCAGACTGGCAAAATTAGCACCTGCTGAACCCTCAGTTTCTTGGATGGAAATTTTTCTAGATAAATAAAGCATTTGCAACTGAATTCCTGTTTTAATTGGTTCTTCTAACCATTAATGTATGCATTACACAACTAGTAAGTTTGTATTTCAGTCAATAACATTACAAATTTGCTAATTTTTTTGTCATGCTTATTTTCTTTCTTTTTATCTTTCTTTTCTTTTCTTTTCTTTTCTTTTCTTTTCTTTTCTCTTCTCTTCTTTTCTTTTCTTTCTTTTTGAGTCAGAGTGCCAGCATAATAATGTGGGGAAACTCAGGAGGAAAGTAGAAGGAGTAATCATATATGATGATATATGATTAATCTGAATTTGAACCTTGCTACAATCAGCTATCGAATATGTTTCATACTGTTTGTTCATAATACTTGTGATCATGTCAAAGTGACATTGTGGCCTTCTGCAGTAACCTTATGTCAGCAAAAAAACCTACTTCTTTCTTGTGAGCTGCCAATATGGATTCAAAATGCTAATAGCCCAGCTGATCCTCACGAAATATGCAAAGTAATTAGAAGCTGAGATGAAATAATTTAACATAATTAAATTTTCCCTTGTAACATTGATGATGCTTAACATATACTGAAGCAAATTGGAGAGTACCTGGGCTGGTTAACAGTGTAAATCTACAATGCAATAACAGGTTTTGACATTTCTAATTTGAAGAAGTTATGAGTGTGTAGAGGTTCCAAGTTGAAACTAAAACATAGATTTATTTGATTTATCACAGCTCAGATAATTAATACTAAGAGGTTAATGGCTTGTGAGAAATCACCAAAACAAACAACACTTGCTGAAAATTCAGGAAAGGTAGAATGATGTAAAGAAACACAAGTTAGAAACACTTGTTAAGGCATTATCTGTCTGTCTTGAGAAGTCTCTGTTAACTGCTTTTTGGAAGAAGTGCCTCTACCAAGAATAAAGGAGTAATAACTATCGTTCAGACATTTGGAGTGCACATCAATAACATAAGGTGTTTTTATCAGTCATCATCTCATCCCAAGGTATTACACTTTATGCTCTTAAATATAAATATTAGACTTTGATGTATAAAACTGGAAAGCTGTCTGTTGCCAAAGTCTGCACAAATTGTTAAGAATCCATACTGGACAAGTTAGAGCTGTGGCCTGCATACTTTGTCCATCCTGGAAGGAAAAACAAATTTTATTCTACTGGAAATTGTGCTCCAAACTCTCTGTTTCCTGCTGACAAGGAAATGGTTTCATTGATTGAGACCAATTAGTGCTTAACTGTTTCATTTACCTCTATGGAAAGGACACCTGCCAAACTGGCTCAGACTAGTACACCCGCCATTGTGAGGCATTTTGCAGCGTTCAGAGAGGGTAAGGTCAGCAGATTGACAGTTCAAGACCCAAGCGCCACATGATGGAGTGAACTCCCATCACTAGTCTCAGCTTCTCTCAACCTAGCAATCCAAAAGCATGTAAAAGTGCAAGTAGGTAAATAGGTACCACTTTGGTGGAAGGTAACAATGTTCCATACATTCATGCTGGCCACATGACTCATAGAGTCAGTTATGACAATGCTAGCTCCCTCGTCTTAGTAACGGAGATGAGCACTGCCCCATACAGTCAGCCTGACTAGACGATCATGTCAAAGGGGAAACCTTTACCTTTTAAATATCTATACCTGATTGGCTTTTTGTCTAGTGTATGTAACCCCTTTGCTCAGCCCTGCTCAGACTGTTTAAGGTCACTTCATCTTTGCCCTTTCCTAAGCATATTTTAGGTTAAGTTTTGCCCCACTCAGAGGTGTTCCCTTCTCTTAGGAGATCCCCTCCAGTTAGGAAAAAATTAAAAGACTAAGGGGGGAAGCAGACGAGGGCGTCCAGGATGCCCTGGGCCGGCGCGCCGCGGGGCCGCAGCCTCCGCACCTCAGCGCACCGGCGGCATCCCTGGAAGGAGCGCTAAATCAGCGCTCCTTCCTCAAGACAGCGAAAGTGCGCACTAAAAGCGGCGGGCGCACTTTCGCTGTCTTTTCCGCTGCGGCGCATCTGGTCGCCGCGGCGTGAGGTCATCCCCGGAGCGCCGGCCGTGTGGAGGGCCGGCGACTCCGAGGGCGACCTCAGGGAGAGGAAGGGGCGCCGCTCGTGAAGCTGCCCCTCCTCTTCCAAGCCTCCAAGACGACTCTATTAGTCGTCTGCCGAGGCCCTAAAACACAGACAGAATCTCTCTCTCTCACTTTCTCCTCTCTTATTTTTTTCCTTTTTTTTCAGCAGCAGCACTCATTTATTTATGAAATAAACTTGATATACAAATGAATATAAAATTCACATCATTCTATACTCCATATCCTTTCGCATCTATTATTTGAAATACATTTCTCCGCTCTCAAATGATCCCTAAATTTCCTAGAATAATAACCAATTACAACTACTGTTGGAAACGCCTATTCCAAAAAAAGAGAACAAAACAAAACAAAACAAAATCTTCCCATTGACTTAATTTAACTATAGAATTTAAATTATG
>CM034706.1:114556977-114566995 GCA_020142125.1 Phrynosoma platyrhinos
CCCATGTCTTTGAGTGCATTCCATAATTTTTATGATCTATACAATCAAATGCTTTGCTGTAGACTATGAAATACATGCTGAATCTTTTTTTGGAATTGTTTGGTGCACTCCATTAGCCATCATATGTTTGCAATGTGGTCCCTAGTGCTCCTTCCTTTTCTGAATCCTGCTTGCACCTCTGGAATTTCTCTCTCCCTGTATGGTTGGAGTCTATGCTGCAGAATTTTGAGCATTATTTTGCTCGCATGGGAGATTAGTGCTATTGTCCTATAGTTGCTGCAGTCTTCTGTATCTCTTCTTGTGGATTTGTATGTATATTGGGTATTTCCAGTCTGTTGACCACTGCTTTGTTTTCCATATTTGTTGGCATATTTCAGTTAGCACTAAAGTTGAATCTGCCTGTAGGCAATGCAGCAGTTCAATTGGGATATCATCTTTCCCGGTGATTTATTTTTTCCCATTTCCTTTATTGCAGATTCCACTTCATTTCTTAGAATTTGAGGTTTGTCTTCATATGGCTACTCATTCAAAATATCATTAATTCCTTCATCTCTTTTGTATAACTCTTCTGTGTATTGTCTCCAGGATCTTTTTATTTCTTTTTGTTCCTGCATTATGTTCTTTTTTCTCCATAGAGCATCCCTGCCCTTGGTTTGAACTTGGCTTTAATTTCTTGGATGTTTTGATAGAGGTCTCTCATTCTTCTCTTTTTGTTGTTATCTTCTATTTCTCTGCATTGGTCATTGCAGTATTTCTCCTTATCCCTGTGTGTCAGATGTTGGACAGTTGTTTTCATACTTCTGGCTTTGTTTTTTTCTTTTTCTTTTATTGCATGAAGTGTTTCATCTGTCCATTGTTTCTTATCTTTCTTTTTGTCTTTCTTGCATTCGTTCTTAATTATGTCTTTGACTTCTGTCCACAATGCTTCAGGTTTCTGGTTAATTATACTCAACAGTTCAAAACTGTTTCTTACATTGTCCTTGAATTCATCTGAAATGTTATTCAGGTCATATTTTGGTATAATGATAGTTTTTGCTTTCTTGTTCAGTTTAACTCTGAATTTTGTTATGAGCAGTTCATGACCTGCTTTTTTGTCCCATTATGGCTTAATGTTTTTTATTTATTCTAGGAAAAGCAGAAGCAGGGGAGCATCCAATGGAACCCAGAAAGAAGAAACTGGAGACACATCTGACAATTCTGAAAATATGGTTGTGTTATTAATTAAAAAATAAACAATGTGTGTAACTCTTAAGGCCTTCTTCACAGGTATTCAGAATAAAAATTCAGAAATTTCTGGACCAGTAACTCTCATACCATTTGGACAAGTGAAAACCATGCCATTTTACTAATAAAACAACCATTATTTGGGCATATTTATTTCAGAGGCCAAGGTATTATAGTGACATAGTTATGGCCTTGTGTTATGGTTGAGTTAAATAAACTGCTTTCTGTCATTATAACCATAATGGGAGGGAAGCAGAGCAGCCATTTGTCTTATCCTTGGAAAAAAGCTTGGCAGTTTATCAGTGTGAGTATGGTCTGTGTCAATTTTGAGGCATGAAACTGCTTATTTATAGGAATGTAAAACATGATGAACCTGCTTTCACTGTTTGGCCCTGTGAAATATTGCCTGGTTGACAATACTATGGTTGGTTTTAGTGTAAAATGACAGGGTTTTTTCCCACTAGGGACTACCAACTCAGTCTGGTGGCTTTGCTTTTTTGTATGTTTCTTCATATCACTGAGACAATCCTGTTACCAGAAATGGAGAATTTTTCCATTCCCTTCTCTGTGTGCATAGTTCTGACATGACTCTGAAATGGAAACCTCTAGTCCGCTATTAACCCAAGAGTGAGATAGTCATGTACACCATTGAAGCCATGTGGTCATATAGACTTCAGCCTTAATTTACAGATCAAACACTTAGGGCCTTTACAGACTGCCAGAAATAATGCAGATTGAGGCCACTTTAGCTGTCCTGGTTCAGTGTTAGGGAATAATGGGAACTGTATTTTTTCTAGGACATTGAGCCTTTTCTGTCAGAGAGCTCTGGTGACACAATAAACTGCATTTCCCATTATTCCTTAGCACTGAGCCAGGACAGTTAAAGTGGACTCAAGCTTCATTCTTTCTGGCAGTCTGTAAAGGCCCTTAGTTTCAGGAATTGCAAAACAGAAAGATTCACACCTCAAGAGATAGAGAAGCCAGGAAACTTACAACCTGGATGAGTTCTGGCTCAAAGATAGATAAGCCACAGTACCCCTGGCTGGAAACTATTTCCTTCAAGAAAATCCTTAGATATTTGTTTGGCTTTTTGATATCAATCTTTGCCCAGGGCTATTTTCAGCCTATAAATAGTTTACCAAAATTATGGTTAAGTGTATCTGATTAGAATTCCTGGTGACACTGCATCACTCAGAATTCTGATTCAGCTCCAACTTGTTCCGTGCCCCCAGCCTTTCTCCTGATCCAGTCCAATTTCAGATTCATCCATCTGGAGCACTCCAGACAGGTAATATCACTCTTAGAAAGCCTTGCGTCTATTCCACATGATCCTGCTGTATTCCCGAGGTCTTGTGTGAATGTGTGGGTGAATGTATGTCTTTGTATGCTTGATCCTTTAATAAATATACAAATTGTCTCTATACAGCTATTCCCTTAGCCACCTTTGTAAACACTGGGTTTGCCTCCTGCTAGCTATTTGAGCTAATATTAAAAATTCCTCAAGGTCAAGTTCATATTACAACCCCTCCCCCCCAGCACCAGGTAACACACTATTGAAAAATGACACCTGCCTTCTGTGCTTATTCAGGTTTCAGATAAATATTGTTGTGCTAGGTAAAGCATGATGTCCCAAACCTAACAGAGAATTTATACATCACACTGACTTTAAAGTCAATTCTTTCATCCCTTAGAGATTCATTGCAGCAAGTTGTAAATAATGTATGAAATAAAAAGGAAATCACCAATAGATATTAACAGTGGTGGTGAAAGAGAGAATCTTTACCTGCTGCATGCAAATGCATGTGTGTATGCTTATTCCCTGGATTTATAATATTATGAATAAAATGAACCCCCACAGGAATGGCAAAAAGAATTTAATAAGTAAACAAGAAAAAGACTTAAAGCAATCAATAACCAAAGAACATATGGGATAAATCACTTGCTATAATGGAATTGTCAATAATAAATACAAAGTAAGAACTGCAGTTCTGTTTTACATTTAGTTTTTATTAACAGAACTAGTGTCTAAACCAGGGGTAGGCAACCTTTCCCCTTTAAGGGCCAAGGGACTTCAGCTCCCAGAATCCCAAGAGCTATTGGCCAACATGGGACTATTGGCCAACATGGCTGAGGCTTCTGGGAGATGAAATCCCTCGGCCCTTAAAGGGGAAAGGTTGCCTACCCCTGGTCTAAACAGATTTGATAAAAGACACTGGAAATTCATGAATCTCAGTTTCACTATTTCTGAGCAATGCCCTTGGAATATTGTACAGAAAAAAACATCAACATACAGAATTTCTAATCTATCACAATGAGTACATAAATATTTCCTGAAAATGTAATGGTATGAAAGATTTTACTGTCACTTCTGTCTATTATTTATCCATAAACTTGCCTACTCTGATTTTCAAATTCCTGGCATCCTTAGTAGAGTGACATCTGTGTGTGTGAGAGAGAAAGTGTGTTAACTGCCTTCAAATCAACCTCGTCTTATGGGGAACTGTATGAGACATATCCAAGACATCCTATCATCAACATCCCTTTTCAGGTCTTGCTTCCTTAATTGAGCCTATCCACCTTGGATGTTGGCATCCTCTTTTCCTCCTGCCTCCTGCCTTGCCTAGCATTATTGTATTTTCTAGTAGGTTATGCCATCTCATGATGTGTCCAAAATATGACAGCCTCAATGTAGTCATACTGGCCTCCAGGGGAATTTCAGACTAGATTTCTGTGAAGAGTCTTGCTCCAGATGGCACAGGAAAAATCCTCCCACACACAAGCTGCTGCTTTCACCTTGGAGAAATGAATCACTGGACAGTGAGACTTCACTCAATGAGGGCTTTAATCTTGGTTGCAAATATTTCCAAAGATACAAAGAATCTTGAATACTCACAGCTGTACAGATCAACAAAGTGCTTCACCAACCACAACTAACCAACTTATATAGGCGGTCTTCTTAAGGACATGTGACAGCCATGCACTAATGAAACCTGATTGGTTTCGCCCCCAGTGCCTGTTGCATTAGGCCTGTTGCATGAGGCCTCCCATGATGAATACCTGGCTGTTCTCACCTACTTTGCATGTTGCATCAAACTTCCCATGATGCCCAGCTTGCCAAATGCTGACTCACACACCTGCCACTTGAACTGTAGTAACCCTGTTACCATTGTTCCAGTTCCTTTCAGTGGCCACAACCATGTCATTTTCCAGACCAGGGTGCCAGTTCTTTCATAGATGCCCTTCCCAGGCTCTTTCTGATTTCTTGACTGTAGTCTCCCTTGTGATCCAAGGTATAGAACATCTTTTTCCAATTTTTTAATTGTTAATATTAAAGTTGTGTTAATCTTCCATGATTATTTTTTTTAGTTCCCTGTCAAACCTATTTTAGCACTTCTTTTATTTCTTCAGCAATTGTTCCAGGTATTTAAGCTAACATGGTGTCATCTGCATGTTTTAAATTGTTGAGGTTCCTTCTTCTAGTTTTCACATCTCCCTCCTCCAAGTCCAATCCTGCTTTACATATGATATTTTCAGAATACAAACTGAAAAAATATGGTTCAGCATACAAACATTTTCAGCATACAAACTGAACAAATATTGGCTAGCCATTCACCTGAGTGAAATTTGATTTTTTTAAAACAACTAAGCACATACAAAGTATTTCCCTCCAATTTCTTAAAGAAACCAACCTCTTTTTAAAAAGAAGTGTGTAAAAGATTTCATGACAATAGCCATGTTGATATGTAATAGTAAAAAAAGACAGGGAGTTGTGCCATTTCAACAACAAAAAATATGGTTGGGTCAATTTTTTTTTATATTTATTATAACAATCTTAGCATGCTAGCATTCCAGCATGCTAATAGCTGAAGCATCAACAAATTTTTGGTAACAGTTTTAAAGATGGAAAGGTTATATCTGAGATATAAGCTCCATTCAGACTCAAGACATGTAGACAAATGTACCATCCACTAAACAGGTATAACCAGATGCTTCCCAGGTATTCAGTGGAACAGCTGAATGTGCAAACTATCCATGTGCAGACTACTTGGTCTCTACCTGTTAAACGGTGATTGAATGGCCAGATAGTTCTGTGGTTCAGCTTGCTATGATGAGAGTTATAGGTTTCACACACGTATGTGTACAGCATTTCAGTGCATCATAATGTTATTATATGCCATCAACTAATGACAACTCAATCATAGGTTTTCTTAACAAGAATTATTCAGAAGAGGTTTTCCACTGTATTCCTCTTAGTCTGGGAGAGTATGACTTGCTCAAGGTCACTCAGGCGGTTTCTGAAGCTGATTCAAAATCTGATTTCTGAGTCTTGGTCCAATATTCACATCACTACAACATGCTGGCCTTTTGCAATATAACAGTGTGGGGAAATAATGTTGCTGTAAAAAAGGATCCATACACCTGCATGGAGCACTGTGCACTGATGAAAAGTAGGAAGAGGTATTCAGATTAAACAGGAGTATAGTTAATAATGGGATGTACAGTTTGGGCCAGATGGGGAAAAATATAATCCAGGATTCACTTTCAGCAAGTGTCCATGGTGTGTAAATATTAGTTCTCCCTGTTGTGAGCTCTTTTGAAGAAATCTTCAATGCTGAAACGGTCAGGTGAAAGTCATGCATCATGAATGAATGAAGACATTGGATCCAGGCCTGAGAACCACAAGCAGGGATGATTGATGGCAGTCATAAAAAATGTAGTAACAGCAACAACAAACAGGATACCTATAGTATAGATAAGGATCCCAACCATTTTGACAGAAATGCTTAATGTTAATCTGAAGCTGTTTGGCAGAATCTTTCTACTACATCTAAAGTTGTGAAGAAATCTCACCATTAGTAACATTCTAGGGACCTTATCCCACGCTGCTCTCAAAAGTGGCAAGAAAGCGATATGAGCATCATTGCAGTACTATAGCGCTAGTATAAATACGGCACTAGCGCTATAATAGCGCTATGGATAAGCTAGCGCTATTGCAATGCCCGCTGAAATCGACATTCAAAAGAACCCGAATGATGCTGCATTCCGAGCGATTTCTTGTTGGATTCTGAGCGACGTCGTGTAATCACCCGGAAAACTATAGCGCTATAGCGCCTGATTCTTAGCGGATTCTGAGCGACATCGTGTGATCACCCGGAAAACTATAGCGCTATAGCGCCTGATTCTTAGCCGATTCTGAGCGACGTCGTGTGATCACCCGGGAATGTATAGCGCTATAGCGCCTGATTCTTAGTGGATTCTTGCTGCTTTTGGCCCCGTGGGATAAGGTCCTAGGTGAGGTTTGGCCATGTCAGTACAACAACATGGCATCTTAAGGTTTTTCCAACCCCAAGGGGTCTCACCTTCAGTTCAAGAGTGAGACAACATAATCATAGAGGAGGAGAAGAGGTTGTTGTGTTTTCCATGATTTGCACAAATATACTTTGCTCAAATTTCAGTTTGTGTAAAATTAGTAATGTCTTTCCTCCTTCATGAAGTGAACTTAATTTCCTTTGATGAAGAGTTTCCACAAGACACTTTTGAAACTATACCTGTTGTGTAGCTCTTGTCTTTTTGTTCCTAAGGAACAATTTACTGTAATTGCAATTAGGACAAGAAGAGATTTTATGAGGCAATGGTTTTGTATGAGTGATATGCACTTCTCTTGTAGAAATGGAGAAGGAATAATAATTTCTGGTCTTCAGTAACTACTATGATTGCATATACGTTGCCACTATCAAATTTATCAGAGCAATCTTCATAGGATAAGGGATAACATTAATGAAACACTTTATCTCTCATGAGTGGTTCTGAAGAGATAACAAGCAATATGTCAAGTACTGATAACATTTTCTTTTAGTACAACTTTGTTTTCTTTTTCAGACTTCCCACTTTGCAAATCCATTCATAATTCTGTGTCCAGTAATGTAGATCATATAATAATAATACATTTCACAATTTACATACTGACTTTCAGACATAACAATGATTTTAATTATGGTTAAAGGTTTCAGTTCTTTATTTCCAGCTTACATCCCTGTGGGCACCCCTTTTCAAGATGGAGTAATCCTTGGTTGTTGGGTTGTGGTAAAGCCATAGTGCAGTGAATAGGGCCCTATCTCTCCTGGTTGCAAGTCCCCTGCAAGGAATTGAAGAAGCCCTGACTGTCTTTCCAAGTCCAAGCAGAGTTGTTGAGATTAACAAAGCTTTGATAAGGGAGGCAGTAGCCCTGATTTTTGGGCTCTGGGATCATTGTTTGGCCTAGCTAGGGAACAAAGTTCTGAATTGATTCAGCTGTCCACTCTGAGCTCCAATGGGACTGTTAATGCTAGAACTCCCTAGTGACAAGGATCAGTGGATCCAGACACTTTTGGTCAGATGTAGCTGGGGGATAATTCATAGGGTCACAGCTGCAGTATGACAGGACCCTCCAACATGAGCAGGCAAGCAATTTTGCCCCTGGTCTGAGTTGGAAACACAGGGAAAGTGTCCCTGCACATGAGATATCCTATTGATTTGACTTGAAAACATGGGGAAGCT
Organism: Phrynosoma platyrhinos; assembly: GCA_020142125.1. Classification (NCBI taxonomy): domain Eukaryota; kingdom Metazoa; phylum Chordata; class Lepidosauria; order Squamata; family Phrynosomatidae; genus Phrynosoma; species Phrynosoma platyrhinos. The sequence goes on from CM034706.1 coordinate 114,564,739, forward strand.
GTCCCTGTGTGTAAGAGAGATATCCTATTGATCTGAGTTGAATACATGGGGAAGATGACCTGTGTGTGAGAGAGGAAAAAGATCCTAAGGATACACAGAGAAGGACACCCCATAGAGTGGTGAGAGATTTGTAGTGATACCAGGGAAAGATATCCCATGAGGATAAAAGAGTTCTTGTGACAGCTGGGGAAGTCACCCCACAAGATGGTAAAGGCTGATTGTTCATTTAATTGGAGGTGGTGTTGGAAGTATGGTATACAGGACCAGGACCTATGTCTCTAGAATTGGGCAGTACACCTGCCCTGCCTTTTAGAGGACCCTTCTGAACTGGTAGAAATCAGTTAAGATCCTATTCCCTCTTCCCTCAAAAAAGTTCCTTTGTGTTCATCTTCCTCCCCTACAGACTCTCAGTGAGTCGTCCTAAACCCTGATTTTGGACTAAGTTCAAAGGAAAAGAGATTTATCCAGGAAAAGGAAAGGTGCATGTGAGAGTCAGAACCCTTTTGCAACTCTGGGAAAAGATTTCTGTCTCAGAAAGCAAGAGCCATTTTGGCAATTGTCTTCTTTGCCACGGAGGACTTGCAAAAAGTGGAGGAAAAAAAGCTTGCCTCCCTACCCTTGGCATTTGGATGAGTTAGCCCTTTCCTCTCAGCCAGGTGTCTCACTGGGCAAAGAGATACCTTTAGAAATGCTGCACCTTTGAAAGAACCCAGAGTTTATCTGCAGCTGGGTGGAATCCTTTGAGAAGGTAGCAAGTTCAATTCAAATCCCCAGTTTCCCTAAAGACCCAGCAGGTATTTGCCTGTGAGAGAAAAGCTGCCTCAAATTGGAATTTGGGGGTGAAAAGATTCACTGGAGATTGTTAAAAGGGGCAAAAATTGCTTTGCTTCCCTTAGAAAAAAGCAGTGTGAGGTTTGTGACTACTGGCCTTTGTTTTAAACCTTTGAGAAAGGTTGCTCTATTTGTCAGAGCATGATTTAGAATTGAAATCAGGATTGCAGAGAAAAGCTGCATAAGGATTAAGGGCTTTTACAGTGTGAAACAGCTGGAGTGGCTTTCTGCAGGCAGTTTTGAGAATGATCCTCCAAGAAAAGGAAGTGTGCCTCCAGTCATCCCTCTCCCTCTTCTCTCCATCCCTGGGACTCTTGATGTGAGTTTGCCCATCCACTCTCCTTAAGGGCTGTTGCACCTTAAAACCTTTTTCCTTTGCAACTCCCCCTTTTTTTCTTTCTTAGGGCCTTTACAGACTGCAGAAATAGTGCAGCTTGAGGCCACTTTAACTGTCCTGGCTCAGTGCTAGGGAGTCATGGGAATTGTATTTTTTTTCTGGGACATTGAGCCTTCTCTGTCAGAGAGCTCTGGTGCCACAATTGGTGGGTGGGTTTTGGGGTTCTTCGGGGTGGGATGGGGATTGTATTTATGATCATTTTAATGTTGTAAGCCACCCCAATTGCTCTGCAGAGGGGCGGAATATTTTTATTATTATTATTAAACTACAGTTCCTACAATTCCTTAGCCATGAGCCAGAACAGTTAAAGTGGCTTCAAATTGCACTATTTCTGGTAGTCTGTAAAGGCCCTTAGTCATTGTAGCCAGTCTTTTAAGTTTTGGGGTACCATTGCAGGGGTATGTGTGTACATTGTGGGCAGTAGATAGGTGGCTTTTGCAGGAACCCTGCCCCAGAAAGCAAGTTGGAGGACAGTCCTCTAAGAAAAGAGGTTGTTAGGGCTCAAGAGCCAAGAGGACATTGTAGATAGCTTTTGTAAGATGTCTCACCTCAGGAAGAAGAAGAAATTAGTGAAATGGCTTCCTCGTAAGAGAAGGAACCCATGGAGAATGGAGATCTTCCATACTCCCAACCCACTAGAGACCCTCCAGACTGAATTTCACATGCAATGCAAAAAAAGGTAATTGTTTAGTCCCTCTAAAGATGCACTGGGTGGGGGTTGGTCTGCCCTTCAGGAAGCCTAGGTGTCCTCTGGAAATTCAATGGTGTGATTGAAAGACAAGTCTCAGAATTAGAATCCCTGAGAATACAAAATGTTGGTGGCAGAAAATAAATCACTATCCACCACTATCCAAGAGTCTCGAATTAAATCAGAGGAAGCCTCTTCACAGAAACTGGACTTGCAGCATGAATTGTCTGAGTTTCAGCAAAAACTTACCAAAGCACCACATGCAGTGTCAGGTTCAGCTACCCATGAAATTTTCTCTGAACTGGGGCAGGCTAGCCACCCTTTGCTAACCAACATCAGGA
>CM034706.1:114607660-114621489 GCA_020142125.1 Phrynosoma platyrhinos
TTCACTTACACATGTGACAAATTTGTTAATGTTTATTGGTTTGTTAATCACAGATAAATAAAAGTTGTGGCCTGTTTAAACCCAAAAAGAGGCGTCTTGTGTCCTTTGTGCCAGTGCAACCAAACAATTCTTAAAATTTTGACACTTCCCCAGACTTCACTCATGCTAGCCTGGCAAGAAACTTGGGTTTCTAATCCATTGATTGCTACATTCAAATAGTCACACCATTTTCTTCAGTCCATATCCCATCTGAGAAACAGCAGAAAGCCATGAGCCATCACACAGCAAGTGAAGCTATAGAAAAGGGGTCTCCTTGTGTGTACATGCACATGCCTGTATGTATGTAAGAAAGAATGAAGGAGTGGGGAGAGAAAAATCTTTGTTTTTTATTGTATGTTTGTTGCCACATACAGTCAATCCTCCATATCCACAGATTCTGCATACACAAATTCAACCATCCATAGCTTGAAAATAAGCCCTGCCCCCACCAAAAAATTCTAAAACACAAACCTTGATCTTTCCACTATATATAAAGAATACCATTTTACCAACCCATTACATATAATGGAACTTGAGCACCCCCAGATTTTGGTTTCCATAGGGGGCCCACTGTATATTGTGGTTGCCACAAAAGATGCTGCTCTGAATGCTAATTGGGCTTGTTTATACAAATTTCCCAAATGGCCCAAATCATTTTATGCATCAGGTTTTCCACATGGAATGTTCTGCTTTCATAATTTTCTGAATCAGTATATGCCTGGTATAAGCAACATGTAGAACCAACTGGTACAATGCAATTTGCCAAATTTAATGTGAGTCTGTTAAATTCTAGGTACTCAGTTTTTTTAGAACTACAAACTTCAATAACTTAACACTAATACATTTGTGTCCTTCTTTAATTTGTTGGCAGCCTGCTACATCAGAGTAAATGCTCCTGTAAGAAGTAGAGTTGACACTAGAAAGATCTGATTAAAACTTTGGCCAGTTGTTAACTATTTTCATCAGCCAAAATTCTTATTAGCACTTTTGAGCCAGGCTGTTCAAGGATTAGATTTTCATTATAGCAATCTGTATTGCCAGAATTAAGCCACAAAACCAGTTTATCCAATGAAGAGTTTGTGATCTTTGGCTGCCACATTAACACCTCTAATTGCCACACTAGACAGTTTTCTGGGGTTCAGACTATGTGGCAAGGAAAAAGTGCAGCTTCTAAGCAAGATGTGACCTTTAGCTGATTACTGAAAGTATTAATTTGTCAGCTAAAGGTCACAGTTTGCTTCTAGCAAGTGTAATTAACTACAAAATTTTCAAAGTATGGCAGTTTTTCAAAACAGTGTGATCATTCTTCAAAAACAAGATATAAGTATTACTTAGTTTAACAAGAACATTTCTCTTGAATTATTTTACAAAATTGTATGCACCTTCTTTTAAATGATCCATACTTTGCAAGTAGCTCCAAAGATCTGTAATTCTATGAATTCAGGCAAGCTCTAGTTCAGAGTAGTAGACTTCTAGATGTCATGGGATTGTTGCTCCCATGAGTCATCACTATTTAATTTAATATGTTGGATGAGGCTAATGATGCATGTAGTTCAACAAAAAGTGGTGTGCCACACATTCCCCATCCTTGCTTTATCTTCTTCCTTCTTTCCTACATCCCTCCCTTTGGCCAAACAACATCAATCCCTGACATTATCTACTATTGATGGCATTTCAAAAATTGTTAGTGATAAGACACTAGCCATAAGGCAGACAAACATAAAGAAAATGCTACAGCCTTTTTGATCTAAAGTCTAGGACCAGCCTATACATTCAGAAAAATTAGGTGGTAAAGCTTTTCCTGTGTAATTTTTGGCTGTAGGTCATGCATTTCAATCACTTCCAACAGAGCTTAGAAGTAGCTAGTTAAAAATAATGAATTTACTTGTAATTTTCCCACCCTCAATAATGCATGTATAAGTACGTTCTTCTAGTAATTCAGTAAGGGAAGATTCTCCTTTTTATCATAATTCTTAGCTTTCTAGGTACTTTTATGTTATGGGAATGTAGCCTCATTAAATAGCAGTGAAGGAATATCTAAGTACTGTTTGTGCTGTGCCTTGTATACCATATTCATTTTCTAAAACCCTAAAAATATTATTTTAATTACTTTTGAGAAAAATAACTTAACATTGGGCCTTTGCAGACTGATAGAAATAGTGCAAATTGAGTCCACTTTAAGGGTTAGGGTTAGGGTTAGGGAATCATGGGAACTGTATGTTATTGTGGCACCAGAGCTCTCTGACAGAGAAGGCTCAATGTCTCAAAAAGCAAAAAACAAAAAAACAATTCCCGTGATTCCCTAGAACTAACCCTAACCCTTAAAATGGACTCAATTTGCACTATTTCTTGCAGTCTGAAAAGGCCCATTGTTACTATAACTGTAACCACTATTTAGGCTTCAGGATTATAGCTGGCATTAATGATGTTTCAAAATGATGATCTCAGCTTTTGATGCTCTGCTCTCCAAAAGTAAAACTGCTTGTGAACTATAAGGGATCCCCTGCTACATTCTGCTTGCCAGCATGTTAGCATGGAAAAAGCCTACCCCACTGATGAGGAATGGCACAAACATGTGTCATTTAAAATGCACAATTGAATATGATCAGGCATATATTGCAGCTTCAAGATTTTCTGTGAGTTTTCTTTCATCTTAGGGTCATTTTTATTTATTGCCTCCTTCTGAAAACTGAGTTGCTATTGGGTTTTTTGTTGTTGTTGTTTTGTGTTGTTACCTGACTTCTACCTGTTAAGCATGAGTAAATAATTCCATTTTAGAGATTGTGGGTGTGCACCAGTATTGTGCCTGTTTCTGTTTCTGGCCAAGGAGTGCCCAAGCACAGCATTTCAGGCCCCTTTATGTCTCCTGACCCCATGATACCAGAAACATCTTGCAGTGGGCCAATCTTTGCCACAGCACACCGTGAAGGATGAAGTTACAAATGTTCATTGGTTGGGTATATATGCTTACTACTATAAATAAGAAAACGTCACAACAAATGGTAAAGGGGAGTTAATTTCTACATGCTATTTCTGTATAGATAGTATTTCCACAAAGGCAAGAACTGGGGTTCTGTATCACTGTGAATCTGGCACTCAGTTAGTTGTCTGGGTTTTTATATAAGCAGATTTACAATATGGTGTATAGGAAATCTGAAAGAAAGACAGCCAATTTATACCTATGTAGATCAATCTGGATTTTTTTTTAATTTCTTGCAAAAAATCATTTGGTGAGCTTCCCTTTTGGAAAATGATATTGCCGTCTGCAGTCACTATGCTTGTGGGTTTTTGATAAACAACTGAATAAATCATTTAAATAAATGCAGATGAAAATTGAATTCACTATTGATTTTTCTTGAACGCCTCTTGCCAGCAGGAATGGTTGTAAATTGGCTGAAAGGGTGCTTGGCTATAGTGCACAACAGCAGGATTCTATCCATGCTGCTCTTACTGGAATCTTCTGCTTTTAAAATGTGCTTTCTTTAGACTTGGGTATGAAATCTATATAAAAAAAACCTTTATACACTAAAGGCACTAGATCCCATCTTACCTTGGAAGCTAAGCAGGCCAGCCCTGGTTAGTACTTGGTTGGGAGACTGCCAAAAAATACCAGATGTTATAGGCTATATTTGAGAGGAAGGAACTGGAAAAACTACCTCTAAGTATTTCTTGCCTAAGAAAACCCTATGAAATATTTGGGGTCACCATAAGTCAGAAAGTGACGTGAAGGAACACACTTGAAATCTATAATGTGTCTCAGACGGTCAAGCCAGTAGTAATGAATTTCATGTGAGAAATACAGAAAACTTATACAAAGTGGGCAAAATCATTGGGATTTGATTGGGTTATAACTGTAGATATCAGGATTTTATTTCAATATCCAAATGATGTTTTAAACCCATGGCAGAAGGTGGTAAATTCCAGCTTCAGTTTCCATTGTCTCAGCTCCTTCTGTAGTTCCTGGGCAGTCTCACTGATGATGTTGAATGGAGGTATGACCATCCCCTTTCCCCTCTGATCTCCTTTTTGTCATTACATTTCAGACAAGGAGAGGAAATCCAGCTCTTACCATACTTCAAGAAGGGAAATATAGAGACATAACTCCAGTGTATTTTGTGATGATTGGATTCAGGAGTGGGAACAATTGCTATGAGGCAATGCAACTCAGTAACCTAATGGTCCAGACTATACTGGGATCGTTGGCTGTCTAGAAGAGCCATGAGACATTTCATGTGAGTAAAGGTAAGCATCTGCATTTATTATGAAATTGTACATATATTCACACAGTTGTACACTTGATGTAATATGCATGATGCTGTGGAGGGTAGGAAGGATCACACATAATAGATAAATTATGAAACACTGATTTATACATGTGATTGTAAAAACCCTCTGCAGTTAATCTGAACTATGTTTGAAGCAAGTGATGCATGCTGAGGACAAAGGAAGAAACTGGAAGAAGTAAAGTGAAACTAGGACATTTTGCATAATCTAAAAAAGTAGAAAGATGGGTTAATTGTGGCCTTTCCAACAAAACTGGAAAAGTTGCAGAATGTGATGTGGTCAGAGAGGCCAAATGATAAGGAGAGTGACTAGAAGACAAGGGAAGAAAGAGATTGAGGGAACATCCATGAGACAATTACTTTGTAAACAATACAGATTGTGGAAGAGGAGTGAAACAGACTGAGGCACCTGAAGCAGTATTTTTTGAATAAGGAACTAAAGGCCTAAGCAGACTGCCAGAAATAGTGCACATTAAATTGAGGCAATGCCCTGTCTCAGTGCTAGGGAATCATGGGAACTGCATTTTTTTCTGAGACATTGAGCCTTCTCTGTCAGAGAGCTCTGGTGCCACAATAAATTACAGTTCCCATGATTCCCTAGCACTGAGACAGGGCAGTAATGTGCACTATTTCTGGCAGTCTGCTTAGGCCCTTAGTTCATATAACACGTGTCAGATACATATTTTGTTGCAAAAATGACTTGAAACCCATATTGCCTTCCTTTTGCTTTCCTAGCTTAACTTGCCGTTAAGAATAATTATGGGAGGGCTGCTCCTTAAGTCATTATTAAGCCACAAAGCCTCAAGAATTAGAAGTTTGCAGCTGGGATTTCTGCCTAAAGATTCAGATGGCCTGGGAAGTTACAGGTTTGGGTGATCTATGAGCTGAGGACATCCTTCTGGTAAAGAGCTTAGACTCCAGGAAGCTGCTGATATCCTTCTGTACACAGCCTAAGTCACATAGACAATTGCTACTTTAAAGTAATAAGGGTTAAAAAAGCAGTAAACAAATATACCTATGAGTGTAGCCAGAATTCCAGGATATCTGGGCTTGGATCATGATCTCAGAACCTAATTCATTTTAGCATGATGCCAAATGTGTGTGCTGTAGTCTGTGTGTGTGTGCTTTTTCATCTTCACATTTCACAAAAGGATCCCTTTTACACTAACCAGTTGTTCTGGCAGGCTTATGCAGATGATTTTTAAATTGAGAATTTAGATGCTGCATTTTAAATGTGGATTTTAAATGTGTTTTAAAATATGTATCTCTTGTATGGCCTTTCGAACTGTTGTATTTTTCAATTAATGTGTTAATTAAAGCACACTAATTTAATTGACACATTATTGCATTAATGATTGTCGTGCACATTTTTTCTTTTCTTTGATTTGTGGCCACACCATGGACCCTTTTCATCCCACAGCTACCACCACCTTATGCAAAGAGCCACTCCTTCACTAACCCTCTCTTTTAAAACTCTTTGGTATAAGGTTTGGTAGCATGGATTTTCATTCACACTGTAGCCAAGTGTTTCATAAAGTCACAACAAAACTTTATTTAAATACAAGTAACAATGATTCACTTGGTCTTGCTGCAATTGTTATAATTGGTTACAGTGACAAATAATAATAATACTCTAAAACACTCCTTTCCTTGGAACACTTTCAATTACCCCACAGGACACCTTTATCCCTTTGTTGAGTACCTTTATCACTATTTCTTAACCAGCCTCTAAGGCTATCAATACCCCTCAGGATATTCTCTTTATTCACTCCCTCACTTGGAGTTTAGTATGGGTATTAGGCTCCCTCTTCTGGACCTTAACCCTTTTCAACTCTGGAACCTTCACCAACAGACCCTCACTGTCTGGAATCCAAACCCTATCAGACTTCCATCTGTTACTAATGGAATTTTCCCCTTACAGCCCAACATTCTATTGGCTGTTGCCAGCTCAGTCCTGATTGGTTGTCACTAGGGCTGGCTCTAACCTGCCTTCTCTCCACAATGATGTTAATTGTTGATCTATTGTTGTTCCATGGGAAGAGGTGGGTAAAAAATAAATTGTTGTTGTTGGCTGTTGTTGCACTTTATTCCACTTTAGCAGCTACAGTTCCATCTTGTGGAATTGGGTTTTCTAGTTATATAATCTTCTCTGTGCTCTAAAATCTGCAGGGGAAGATTTTCTCTTGGTCCCACCAACATCCATTGACAACACAAGAGAGAACCTACTCAGTGCCAGCTTCCACCCTCTGGAAAATCCTTCTCCAGCAAGTTTGGTTGGCCCCTCCCTGCTGTCTTTCTGCCAGTATGTAAAGACTTTTATTTAAGAAAACTTAATATTGTACACTGCCTTGGATCTTGTGTTGGGAGAAAGGTAGGCTATAAAAGTGGGATTGTTATGTAAATTGTGGTAGGAGGGTGTAGCCGTGGGGCACCCACAAATTGCATTTAATGGGGATATTAATTTAGCTCAATAGGAGGTGACGAGAAGGCTCCAGTAATGTACAGCTAGGCTCTGACTTGTATATAACAGTTCCAAACCCAGAGAACTCCAGACGCAATTTCCAAATTAAGTAAGTTTATTTAAAAAGGGAAATTCACACACAAGCATGCTCTTAAACACACAGACATGCATGCAAGAATTAATGAAACAAAGTTGGTAGGTAATACTGATTTGCAGGATTGCTAAGATCGGTAATACTCTACCGATCCTGAAGCGTAGCTCCAATCTTGTGGCAGCTGGATTGAAAGTGGGTCAGAGGCTTCCTGTGGAACGTGGGGTGGCCAGCTACTGAGGTACTGAGTTGAAATTGAACAGAGATTCTGCCCGGTTTCAGACTAGATGAATTTACTATTGCCTGGGCATATGTATTTATACCCAGAACTGGGTCCTAAGGGCAGTATTTCAGAAGTTTATAGTTTTAGGAGACTTTGATGGGGAGAAGAATGGGATCCAATGTGCAGTAATGACAGGACAATCAGCATGCATGTTCTCAGACAAAAAAAGTTTCATTCTCAGAAGGAAACTCCCTTTGTCTGCCATATGCAATCTCCCAGTCCAGCTCATTACAACAATTCTCATAGAGAAGGGATTATGCTGATTCTGATCTTGAGAGATCCCATCATGGCTAAGTTCCTTAGGATTCTCCCGTGCTGAGCCATTCAGATCAATGTGGTATAGCGGGTTTCCAGTGCTGGGGAGCCCCCTTTTGGGCTACTTGCCTAAACATCCCTTTTTGATATAGAATTGATATCAAAAGTCACAGAGGAGTAACTGAGGGCTGGATCTTTGGCTATATGATATAAATACCAATAAATATATAAATAAATTACTGGGGTATTTAAAATTCTCTGCCAGAGAGCTCTACTTTTTCCCTATACTACAAATTCCAAGCTTTCATAGGATATAGCCATGAGAGTTAAATTACTATAATTGGATAGTATGAAAGGGCCCCAGCAGCCATTACCAACATGATTTGGGAAGGGTGAAGCTCTTTTCCTATATGGAAAATCTGAAGCATCTGAAATATTATCTTAATTGGGGAGAGGGCATGAAAAAGATTCAGGGAACCTCTTACAGTTAGTTTTGGGTCTACAAGCCTCAAATCTATTTCTGAGGCTTAATCCACACTGGCAAAATAATCCAGATCCAATGTGCAGTATTTTGCCCAGATTTCACCCTTTTACATCTCATTAACATGTAAAAATCCAGACTCATATTGATGGCCACACATTTCTGTGACCAAATTCAAATCAGTACAAATTGTTGTTTCTTTTGATGTGTGATTTTCTTTCCCAACTTCTTTGGTCAGTATTACCACTCAACCTGCACTCTCATTGAATGGCTTCCCCATCCAATTCCCCCTTTGTGCCACAGTGAGTCAGCAAGGGAACTTTAAATGTCTCCCAACACAGACAGCCCAGAGGAGAAGGAGAAATATTTTTTCTTCCTTCATTTCCTTTTCCCACTCCATATCCTTAATTGAATTAAGATTGTTTTGTACAGAATAAGCTTCTTCTTCTTGATGTGATGTTTGGCTGGCACTGCTTCTTTTGGCTCCCGTCCCTTCTTCACCCTTCCTTTCCAAGTGCTTGTGATGCAGGGAAAGCAACCTGGCAAAGGAGGAGGGCCCCAGGTGTCCTTTTCTTCTTCTGCTGCTGCTACTGCTGCCCCTTGGACCTTCTTCCTCCTGCAGGATGCCTGCCTTTCCCGGTTCTGCTGGGCTCCTCCTCCCTGTTCTGCTGGGGCTGGGGCACAAAGGCAACTTTGGGGCTCATTCCCACTAGTGAGTTTTTCTGACTAGTGGAAATGACATGGAATAAATTCACTTCCATAGTGGGAACTACGCATCAGCCTGAATCGAACATGAGACCCGGTGTCAATGTGAATCGTAAACCGATTTAAATGTAAGTGGGAATGGGCTCCCTGTTAAACAGCATCTGTAAACAGCCCTTGCCTGTGAATTAATTTCCATTAAAAATAAGTGTAGAAATGTATGCATTATGTAGCATTTGTACTATTGAGGGATTATTTACCAGCCTTTGCTGCCTATTCACGTATTCCTAAATGCTATGTTTCTCTCAAATTCCTTGGGGCCATAGGAACAAGGTTTTTTAAAAAGTTCATTTTTTAATTTATGACCTCTTCAATATTTTTTTCTATTAAGTATTCATTACCTTCCAGTACAGGAAGATCAACTTCTATTTGGAATAATTGTTGATCTGTTGTTACACCCACCTTTCCTTTAGATTTAGATTCCTTTTCTCTCATTCTAAATATAAATATTTCCTTTAACTTACTTGATACACAGATAGTAGAATCTTGAGTGTCACAATAAAGTGCTGACAATAACAAAAGTATTTTTACTTCTCTAGTTTCAAAGCAACAATGAAATACCTTACATTTTATTACACTTTTCAATACCTGAGCATCCGCCTTTTTAACTGTTGACTTTAAACACTTATATAGATTACAAGATTTAACTGTTCTTGTGAAGGCTTTTTTTTACTGTGTTACATAGAGATCTAATTTGTTTTATCCTCTTTGTTTATTTGTATATTCTGAGAGGTTATTGTTTCATATCTTTGTTGTTATTTCTTTGGATTGAAATGATCTGTGGTACCATATTATTATCATGAATTCTGTTGCTAGTTCTACTTAAAGTAGGTCCATTGACTCAGCGGTATGTACCTATGGGTAGACTTATCATTTAACAATTCATTCTAGGGTCTATCTAGTTGGGATTAGCCAACAAGATTCCAGCCATTACTATATTTTTGTACAAATGTTACTAATATCTGTGGAAAATATGGGCAATTCATCAATTTGGGATGAGCCACAATAGTTAGGACATCTGTCCCAGCAGCTGACTGAGGATGTTACCTCAGTGGGAAATATTGCAGGGTGGAGCCCCACCCTGGGATCCCTGTCACTGCAACTCATGTCTCCATAAGCTAACAGACTCTTCTCAATCAAAAGTGGGTTTGTAGAGTATAGGAGTTTAATTGAGACACATTTACTTTATGGTCTTCCTAGTCCCATTATGCCCCAACAGTTCAAGAAGTAAATCCAGACAATAAAGTCCACAGGTATAATCCACAAGTAAGCTGTTCCCATCTCTCCAGCTCCTCATTCATGCTTTTCTATCTTTCTTCTTCTCAAGTCACACCTCTTTAGAAAGCTTATTCAGAGGTCACATAAAATGAACAACTAGTCCAGCAGGCTACAAAGTCTGGAGGACTGTCTCAAGAGCCTTTATGTCCTGCTTCTTCTCTTGTTTCTGCTTTTCATCTGCCCTGCAAAGTTGGCTCTGTCCTTTCTGTGCCTGATATCTCTAGTGCCTCTTCGTACTTTCCTTGCTGTGTCATCTTGCCATCTGGTAATGTTTCAACTGCTTGAGACATCACTCCAAGTATCTAATGGGCTTATCCACTGCTGGAGATTCTCTTCCAAACGTGACCTCATCTCTTCCATTCATGCTCCACTTTCCCTCTTCTTCCTCACCCACACTCTCTAGTGCTTTCACATTTAATATCCCATGCTGCACATTTTCCTTATAAAAATGCCCACTGCTCTCCTCAACCAGAATGTTCTGAATCATGGCTGGAGTTGGAGGTGTGCAGTGCTTGATGTTTTTCACATATGCTCACATCTACCCCTTCCTTTATTCACAGCCAGTTCCTTCATCATTGCTATTTCCCTGCAAGTATTTCCCAGACTACCACATTCCTTACTTCCTCTTATCACAGGAAGATTTCTGTGACAGCATAATTTTTTTTTTAACAGAAATTGCTTTACTTTCAGAACTAAGTTCTATTCTGTCTGTTGCTTATCTCCTCTCTAAAATGCATTATGCCTGGAATGTTATGTGGATCTCCAGATGTTGGCATTTGGTTTTGTACCATGCAGGACACTGCAGGCAAATATCAGAAGGGGGATTCAGACTTGACAAATTGGAAGCAAACAGCTTACAAACTCTACTGCATTATTTTATTCCTAGTTCTCTCCTTTCAATCCAGAAGGTGGAATGAGATATGTTAGCTTAGAATCCTCCAAACTGGAATCCATTCATAAATTTAAAACATAAAGTATATTTATTGATAGAAAATGACAATAACTCAATACAGAACAATATTATGATATTGGGTCATTGCAGATCTTTGACTGTTAATTGAATTGAATTAATTGAATTGATTATTGAAAAGAATTAATTACTCAATTATAGATTTAAACAATTGTACATAATTAGAGATTAAAATAGGAATCTAAGTATTTAATGAATAAATGAATGGAAAAACATCAGGTCTATGAGCTTTAATGAATTTGACTTATAAATCGTAGTTGATTATAGAAGTATTAAAGTTTATATTTATTGAAACTTATTGATGTGTAGATAATACTGTAATTAGAGAGGGGGGAGAGAGGGAGAATGAGAGAGAGAAAATTCAGTTGTTTCATTTGTGGGAGTTTAGGAGATTTAACTTTTAAAGCAATCCTTTGTAAAACTGATAGTAGATTTTGAATATACAGATTGATTGGAAAGTGTAAAGATAGATAGATTATAGTAAAATTTAGATTAAGGGGTCTAGGAGTGTGACCCTGGATTAAGGAAAGAAAAAGTAAAGAAAAAAAGATGCCATTAACCCCAGGCCAACTGGTTTAAGGAACAAAATTCTATCTGGGCTGTTGAAGGTCACATTTATTTGGAAATATAAAAGTGTGTAACATAGGGTGAAACAGATGGACAAAATAAAGTAGTTTCCAGCTGCTTTGAAGGTAGGGCATTTATATGATGCATGCCTCTAAAGAGGGTGGAATCTGAAAAGAAGCTGTGCTCTAGGGCTAAAAACCAGAGCAAAAAAAAAAAAAAAAAAAAGCCAGGAGACACCAGTTTAGTGGAGAAAATGCACTTCTTCACGCCTGCATATAAACAATCTGGCATGAGTGCAAGCCTGCAGTAAAACAAAAAACTGAAAGTGCAACAACTCCAATGGATGTAATTACAACATACAAAAACCAAACAGTCCAACAGGAGCCATGGGATGAAGACAGTGAAGGGGGCATGTATGGGGGTGGAGACTCTACGATTGTGCTTTGCCAGTGTATCACTCACACACTGATGCACTGATCCCCTGTACAGGCAGAGAATCACACATGTAACTGTTTGACTGATCAAAGCAGTGGTCATGCAATGGAATGGAATCTGGGTGGAATGTGGGAGGTAATTGGAGGTCACAGATGATGTGCTTGTGTGATGGTGCACATGCATGGTGGGAAGGTGACAAAAAAATGTTATCCAGCAGTGTGGCTTGATGCCACACAATGCAGTCTGCCCATGGATATTCAGCCTGCTTTTGGAGCAGGCCATGCTGATAGCAGGGTTTCAATCCACTTTTGTGAAAAGCAGTATCAAGCCACCTTTTCTTGCCTGTCTCCTCCAGCCCATTGTTATAAAGAATGTTTCAAAAGATGAGACAGGAAATAAAGGATATGACAGCATAAATAAAAAAAGATATAAATGACTTGAAGAAAAATATAGAACAAATATCAAAAGACTTGAAAAAAACAAATATGAGAATAAAAGAGTTGGAAGAAAAATCTGAGTGCATAGAAGGACAATTTGTCAAAAAATAGAGTATATACAGAAAGAAGCTGATGAAAGAGCTTTAATGGAGTTGAAGTTGCAAGAAAACTGTATTAAGTTAAAAAAATCTTAAAGTCTTAAAGAAGAGTCTATTGAAGATTTGTATGGTAAATTGATCCCTATGTTGGTGGAATTTTCAGGGAAGACACCTGATAGATAGAATGGGAAACAGATAGGATTTTCAGAGTGAATTTCAAGATTGTTAGGGAAAGGTATCTCATTTGAGATATAGTAATATATTTTGTAAGGAAAAAAGTTAGAGATATGATATACTAAAGAATATGGAGTATAAATTCAAAATCTATGACCTGAAACAGATGGTTCAAAAGAGCGGTTTTGGGGGCATGGTGTACAGATGACGCATGCCCCTGATGCAGCCAGAAGCTGCTCTGAGGCTCACTAAGGCAGCCTGAAGCAGCTGGCAAAAGGATTGGTAAAAAACTGCTCCTTTCTGGTGACTTGTTTGGGAGTGAGGCAGCAGCCCACTTTGGAAATGGCCTGTCCAGTCACTTCAGTCTCAGGTGAATTGAGGGCTGATCCTGGCTGTAGTCGCCAGAAGTTATTCCAAGTTGACTGTCTGCTTGCCCTTATTTCTAACAGATGTTTGGAGGTACAAGTATACGACATTTTGCTCTGAGACTGAGATTATACATTTTGCTCTGAGACTGACTTTTGAACATCGATGTTTTTTGTTTCCAAACAATTGACAAGAGTATAGCAAAGATAGCAATTCTCCCAAGGTTTATCAGATCAGTACAATTAGATTAATATTGAAGAATAATTGCCAAGAATATAGATGGCAACTAAATGATAGAGCTAAGGAGGTCCTAAAACTATACTTTAGTGAAAATATGCAGAAAGGGACATAAGCCAACAGTTTGGGAAGCCAATTAGACTATAATGAGAGGACTCTTCATTCAGCAGAATGCAGAATGGGGGAGCAGAAAGAAAAAAATGCAGAGTATACATTATGAAATTAAAAGAAGAGGAAGAAGAAGAATTAAAATAAGAACCCTCAAGAAAAAATCCAAAAGGAAATTAAGGTTCTTAAAAAATTGATTATGATATGACAATAGAAGCAGAAAAGAAATTAACAATTTTGCAATTGTTTGCAAAACAATTTTAATATGCTAATTAAAATTTGCAAAATAATTTTAATATGCTAATTAAAGGAGGAAATGGCTTGCCTATAGATTAAGAAAAAGGGAATAAAAGAACATATTTTAAACAAAGTTGGTGAAATAAAATATGTGGATCAAGCCATTTCACAGATATTATACAAAGTTATTTGAAGAACCTAAATCTCATGAAGAGAAAACAAAAACACATTTTTTTATATTATCAATATCAGAAAGCCTGGAAAGGC
>CM034706.1:114767471-114779036 GCA_020142125.1 Phrynosoma platyrhinos
CTTGGATGAGCTCAGGCAGGTACAGTAGGAAAGACATTTCTTATTGTGGCTTTAAGTCCTAGCATAAGGTCCAGAGAGTGAGTGTGCACTGCCTTGGATTGGCACAGGCAGGTACAGCTGGGAGATGTCTCCAAACTGTGGTCATAAGTCCTTGTGCAAAGTGGGTGGAAAAAGCCTTGGACAGGCACAGGGAGGTACAGTGGGAGAAAGATCTCTTATTGTGGCTTTAAGTCCTTGTGCAAGGCTGTAGGAAGGAAAAAAACAAGGTAGGAACTTAGCCAGGTCGCTCCAGTGGGGTGCAGCACCAACAGCTCCCTAGTGAAAGTTCTGGGGCCTGGTCTAGCTGAGGGACAAACTTAGAAGGTTATTTTCTGCAGAGACAATTGCATCCACTCAGTGAAAGGGTGATAAAGGTTTCACCTCCAACAGTGGATAAAAAGGGAACAAGGGGGTCCCTAAGGCTCCACAGGGAGAGCCAGAATGAAAGGAGAAGTAGGAGAAATGGAGAAAGGAACAAAGGAAGTGATGTCACCAGTAGCAGCCAGGCTGTTTAAGGAGGAACAGCCTAGAGACTGATTAGAGAAATTGATTTTAAAGAAGGGACTTAATCTCTGAAATTCAGGAGGATTTCTTACTGAATATCCCCTTGCAATGTTGCTAGAAGTGTATAACACAAAGGCAACTAAGGGCTGGTGCAGACCAGCTGCTTGGGGTGGCACAGAGCTGCTCCAAGAAGCGGCAGATCGGGGCCACCCGATCCTCTCTTTTGCCACCCCAAAAAGAGTGGCAAAATGATGCTCCTTTTAAGGGCAGGAAAAGGTTGCCCTAAGAGCGGGCACTGCAACTCTTCAACGTCCTTTTGCCACAGCATGTTTAAAGGATGGCATCAAGATGGGGTTGGGGTGGCCGGTATGTGGCTGCCCCGCCCCAACTCTACCCCCAGGCTGGCCTTTTGTGCCAGTATGCAATGGCCCTAAGTCCAAGTTAAAAAGAGTACCTCCAGCAGAAAAAGAGAAATAGGTATCATGGGGAATTTGGATGTTAGCCCATGAAGCCATCCAAATAGTTCCTTTTAAAATAAGCATTCCATTAACTAATTAACAGCCTTTATGACTGTGAGAAATAATGCAGCTTGAGTCCACTTTAACTGTCCTGGCTCAGTGCTAGGGAAGCAGGGGAACTGTATTTTTTCTGAGACATTGAACCTTCTCTGTCAGAGAGCTCTGGTGCCACAATAAACTACAGTTCCCATGATTCCTTAGCATTGAGCCAGGACAGTTAAAGTGGACTCAAGCTGCATTATTTCTCGCAGTCTGTAAAGGCCCTAAATGTATCTGGGATCTAGGAATAGCTCACTGAAACAGCTTTTCGGAAAAGACAGTTCTAGACACTCCAGAATTTTTTTTTTGGGGGGGGTGATTTTACATCTTGATTATCATCCAGTGAAAACATATGATATTTATTTTACAACCAAAGGTATACCTCAGAGAGGGGAATTCAAACTGAGATTCAATATATTTGTGTAACTTAGGTTATACCTATTCTACACTATTTCATACTACTTTAACTTTATGGAAACGTAGGGTGTGTAGTTTGGTGAGCTGCTTAAGAGTCTCTTCTTTGAAAGGTCTAGTCTACCTTCTCAGCTACAATTCCTAACATGCCTTTAGTGCTATTTTATAGAATTAAACTGATTTTATCCTTAGTCCCTCTCTTTTGTGTAAATTATTGCACTAAAAATCTCTCAAACATTCTCAAGCTGGAGCCATTACAGTTAAAGTGGTATGAAATTGATATAACTATGCAGTACAGGTATATCCTGGGTCACCCAGATGGTTTTTGTGATGCTAAGTCAGCCTAGAATGTACACAGAAATGTAAATAGGGTTCTAAAGCTGCCTGGCCATTCTAATATATTTCCAGAAAAGAGGAAAGTAGAAGGTTGGATTTTGTTGTAACATTAACACACAATATTTAGGCAGCAATTTCATACAGAACCAAAGGTCACAGAAAAACAGAGATGCAAAATGAGGAGGAAAGAATGGTTTCCCAGAACCCTATCATTATTACTGCATAAGGGGGAAAAATAAGCAATGAATGGAAAAATGTTTGAAACCACAGCAGAATTTAAATGGGAAACAATAATGTGCTGAATTATTAACAGTACATAACGTCTGGTATTTATGCTGTCAAGAACAGTGCACTGGTTTTACTGGTTTGTGGGGGGGAAAGCTTATTTCCAGTCATTAATTCTCTGTAAGATCTTACAGGCTGAAGGTTTTAAAAATCAACAGTTAACCAGAGTGACTCCAAGTGAAAATGAAGCTGATTTTGCAGCAAAAGCAATTATTTCTTTGTTCAAAAGTCAAGAGAAGATGGCAGTAGAAACCTACAGAACAGTCTATACTCAATGCAAGTTAGAGGGGGGAAACAGCATGATCAGTATAGATATTTATCCACTTTGAAATTCAGATAAGTTTGCTCAACGTCTCTGAAAGCTCCATGATACCTCATAATGCAGGGTTTACCACTCTGAGCCAGTTTAGCAAGGTTTCCATTCAATGGAGGTATAAAAGACAGTTAAGCCCTGATTACTCATCAAGGAAACTTTTTCCTTGTCAGAAGGGGGCAGGATGAGGGAATTTCCAGTTTGCGGTTTAGAATAGGGCTTAACTCCCCTCCCACCCAAGATGGACAGTGTCTAAGCCACCACAGCACTAGCCTGTCTAGTATGTTTTCTTAACAATTTATGTAGACTCTGGCAACAGACAGCCTTACTGTCTTACATATCAAAGCCTAATATTCATCTTTATTGAGCGTAATGCATGAAAATGTCAGGTGTGTAATTGAATATTAAACTTTTTTGCATATCTTCCTTTTCTTTTTCTTTAAAATGTTGTAATTCGGTTGGATTTTTTTTTAGTTCTGTGTTGATCTGAAAAAATAAATTTGGGATGTGCATATTCTGTCAGTGTGTGGATGATGGGTGTTGCAGTGATATATGGTTGAATATGCACATCCCAAATTGTTGAAGAAGCAATTTAAAGCCCACATTTTGCACCTAATATATGTCACCTCAATCTTTGAGATGCAAAAAACAAACAAACCAAAAAACCAAAAACAAACCCAAAACAAAACAAAGAAACAAAAAGCCTACTTTTTTTTCTTGTGAAAATTTGCATAAATTCACATAAAGGAATTTCCCTCCAAGGGAGCTGAAAAAAGTGGGATGGGATAACAACAACAACAACAGCTACAACAACAACAACAACAACAACAGCAACAATTTCTTACCAACTCTCTCCATGGATTGAGGTGGGGAACAGCAACAATTAACAGACAAAGAACATCAGTTAAAAGACATCAGTTAAAATGCACACCAGTTCAAAAGGACAAATAGAATTACATATTTTTAAAAATCCAGATTTGAAATTCATCATTTAAAATTTACAGTTTAAAAATCATTTGGATAAACCTACCAGAAGAGATTGGTCATGTCAGATCTCTTGTGGCAGGTCATTCCACACCCTAAAAAAAAATTCTCTGGCTGACAGTTGCCAACCAAGTCTTGGCTGACTGGAGTAAATATATGCCAGAGCACCTGAGTGTACAGATCAGATTATATGGGAGGAGGCAATCCTGTAGGTAACCTGGAACCAAACCATGTAGGGTTTTAAAAGTAATAATCAACACTTTGTACCTTGCACATATACTAATTGGCAGCCAATGAGTGGTTTCAGTATTGGTGTAATATGATCATTCCTGGATGTCTCAGTAATCAATCTTACTGCCGTGTTTTGAACTAACTGAATTTCCAAACTTGGTACAGAGGTAGGCCAATGTACAACACAGTGCTAAAGTCCAGCTTTGAGTTTATCAGCATGTGCACTACCATCTTTAGGACCTCCAAAAAGTCCACTAGTGGAGACACTGGTATTTGTGAAAATTGTGCACATATCTGTTTTAAGTCAGTTGCATGCACTAGATTTTAGAATGTGTTAACATTCCAGAATTGGGACAGACAGGCAGGTAGACCATTTAGAAATCTTTCTCCCAGTTTAAAACACAACTTTTTATTTTTTAAAAAAGGCTGCAGAAAGTGTACTGCAGCCACTCACTCATAAACCACAAGGTTGCAAGTTCAATACTAGCCAGGGCTCAGGCTTGACTCAGGCCTGCATCCTTCCAAGGTCTCTAAAATGAGTACCCATCTGTTGGGGGGGGATGAGCTTACAGTTGTAAACTGCTTAGACCAGGGGTAGGCAGCCTTTCCCCTTTAAGGGCTGAGGGACTTCATCTCCCAGAAGTCTCAGCCATGTTGGCCAATAGTCCCATGTTGACCAATAGCTCCTGGGATTCTGGGAGCTGAAGTCCCTCGGCCCTTAAAGGGGAAAGGTTGCCTACCCCTGGCTTAGACACTGCATAGCACGGTATGAAGTGATATATAAATGAAGCTGCTTTGCTTTAGGGAAATTTGGCAGATTTTAAGAAGGGTTAACACAAGGCTTTGAATTGCTCAGGTTCTGAATACCTCAGACTATTTCAGCCTTTAGACTGAAGAACATTTAAGAGCACTAAGCAAATTCCAGCTGTGCACAGCATGTCTGCTATCCTCACTTTCAGAGTCAATGTAAGCTGTCTAAGCCTAAAATCATCTAAGCCTAAGCCAAACATGCCTATCAAATTTTTCTTCTGGATTTTGATTATCCATAGTTAGTAAACACTACATTTTCTGCTGGTTCTTGTAAGTCCCAAATGGGATGTTACATGTCAAAATAAGTAGTGTCACAACAGAAAAGAACTGACAGCTATCAATATGGGGAAAAATATGGGGAATAGAGAGCATTGTGAATAACTTCACTGAAACAAACCCTGTACTTACTTCAATAACAGCTATAGCTCTGAAAAGATTTATTACAGTGTTGCATTGTCGCATTGCAACAGCCTTCATCAGCCTGGTACCATCCAGATATAGTTTGATCACATGTTTTGCATGCAGAAGATCCCAAGTGGAATAATTTTTTAAAATTTTTTTTAATGAATTATCATTATTTAGTTTCATACAAGATTAAAACAGACAGACAAACAGATAACAACAGAAAAATACAATACAATACAATACAATACAAATAACTAAAAACTGACTTCCAAGTAACTATTTATTTACATTATTGACTTTTGATTTTTTTTCTTTTCAAATATCCCTTCTGTGTATTTTTCTATACATTTCTATTTTCTTCCGTACACTACATGTTTATATATTTACACACATCCTCATATACACAGTATACCTTCTACTTTTGTACCCTTCATATTAAAATTTTCCAGTATTTCTTACACATTGATATGTGGTCATTTTTCCTCTTAATTATCTCATTATTCTCATTTTAATACCAATTTAACTATATTATAACAGTCTAGCTTGTATTTTATCCATTACCATAATCCATTCCTCATTAACTTTTTCTACTGATTTGTTTCTGATTAGACATGTCAAATTGTCCATTTCAGTATAGTCCAGTACTTTCCAGTACCATTCAGTTATTGAAAGTGTATTGTCTTCTTTCCTAGTACTGGCATATATTATTCTCACAACCATCAACATGTAAAAAATTATCATCCCATATTTCTTTTCCATTTTCTTATTTGTTATAAAATATAATAGATATGTTTTATGATCTTTTTTGAATTTCAGTTCTAAAATACTCTGTATTTCTTTATGAATTTGAGACCAAGGAATGCCATTTTGTATTATAGATATAGCTCAGAAAAGAAATAAGAGCTTTGGGAAAACATACATTTTTATTACCGATATGCATCTTAATAAGAACAGATATAGCTTATTCCACTTCTCTAAGGGCCTCTGGAGATGGGAAGCTCTGGAAAGCAGCGGATTGGGGCCGTGGCAACCCCACGTCATGACCCCAATCCTCCCTTTTGCTGCCCCAAAAAGAGCAGCAAAATGCCATTCCTTGTAGGGTTGACAAAAGGCCACCCTAAGAGCCGGTGCATGGCTCTTCCTCACCCTTTTCAGTGCAGTGTGTCAAAACGCTTTGCCGGTATGGTGTCCTGACACCACGCACCATCCGTAGTGGTGTATGGCATCAGGATGACATCGACATGGGGTTGAGGCAGCCAACATGTGGCTGCCCTACCCTAACTCTACTTCCAGGCTGGCCCTTTGGGCCAGTCTGCAGAGCCCTAAGTTCATAATTTTTTTCATGTTTCTTCATAATTGTTTTCAAAGAAGTCTGAATTTTTTGTTGTAACTGACACTCCAAGATATCTCACTTTGTTATCAGTTTTAAGTCCAGACCTTGAAGTAAATAGTTATTTTTCTTTGTGTGACATATTCATGGCCAACACTTTTGTTTTGTCCTTGATAATTTTGAACCCTGAATAAAGTCCATATTCCTTTAATAGATCTACTATTCTTTGTATACCTTCTAAAGGTTCAGACAGATAGTTGACCATATCATCTGTGTAAGCTCTTAATTTCATTTCATAACCTTTTATTTTAGCTGCTGAAATTCTTTTATCCTCCCTAATGGTATTACACAAGATTTCTAAAGTTAAAATAAGCAGCAACTGAGACAAGGGGCAGCCTTGGCATGTACCTTTTTGTACTTTGCAATATATTCCACATTATCACTTGAGCTTTTTGTTCTTTGTACAACACTGCAACCCAATTATAGAAGCTTCCTCCTCCTGCTGATCTTAAGATGACCTCCATCATAAATCTCCATCTTAAATTATCAAAAGCTTTCTTTGCATCAAGGAAAATCAGTGCAACTTGTTTATCAGGTTTTCTTTGAAAATATTCAGTAATGTCAACTCAATTTCTAGTGTAAATTTTAATATGCCTATTTGGCAGAAATCATCTTTGAGATGGATGGATCCAAGTTTTCAATATATTTTTAATTCTTTTTGCTAAGATGCTAGCAAAGATTTTATAATCAGCATTTAGAAGTGAGATGGGTCTGAAAATACCCATCTCTAATTGATCCTTTCCATCTTGTAGAATTAAAGTGATGTTAGCTGATTTCCAAGAATGGTGTTTTCCTCTCTTTGACTTTATTCATCAATATCTGTAATTTTTGTGTCACAATCTCTGTTAGGCTTTTGTAATAAATTGAGATCATCAGGTCCTGGTGATTTACCTAATTTCATTTCTTTTATGTCTCCAATATCCCCATTACTATTATTAATTGATTCAGATCATTTCTTCCTTCCTTCTTAAATTCCAGGGGTGTCTGTCTATTTAAATATTCTATCTGCTGATTCTCCAGTATCACATTTTCTTTAAAGATTTTACTAAACTAATCATGCAAACTTTTTTTTTATTTCTCTTTGTTTGGTAAGGATCTTTTCTTCATTTCTTATTTTTAAAATTAATTTTTTCTTTCTTTTTCTTTCTTTTTTTAGTCTTAAAGCCAGCAATCTACTTAGTTTATTTGAGAATTCAAACTGTTTCTGTTTTATAAATGTTATCTTTTTCTTGACTTCTACTAATGCTAGTGAGCTTTGCTTTTGTAATATTTTAGACTGCAATAGTAATGTTTTGTTTCCCAATTTCTTTTTCAGTTGACTTTCTACTTGCTTTAATTCTAATTGTAATTTCATCATCTTCTCCTCTCTCCTTTTTCTTCTTTCATAATTTTATTTAATGAAAAAAAAACCTCATTAATACTTTACTTGTCTCCCAGTTTGTGCTAATGTCCATATTTTCTATTATGTTTTCTTCAAAGAAAAAATTTAAAGTATTTTTTGCTTTTTGTAATATTTTTTAATCTGTTAACAACATATCGTCCAACCTCCAACAAAAACTCTTTTTCATTTTCTTCAAAGTCTTTTTTACTGGACAGTGGTCTGATAAAATTTTTGATAATATTTCAATCTTATCAGTTTTGGTCTTGACTAAATCAGAGGTGAAAAGCATATGTAACATTGACCATGAGTCATGAAAATTAGGCTAAAAAGTTTGACCATATTTATATCACCACATGTCCTCTAGTTCAAGCATGTCTAACAGATTCAAAAAAGGATTTTGCAAATTTCCCTTGTTTTGCTTTAGCATTTGCCTTTGTTTTCCTATCAACTGAGGGGTTTAACACCCCCATCATTATTAAATAATTGTAAGGGAATTCCATAAGTTTGTCCAACAATTTATCATAAAATTTGCTGTTATTATCTAATGGAACATACACACCTATTAACAAAATTTCATATTTTCCCGTTTTATTTCTAACCCAATATAATGACCACTGTTAACAGAAAATAATTATTTTGCATCAGTAGTATCTTTTACATATATAGCAACCCCCTTTTTAGTTTTTCTGATGGAGACACAAACACATTACCTAACATATAGCTTTTTAATAGTCTAATATCTTTTTTACAAATATGTGTCTCTTGTACACAGATTATATCAAGTTTCAAGTTTCCAAGATAATGATAAACATTATTTCTTTTTTGAGGAGAATTAAGGCCTTTGGCATTTCAAGTAAGAAGTTTTGTATTCTTAAACATCCTTTTCTTCTGTTAGTTTTCTCTTTCTCTTCTTTCTCTGTACTCTGCTTTCTCATTCTCCTTCTGTGATCTTTTCCTTCTTGGATGTCTATTTATCTCTGTCATCTTACCTATCTCTGGACCTAAGCAGATGGCTTATTTGGCCATTTTGGGGGCAGGGAAGGGGAGGGGCAGCCCCACGATCGGCACCCCAAACCCTTCCCAAGGTTGTCCTCAGAGCAGCCGGCCCTCCACATGGCTGGCGCTCCGAGGAGGACCTCCCACCATAGCGTTTGCACATGCTGCGGTGGAAAAGTTGATGAAGGTGTGTTGTATCCTGAATTAGCAGCTGGTCTGTGCACATGGGAGTTTCTACTCAGATGAGAAATTAAGGGGAAGGGGGTCTTAGAAAGGACATCCCAACCATGCCTTCAGCAATATCATTTTGAAACCTATCATGTCTCCTCCCTGACACCATCTTTGAATTGAACTGTTCTACTTCCATGTTCTTATGTTACTTCTTTTAGTCTCTAGGATTTATATGTTTTAAAATATCTTTGATTGTATCTTTAATTTTGTATTATATGCCACCCTGGGAACTACTTCGAAATATAAACTATATAATAGTACTGCAAATAGCACTGTAAGGTATTGCCTTCAACATATTACAAGGGAATATGATGGTCTAGGAAAGAAAAATACAGGACTTTGTGGTTCAGGTTATTTCATTGTTCCTTCTTGTTGAACAGCCCAGAAAGAGGGAGGAGAATACTAGAAATGAACAAGTAGCTACTCAGATGATGTCACCAAGAAAAAAATTGTCTTCTTGGACCATAGCCTGTTTTCATGAAGAACCTCTGGCAAGAGATGGATTGCATCTCACAGCAGCTGGAAAAATGTATTTGCTAGGAGTCTTGCAAATCTGATCAGGCATATGGGCTTTAAAGTGAGTTATATGGGAAAGAAGGACAGTATTCTGGGGGGCAGGAAGACACTGCCCAATAGCCTTACCAGTGGCATCACTTGGGAGGCTGTGATGGTGTCTTGCACTGAGTGACACCCCAGAAGAGGGTTACACATGGTCAAGCCCTCCCCCTGTGCTCCCCCCACATCATCCTCACACATGCTCCCATCTACCCCCCATTCTGTCCTCACACTCCCCTACACAAATTCCCATCCCCACCCCATGCTGTCCCATCCTTTTCCTCATCAGGAAAAAGACAGGGGGTACGGTGGGAGGGAGCATGTGCTGCCCCCAGAAGCCCTGCCCCCCACACCAGCTGACATCCGGTGCAGGGACACCACTGAGCCTCAGTGACACAGAGGTGATTTGGCTAACAGTACAATAGGCAGGAAAACAACAACATAAAATTAGCTAGAAAGAATTACCCTTAGCCTTAGATGTCTCTACATTGATGCACAGAGCATGAGAAATAAGATGAACTTGAACATCATAACACAGGAAGGTAAATATGGTTTAATAGGTATTGTTGAAATGGTGGGATGATTGGAACATAGTGATGGAAGGGTATAACTTATTCCAGACAAATAAATGAAATAGAAAAGCAGGAGAAGAACATTATATATCAAGGATGTATACATCTATGAGGAGACTCATGACTTAGAGCATGGAGAACAAGTTGAGAGCCTTTTGGTAAAAATTAAAGTGCAGAAAAACAACAGTGATCTAACTATGAGCTTTTACTATAGGTCCCTCAGACAGACTGAGTATTTGGACAATGCCTACAACAAATTACCAAATATGAGAGAGAGAGAGAGGAGTAATGGGAGACTTCAGTCACTCTGATATTTATTGGAAATTACACTCTGACAAGAGTACAAGGCCCAACAAATAATTCACTACCCTTGCAAACAATGTCATTGTGCAAAAGATGGAATAAGCCATTTGTCAAACATAGTCAGACACACACTCTGGACTTTAGTGATGCTGATTTCAATAAGCTTTGGGAGTGAGAACCCATAGCCTGAAGTGCAAAGAGAGAATGGAGTTCATGGTCCAAAGGTGATATATGGTGAAGACACATTTGCAAACAATTTCAATGAAGAATAAAAGTGGGAGGTTTTGGAAGAAACCAGGGTGGATGTACAAATAACTTTTGGATGAGCTGAGATTTAGGAAATGGAAGAAAAGAGAAACTACCCCAAGAAATGAAAACAAATAGCCAATACTTGTAGGGGGGAGATCAGAAATGTTAAAGATCAGAATGAGTTTAGGCTTGTTATAGCAGTTAAAAAATAATAAAAAAATACTTTGGCTATCTTCAGAGCAAAAGGGAGAACAAAGAAATGGTAAGGCCAATGTGTAGAGAAGCTGACGAAATGCTAAGATGCCCAAACTGTGTGATACCTTCTTTGCCTGACTCTTCTCCCAAAAGGAAAATGATGCTCTAAGGGCCAATGCAGAACGGCCATTTGGGGTGGCACAGAGCTGACCCGGGAAGTGGTGGATCATGGTTGCAGCAACCACATGCCACAGCCCCAATCCTGCTTTCTAAGAATCAGCATGGGTTTCTCAAAAAAGAAGCTATGTCAGACTTCACAAGCTTGGTAGATCAGGTAAGTGCTGTGCATATAGTATATCTTGGTTTCAGTAAGGCTTTTAACAGTGTTCCCCATGATGTTCTCCAGGTAAACTGATGAATTATGGGCTAGACAGTGTTACAGTTAGATGAATCTGTAATTGGTTGACAGATTGAACACAGAAAGTGTTCACCAATGGTTGCTCTTTATCCTGAAGAGAAGTAACAAGTGGAATTTCTCACGGGTGCACACTGGACCCAGTGTTGTTAACATTTTTATATGTGACTTAAATGATGGAGCAGACAGCATGTTTATTATAGTTTTTTGTGGGTTTTTGGGGCTGTGTGGCCATGCAGCTCTACCATGCCCTTTTGATGTGGGGTGTGTACACGTTGCGCCAGGAGAGTGTCCTGATACCGTGCGGCATGCAAACAGATGCAAGGCGTCTGGACAGCTTCGGGATGGAGTTGGGTGGCCAGCATGTGGATGCCCCACCCCAAATCCACTCTCAGTCCAG
>CM034706.1:114781728-114793592 GCA_020142125.1 Phrynosoma platyrhinos
GAAAAGAGATTCCACCTCAACATTAGGAGGAATTTCCTGACAGTAAGGTCTGTTCGAGAGTGGAACACATTCCCTCGGAGTGTAGTGGAGTCTCCTTCTTTGGAGGTCTTTAAACAGAGACTGGTTGGCCATCTGTCAGGGATGGTTTGATTTTGAGTTCCTGCATGGCAGGGGTTGGACTGGATGGCCCTTGTGGTCTCTTTCAACTCTATGATTCTATGATCTTATTTGAAGGACATAAGAGATTTAAGAAAACTGAAAACATTTATAGAGTATAGAGATTCTTTAAACAGTGGTAGTAATTTGGCAGCTCTAGACTCTATTGTGACCTCTGTTTGTATAGGTATCTAACATATCTGACTATAAAGCTTAGTATTTGGATAAGAATGCATACTGTCCTTCCTGTAAGGAACACATGACAGCAGGTTATAGGTAGTGAGGAACATACATGGAAATGTAAGTACCATAGTTTATTTGCTGAAACTGCGAATAATAATAATAATAATAATAATCTTTTTTCATGATTGCATAGTTTAATAAGAGCTTTTTCTATGTATTATATAGTTGCATATTCAACTGAAGAAGCCCAGTGTGGCAAAATGGAAATGAGAGAACTAGGGACCTTCCTTTTGCTCTCTTGCTTTGTTAAAAGGACTGTTCTGGTGTTGCTCTGTTAAAAAGATTTGTAATATTGAATTCTAAGAAGACCTGTTTTGCTGTAACCTTTCTCATTATTCTGTGAAGAATACCTGGCATTTTGAAATCTTTTTGGACTGGTTACTATTGCAGTTGCCTACAATTTATGTTTCAGTTATTTTTCTAAGACTGTGCATAAATTATAGCTTTTATTCTTATTTAAATGAAAGTAATCTTTATGTTTCTTACAGAGAACTTACATAAAATATATTTGTTCATTTATGATACAATAGTAAATAATAGTAATGTCTGTCAGTTATACATTTCTAATTGTTACTTTTGTTTTAGAATACATATGCAGCCAAAATGATTAGCATAAGATTTTATGTCTCATTTATGCTTTTCTAGTCTGACTTCTGAATGTCCATCTTCAGAATTCACATTCTAGCAGTTAGTAATATATTATTAGACCTTGTATTCCCCCATAGAGTAATATGGATTAGTAGGGACTCTAAGGCTGACAAAAAGAAAACAAAAGGCAACCATGGCGAATTACTTCAGGAACACTAGTGTGCATTTGCAAGTATTGGTTAATATAAAGAAACGATATGCACCCTCACTACCATACAAGCCAAAGAGAGTGAGAACATTTGGGAAGTTAAAGAATAAAGTGATTGGAGCTTCTATGATGATGCAGCATGTAATGTTTCCATGTCACTGTGGAAACTTCACTATTGGCATATTCAGTAAGGTTATTGAAGTCTTGAATGCTTGAATAATTAATTTACCATGAATGATATAGTCATATCATCCTCTGTGTGTGTGTGTGTGTGTGTGTGTGTGTGTGTGTGTGTATGAAATTGAATAACTGATTGTCAGTCTTTGGTCCAATAAAGCACCTGTAAAAGTTAATATATTACCACAAATTTGTGGGAAATTATGCTATCATGCATTGTATGCTCTTAGAGTCTATGAGTAATATAGATAATATTATGAATAAGTAAAGTTTAGTCATAGCTAGATCTGCTAGCTAACTGGATGTTGTGGCCAAATTGTATGGCAATTCACTTCTATTCACTGATTAACGTGTTTTGCAAAGCACCAAGCTAGTTTGGGAGAAACCATAAAAACAGTTTTCTCCTTTCCAACCTTATTTTCAAAAGACTATTTTGAGTTATAGATGTTGACTTTATATTTAATTTGTTGACCTAAGAAAAGTGTTCAGTATGGAAAAACTGTGTTCTACCATTCCAAAATTCTACCATTCCAATTTGGACAATAGACTAGCAGAACTAATTCTAGCACTTGATTTCAAAAAAAGATCTTCACCTATGGAGAAACTTACAAAATGTCAACTGCAAGGAGATTTAAGTAAGGAAAGATGTCCCCTGGCCCCATTTCTGTTCAGCTATTTAATAAATGACTTAATTAACAGAAGATAGCTATTTTCATTATCTGGTAAATGGTACCAAGATTTTAGTTGGAATATTGTTGATATCTCATGAACAAACTGGCTTACACTCTGCATTCTTTCAGTTAATTTTGATTTTAAAATGTGCTGTCTTTTGATGTAATCAGTTCAGTGTTAGATTGGCACACACAATTAATGCAATTGTTTATTTAAAGGTTACTTTCAGGTTACTCTGCTTCAGTGAAATATATATTAGAGGGTGTTATGATTATATTTGAAGGTGAGCAGTAGCCAAGCAGATTTTCTCCATGTTAGAAATCTTAAGATGTGGGATTCTAAAATAGGAAGAATTTCATTTGCATGTCATGTGAATGGGAACTCAATTAATTTCACAGTTTCTAAGCAATGCATAAATAGAAGCTCAATTACCCTTTGGAATTTACACTTCTTCAAATGTTTCCATTGAGTTCTTTTTTAAAAAAAATGAAAATATGTGTATGCAGGGAAGTGCATACAGAAACATGATTTCATGGCAATAATGTTCAAACTTGCATTATATTAGGAAAAATGTATGCAAAAAGCTCATGTAAATTATAGGTTGTAATATAAATGCTCACAGTTTCCATGTAAGATTTTTTTTTAAAAAAAAAATCCAAGTTCTAAAGGATGAGCAACATGTACGTGTGGGGAAAAAATGCAAAAACAAAATTAATAGATTACTCATAGGTAAAACTATAACCTAAAATCCTATGTGGCAGAAATCTGAGGACTACAAGAAAGTACCAACAAATTGAGAATTTTAGTTTTTATATGCAAAATAAGTTTGTTCATGTGATTTTAGGAACTACACAGGGGACCTCCTAGGAGCCAAGACCAATATTAAATCCACAGAATCTCAGCTATATGTACATTTAATCCTCAAATTAAACTCCTTTAAATGTCATGAAACAGTTTCTGAAAAATAATCAGGGGGGGAGAGACGTGTGTGTGCGTGCGTGCAATTTAGATCTGATTTGAAAGAGCTGAAAATGGGAAAGATTTGTGGAGGTAGGAACCAGGGAGTAATTTAGGTTCAAATTAGTCACAAGGTTTAGGGCTCACTGGATAGTGTAATTTTTCTCTTCTTATCTCCTCTATTTTGGACAAAAAACAGCAGCAAGAGGTCGCTTTTCTGGAGCCACATCCAGGAAGCTGCCATCTCCCCCACCAATATAACCAATGAACTTTTGTCCTTGGAAAAATAATACATCTAGCTAATATTAAAACTAATTTGAGATGAGTTGATTTTGTATAAATTGCCAATTCTACTTCATTATTTTAATCAAATGTCATTCACTGGCCTTGGAATGAGCTTCATGTTTAATTTCTTTTCACTTTTTAAAATAAAAACGGTATCTCTGTGAAACAGCTGTGGCTAATCATCACAGCACTGTTCATAGTTTTGGATTCCTTCACTGTCTCCAAATTTGGGATTATTAATTTGATTTATTGCACAATCTGAAATCTAGTGTACCACTGTGAAAGAAATAGAATATACATTGGAAAAATGATCTAATGTTTGTCATTTTCTTCTCATGCGTATATTGCCTGCTGAGTATTCATACTAGATTTCTAAAAGTCTTGGTATCTTAACAGCATTTTCAGCTCTTGCTAGAATGGTCATCGTTACTTATAATTCAATTGCTCTAACTTTATGTTCTATACATTCAACTTAATTTAAGAAAAGCCACTCCTTGTTGCTTTGTACTACAGAACACATCCTTCCAAGAGGTAATCACTCAAGCATGTCAAGATATAGCCTGTAGAAAATTTGTGGCACAATGTCACTTCCTCAATTTATGTTGGTAGGTTAAATCCTACATTTATTTCTTCAATATCTAGCCTTCCAGTTGTTTCATTTGTCCTTCACTCTAGTGCCTTGCACAATGCCAAAAACTAATAATGTGCCTGCAACCTTTTGAGAGTTTGTAATTTGTATCCATCATAATGGAACTTCTGAGACTCTGTCTGCTGACAGTTTTATTCTCGTTCCATTATGCAATGACTATGAAGTGGCAACACAACTCTTTCTGAGCAAGCAGGGATGATGTAAGTATTTGCAAAGGCATCTCTGTCTAGTTGTCATTTAAGTATGGACATTTACCCCAATACAGTGGGATTTTTTTCTAACCAACCAAAATTTTATTACAGTCAACAGAACAATAGAATAAAAAGCATTTGTAGTTAAAATACATGCTATCATATATCATAATATAAAACACCATTTACTAAATAAGCAAGTTGGTATAGGGAACAAAATGATTAAAAAACATTTTAGGTAATTAATTGGCCTTTTCTTAAAAGAATAAATGAATTCCAATGTTCCTCTTTATTAATATTACAAACTACTAAAATGCCATAATTCACACATAATACAAAATATTATTCACATATAATAAAAAGCATTAATTAAAAATGATTAAAAACAGCATTAAAATAGGTAAAATTGGACACTTCCCTTAGAGAGGCTGTACTCCTTAGCAGCAGAGCTTGCTCTGCAGGTGTAGAAGAAGCAAGGTTTACAGCTCAGTCTATGTTTGGTTTCAGTCTGTGTTTAATGTGAGCTTGGTTGCGGAGGTTTCAATTAACTGGGCACACATTTGATCTTGCTTGTAGGATTCTCCAGCCTAATCAACACATGGAGCTGTCCAGAGTTCTAGCTGCTTTGCTTTATAAAAGCTTGCATTTGACCCTTTCTGAGTTCACCTTGCTTCTGTTCTAGAACATAAACTTTGAGTCTAGCATCCCCTCCTCAAGGCTACACCCCCACCTGAATGAAACCACTGTATGTGATTATAGAAAGCAGCTGAACTAAGAGTGCATCCTCAATTTTTTTCCTTACCCACACAAAAACTTGCCACTGCTTGAAGCAGTGGTGGGATTACAATTAACAGCTTGTCCATCTTCTGTCTCCTAGAATGATTGAAAATATATAAAAGCTTTCCTTTTTTTCAGGCTGCTGATCAGATATTGGCTTCCCCTATATTCTGGATTTCCTTCTGCTTTTTAATGATGAGGTTTAAATATGAATTGGCTTGATATGCTCTCCCCACCACCACCCATCTATCATCAAATATTTCTGTCCCACCCTACATCACAAGATCTGAGGATGGTGTATGAGGAAAATAGTCATATTGCATTATTTTATGGTCAATTTTGCTTTTGATTTTATAATGAACTGTGAAATTTTGAATCAAAAATGGTATAGAAGTATTTTAATACCCAAATAATAAATAAACTCTCAATCTGTTGTACCATGATCTCTGATCAGATGCATTGTTTCCTAAACTCAGTTGCTCATTTCATATTTGAACAGCCTAAGCATACTAATTTGACCTAACTTTAGGAAATAAAGTTTTCATTCTAATAAAAGATGTGTAAGATTGCTAACTAGCAATATTGATAATGCTAGTCTATGGGCCTTTGCAGACTGCCAGAAAAAGTGCAAATTGAGTCCACTTTAAGGGTTAGGGTTAGTGCTATGGAATCATGGGAATTGTGTTTTTTTTCTGAGATATTGAGCCTTCTCTGTTAGAGAGCTCTGGTGCCACAATAAAATACAGTTCCCATGATTCCCTAACCCTAACCCTTAAAGTGGACTCAATTTGCACTATTTCTAGCTGTCTGCAAAGGCTCTATGTGGCTAATACTTTATACTTCAGAAGAACTGCTGTGTTAGTCTTTGGCATTTTGCAGTGTTTAGTAACTAAGGCTAAAACCTTTATCAGGTATCAGGGAGTGGAAATGCAAACCTGAGGCAAACATGCATTAGCTGTCAGATGACAGGAATAGATAGAAACCTATTCTGCTACCAGAACACTATTAGGGCAGCTGATCTGTCAGCAGAACATTTCTACTGGCTAAGATCTGCTGCCAGATGAGCCAAAAAAGTTGAGAAGTGGCAGAACAAGGAACAAAAGAACAAGGAACCAGACCAAATTCTCCTCCAGACCAGGGACACAGACATAATACCAGCATAACATTGACCAGGGCATGAGCGGTCCCAAGTACCCCATCATCAGTGAGTCCTCTGCCATCTTTGTTTATCAGGATGTTCATCTGAACACAGGGGTACTTACTGCTGAGTAGATAAGCAGATGATTCTATGATTCAATGATTCTGAGATCTATGATCTATGATTCTATGATTTTCCTGGAAATTTTCACATCTTATGCACCAGGTCACAAGTGTAAACATAAATTGTTTTACAGAATTGCTAACAAGATTGTCAAAACTTGTTAGAAGGCACATTTAAGAAATTCAAAAATCCAAGCTGCCATTATAGTGTTGCCTATAGGAATATTAATATGCAAACCCTCAAATTGATGAATTGCTTTTTTTGTTTATTTTAAAACCAGCTCAGATTTCTGTTAATCTGACAGGGCAGCTAGGGATGGATGGATCAGTCTATTTCTGGTCTGTGTCATTTTCTCATATGTTCATTTATTTAACTTCTTTTTAGGTTCTATCCCATTTCTGCATCAATGTACATTAAAACAACCCTCTAAAATATTGAAGATAGTTTCCAATGGTAGACTTCTTCGGGTAAAACTGTGTCTACCCCAAACTGTCTCTGGGTAGTTAGGAAACTTATAAACAAATTTATGGGGAACTACAAACGCACTAAAATGTAGAGGGGAAGGAAGCTCCATTGTGATCACAAGCATTACACTGGATTTGGACTTTATTTACTTAATAGATTCTTTCCTACAAAGCAGACAACAATGACATCATCATCAACAACAACAATAATAATAAAACAGGAATAAATGTCAGATAGAAAAAAAATTGAAACATTAAAACTTTTTTTAAAAAATCACATTTTAAAACAAAAACATACTTTAAAAAGATAGAACCTACCAATTTCAGATCCTTTCAGCCACAACCCAACTTAGATGCTAAAGGTCTGTCAGAATAAAAAGGTCTTTGCCTGCCAATGGAAGAAAAACACCAACAAAGAGGGAGCCAATATAGCCTGGAAGAAGCCTGTGAGAAGGTCCTCAAATTCTCACCAAACATGCCTGCAACAGTGGCATCACTGATGGAAGGTAGTGAAGAGAGTATTGAAAAGCATGTTGAAAAGCAGAAAACAGTGAACAGACAAGCTCCATGTGCTCTGAGAAGGTCAAGTCTTTATTCAGTATTTTTAAAATATCCAACATGTTTTGGCCTCAGTGAGAAAAGTTCTTCTTTGGAGCTTTCAAAATAAATCACTGGAGTTGGAAACATTCTCAAAAACATAGCACCACAGAGTATAAAGAGACATAGGCTGCATCCACACTGTGGAAATAATCCAGTTTGAAACACTTTAACTGCCATGGTTCAATGCTGTGGAATTAGGGGAACTGTAGTTTTGTGAGAAGTTTACCCTTCTCTGTTAAAGAGCTCTGATGCCACAACAAACTTCAATTCCTAGAATTCCATAGCATTGAGCCATGTGACAGTTAAAATGATGTCAAACTGGATTATTTCTGCAGTAGAGATGCAGCTATAGGTACTGAAGCACAGAGTATAAAGATAACTCCTCTTCTCACTGTTTTCTGACCAAGGGAAGGACATGTCCCAAATTTCTTAAACCAAGCCAGCCTCATATGGGGGAATGCAGTCTTTCAACTGCATTGTTTCTTAAAGGATACCCCCTTTTCCCCAAATCTCTGTTTGGATAAACTAAAATATAAGTCTTATACACACAGTTTCTTAAAATAACTCACCTTTTTGTATTGAATACAATATAAAACACAAAGTAATGGTCTACGGACTAGTGCTATTCCATGAGCCATTCACTGCCAGTTCCTGTTGTTCTTCCAGGACAGAAAGAAATAATTGCACCCAGTGGGCACGAATATGATACTAGGCTCTGGAGAAATGTCATTTTTCCATATCAGGTAGCTTGGGATTCCAGTTCTTCATATCAGGTAGCTTGGGAAGACTGATCTAAGTTGTGTTTATATACATTTTTGAATGTTGTAGAAATTAATCACCCCCAACCTCCATATAAAAAGACTCAGATTTCAATAGTGAAAGTTTGAGCATGGAATGCAAGACAATGAATTGATCTGTAATGATAGTGACTGTGGGAATTACAGATAAATCTGTACTACTGTTATTTATGGAGTTATTGGGATTTTGGGGGAAGGGGGTAAACTGCAGTGGATGAGATTGGGAACCAATAATCCACTAAGACAAGAATCCTTCAAATATATTTGTTCATTTTAAACTCTTATGTCTCATCCTGGGTCCTAGAAGACCCTCTACTTGCCTTCTCACAGTAGCTAAAACACAGCTGCACTATAAATACAATTCAGACAATATGAAATCATCACCATCATGAATAATAGTAATTTCTAAATCAATCAATGGGATATGCCAATAATCAGTAACTTGAGTTCCATTGATCTCAGTGAGCTTACTGGAGGTCTGAATCTAACCCAATAATGTAACAATGATTACTGCAATCAGCAGTCAGTCAGATAAAATCAAACACTATAACAGAAGCAAATATTAATTAAAATTAAAAGCTGGCAAAATAATAAAGTCCTCCCTTTCAGTTTGAATAAAGGCCCAAAACAGAGTAGATCAAGCAAGTCCCTCTAGGGAGGAATTGCTACAATCTAGTTAATGCACCTTTAAAAAGTTATCTTCTACTTTCAGTCACCTACATCTCACAAGTCAGCTACACCTCATTACACAGTAGGATGCGGAGGAAGATTGCAGATGGTAGTAAAAATTAGCTGGTAGGTTAATGTGGGAGGAAGAAGCCTTTCAGAGTCTCCTGATTCTCAACCATTTAAGGGATTCCAAAAAATTTCAAGAAAGTTTTCCATTCATAGGTTCAATAATATAACAATGAGGCCAGTTCTTCAGTTTTCAAGTTTATCATCACAGGTAACAATTATTCCAACATATGTGGTTGTTAGTCTTAGATTTTGGGAGGTGACACTTCACAAGGGGAAGCGGAAGTCAAAATAGAATCTGGTGGTGCCTTGTGAATTCTGTCAGTTTATGGATTCTAGGTGTGGGCTGGGTACCCTTGGTGAAATATATTCCCAGACTGGCTCTAATATGTTCTGGCCCTCCCAATGGTTATTGTTTGCTAAAATGACCTGGACATTCTGGGTTTTTTTAGTTCTCTCTTCCCCCCCCCCGGATTAAAATTCCCAGTTACTCTCACTAGTGTGGCTAGTGGCCATGCTAGTTCAGATATTCTGAAAGGCATCTTTTTAAGTTATAAAAGGGGAGGGAGTTTTCCCCCAAGCTTTCTCAAGCATGCTAGTGGATCCAGTGAAGTAGTAGACAACTTGCAACCTGACTAAATAAGAAATGCAAGAATTTATTCTTTGGCAGTATGTGAGCTTCACACACCCATATAGATATTGTGAAGCATTATTCTGTACCACATGCTGAGTGATGTACAAGAAAGGCAGAGAATGATAACTTTTGCTCTACTGCTTTGATCTGTAGTTAACAGTGGGGAAAGCAAGAGAAAGGTACCCAGAAGATGGACAACCATGTCAGGACTATGGCTGCATCATAAGAACCTTGGATTAGAGAAGACAAATCAGAAATATGGGGCTTCCCAGAGGAAAACATTTGTGTGCTCTGAGGAATTCTGAGAGCCATTTACAGTGTTAGAGTGGCAGGAAGATCAGGACTGAAGAATGATATCAAGTTTGCAGTTCCTGTACATCAACATCAACAGAAAGTTCTCTGCATATACTACAACTACTTGTATTTGCCAGGGACAATTTTTTTTTTTTTTTTAGAAACGCTTCATGATATTTCATAGAAAATAGTTACTCTAGGGGACATATTAGAGGATGTGCACTAACAGGCCCAATTTCCTTTACCATCTCTTGCCCTCCATTGTTTATACAATATTAGCAATGTTTGACAAACACCTTTGAGATACAGTGGTTCTGTATCATGTGCAGCCAGGCTCAATGTGAGATGATACATTTTAAAACTTCAAAATTGATTAAAATACCTAAAAAGCAGAAGATAAATATAACATTAAATACAGTGTGAAATAAAAAAAGAGGAACTGATGGTAGCTATGCACTCCTGCATGCCATCCTGCTTGAAGAAGATTTGTGAGAGGAAAATCTCCCCATTCTATTTTCCCACATGTGTGTGGATGGTAACTCTAGATTTTCCGTCTGCTCCTCCCATGGCTGATTCACTTAGGAACTTTGGGAAGCTGCAGTAGGAATGACACTAAAATTCAGAGACCGTTATTATGCAGGGTGCCACAGGAGAAATTACATAACTTAAGACTTCACCTTTTCCAATTTTGTCTCCTTAAAAAAGCCAAGATCAAAGAATTTCAAGAAGTGATAGGCCATCTCAATTTTGCTTGTAAAGTTATAGCACCAGGTAGGGCCTTTTTTCACTGACTGTGTGATGTGATTAAAGGTTTACAGTTATCTCACCACAGAGGTAGAATATCCAATAACATCAAAGAGGATTTAGAAGTATGGATATCATTCCTTAGAGAATTTAATGGGGTTTCATTTTGGAGAGAGGAAAGAAACCTACAGGACCCGTTACAAATTTCATCTGATGCAGCAGGCACCTGAAGCTTTGGGGTTTACTTCCAAGGGCACTGGTGCACTCAATCTTGGCCCAATGAGTGGACTCAGAGTAATACTACAGCTGACTTGACTTTTTCAGATTTTTTCCCTATCTCAGTAGCTGTCAAGATTGGTCAGATGAATTAGCCAATTCAGAAGTGCACTTTTGGTGTGACAACATGTCCACAATTGAGGTGATTAACTTCTTGACATCTAAATTGCCCAGGGTAATGGTCTTGGTCAGAGCATTTACTCTACACTGCTTGTGCTATAATATTCTCTTCACAGCTCATCATGTGCCTGGCATTGTTAATGAAATAGCTGATTCTCTTTCCCATGCACAGATGGAGCACTTTTGACTGGACGCTCCAGAGGCAGTGGCTGCACCAGATCCAATGCCAACAGACATTTGACATCTTGGCAGTAGGAAGTAATGAGGGTGATTGGCTTTTTGCTTGCCTTGACTACAAGAAGGACTTATGTCAAGTCTGTAAGAGTTTTGATTGTTTTGCAAAAGTGAACAATTGGGTGAAGTGTGGCCAGTGCCAGTTTCTCATATTTTACAGTTTTGTGTAGCTCTTCATTCTAACAGCCTAGGCCTCAGAACATTAGGGTTAAATTATCTGCCTTGGCTTTCTGGTTTAAAGCTCAAGACCTCGCAGATGGTACTGGCAATATTTGCATTTGCAAAATGTTAGAAGGATGGGCTAAAGAAAGTTATACAACACCAGATTCATACAGTCCCCTATCTCCCCAAATTCCTAAGGGTCTAGGTATTGTTTTTTGTGGGTTTTTCAGGCTGTGTGGACATGTTCTAGAATAATTTCTTTCTGACATTTCACCAGCATCTGTGGCTGGCATCTTCAGAGAAAACTGAAATGGAAGAGAATGTGTCTATATATACTGTGAGACCCTGGGTAAGGAGGAGTGGTTCCCAGGTGAACTGTGTGTTGTTCTGTGTTGAATAGGTATTGTTCTGTTGTTAATGGCATGGCTTCAGGGTATGCAATCAAGGATATTGTCTGCTATTCCCCTGTAAACTGTGTATTGTTCTGTGTTGAATAGGTATTGTTCTGTTGTTAATGGCATGGCTTCCAGGTGAGGATATGCAATCAAGGAGATTGTCTGCTATTGTCTGCTGGGAAATCCCCAGACCCTGACTGGTTTCCCATTTGCATTTGCTGAGTGCTGATTTTCTTATTTTGTAG
>CM034706.1:114807446-114843445 GCA_020142125.1 Phrynosoma platyrhinos
CGTCCGAGTGTGTGTGCTCGAAGCCGCCCCTTGCACTCCCTAGCCAACTACCCAAGGCACCGCAAGCGGTCTGCCCAGGGTTAAGGCTTAGGAGGGAGCAGTAGCCCTACCTCTCACTGCAAGCCCGGGAGCGGATAATGGGGCGACTGAGCCGCTGTGCCAGATGAAATGGTCCACCAACACGGCCTTGCTCAAAGGCATGTTGAAGACGAGCCGCGCGAACCCTTAAAAGGTACAGACCACGGCCGTCCCAAACTCAAATTGATGGCCTGCTCCCAGGCCGGAAGCACGGTCTCGCGTACGGCGAGCCCGGCGTGGGGCAAACCGCTGCTGAAGCCACACTTGCTCCAACTGCGGCTACAGCTTCCCTTGCAGCTGCACCTTCCTCCAAGGGATCCACTGCGCTCCGAGTCCGGTGCCTAAAGTAGGCCCAACAAGGACTCAAGGAGCCGCGGAGAAGCGAGCTGCCTTGCTCGCTTGAACCCTCAAAATGGCTGCCGGCCACGAGGCAGCCAAGGCTTATATAGCCTGCACCAAATCTCGTTCTTTAATCTCGCGAGACTCAAAGTCTCACGAGATTCTCTCTTCTCGCCCATTCCGATTGGTTGAGCAGCCTGGAAAAGGCGGGTCTTCCGGGCTACTCATCCAATCGAATGCATCGAGGCCCCCTTTCAGGCCGACGCAACTGAGAGCCCCTCCCGACACGTCGGGGTGGCTTCTTTGTCACCAAGCAATACATTTTTGTATGCCTTTTCCTGTTTATCAATGATTGTAAGCCAATGATGCATATATCATGATCCATAGATCAGACACCAGGTTTTTTTAGCCATAGCAGTAAAAGAAATCTATTTATTTATTGTCAATAAATATTTATTTATTGTATTAAATAAATAAATAAAATAACATTTCCAATTATACTACTGCAAATTTTATTTATGTTCTTTTTGTCTTACAGGTACCATTGGAGTTAAATTTATTCTCAAGTTTTGCTGAAAAGTTTTAAAAGTACATTTTAAAATAAAGTTTCTTCTTCTTTTTCCATCTTTCCATCTTAAAGAAATGTAAATTAGCTTTTAAATGTCCTATCGAATTACCTGGTTTCAGAGCAAATACAGAGATATAAAAACAGTTCCCTTTTTATTATAATTTATTCTTTTTAAGACTTTAGTCTTTCTGTACTTATAATGCTTCTTGAGCTGTTTCTAAGTTTTATAAACATTATTTTTACATGACCATCAGTTTTTACAATAATCTTTCAATTTAATCCAGTCTGTGCTTGTTACATCCATGGAGCTTCCTTGTTTCAGATTCATTTATCTATCAAGTTCTATGTTATCTAGTGATTTTAGTAACCAGTCTTCTATTTTAGGTATTTCTTTTGGCTTCCATTTTTGCTCGATGAGAACTCTAGCAGATGCGAACATATATAAGAATGTTTTCCAGTGTTTTTTTGTCTCCATTTCTGTTACTTTATTAGTCGGGTATCATTTGAAATTTTATATCAAAAATCTTTTGAATTTCTGCATGAATTTCTTCCCATAACTTTTTTATCTCTGGGCATTGCCACCACATATGGTACCAATCTCCAATCACTCTATCACATTGCCAACACTTATTTTCTCTGCCTTTGTAGATTTTAGCAAGTCTGGACAGAGTAAGATGCCATCTGTATGCCATCTTTAGATAACTCCCTAATATTCTGGCATCTTGTGAATTGAAATGTTTTATTTCTATTTTTTTGCCAGATTTCTAAATCTATATTTCTACCAACATCTTTTGCCCATTTTATCATTTCCCTTTTGATGATTTCCTGCTCTTGGTTTCTATTGAGTAATATTTTATAGATTTTTGTTACTTGCTTTGTGTCCTTTCTTTCTAGTATTATGTCCAATTCATTTTTTTGTACTTCGAAATCATATTCTTTTTTATCTGTTTTGAATCTTTCTGTTAATTGGTAGTAAACTAACCATTGATTTTTGAATTCAAATTCTGGGATTTCTTTTGCATCTTTCATTAAATATTGTTGTTGATTATCTTTTTTTAGTATGTCCCAGTATCTTAGCCACCTTGCACTTATCTTAGTTCTTTCTAGAAGTGCTTCTTGAGGAGACAACCAGACTATTATCTTATGGTAGAAGATTGTTTTGATTTTTTTCCATACCATAAGAATAGATTTCCGAACAAAATGATGATCAAAATTTTTATGAACTTTGTTTTTACTATACCAGAGGTAGGCATGCCACCCATATCGCAACTTGAATCCTTCCAGATTGAAGAGCTTTTGGTTGCTGAGTCTGATCCAGTCTGACAGGTGTACTAAAACATTTGCTTGGTAGTATAGATATAGATCCAATAGATTGCATCTTCCATTCAATCTCAGATCTGTTAATGTCTTCCATTTGACCCTTGGTTTTTTACCTTCCCACATAATTTTTTTGAGTTCTTTGTTCCAGAGGTTAAATGGTTTGCTGTTCATTATTTTTGGGAGATTTGAAAATAAAAAATTAAATTTTGGCAATATTGACATTTTGATTGTTGCTATTTTACCTAAGAAAGATAGCTTTAACTTTGCCCATCTCTGCAGGTCTTGTTGTGCAGTCCTCCACATTTTTTATAGCTGTTGTCAAATAAATCTGTATTCTTATTAGTAAGCCAAATTCCCAGATATTTTGCTTCTTTAAATGTTTTACATTTAGATTTTTCTTGCAAATTCCCCCTGAAACTGTCATATTTTTTGTTATGAACACAGAATTATCAGTATTAATTTTGAAGCCTGCTATTTTTCCAAAATCTGCAAGTATATTCATTAGCTTATCAATACAATTCAGTGGGTCTTCCAAGAATATTGCTAAGTCATCTACATAGGCTCTAAGTGAGTATTCTTAACCTTTTATTTTTGTTCTTGTTATCTCTGAGTCTTATCTGATTTTATTGTTTAACATTTCCAATACTATAATGAAAAAATGGGAGATAGCAGGCATCCTTGCCTTGTGCCTTTTTGTACAGAAATTGGCCCCAATTTTTCTCCATTTATCGTTA
Source organism: Phrynosoma platyrhinos (assembly GCA_020142125.1). NCBI lineage: Eukaryota > Metazoa > Chordata > Lepidosauria > Squamata > Phrynosomatidae > Phrynosoma > Phrynosoma platyrhinos. The sequence goes on from CM034706.1 coordinate 114,810,486, forward strand.
AATAAGCATATTGTTCTTTATATATATTCTTTACTCAGTTTAGAAAGTTGTCTCCTACCTCTATTTTTTCTAAGACACCTAACAGGCAATCCCATTTTATGTTGTCAAAAGCTTTTTCAGCATCTGCCAAAAATAATGCACATTTCTTTTTGTTGTTTTTCTCGTAGTATTCAATGAGGTCTATCATGGTTCTTGTGTTTTCTTTCAGTTGTCTTAAGGGGAGGAATCCTACCTGGTCTTTGTGAATTATATATGTTATCACTTCCTTGAGTCTATTTGTCAGAATTGCTGTAAATATTTTATAATCTGTGTTGAGTAGTGATATAGGATGGTAATTGTCCATTTTTGTTTTCTCTTTTTCTTCTTTATGTATTAGGACAATATTTGCATATTTCCAAGAGTCTGGTATTCCCTCCTTTATGACCGAATTAAAGGTTTCCTTTAGAGGCTTTTTAATTACATCTTCAAACTTTTTGTAGAAAAGTGCCATAAATCCATACAGGCCTGGAGCCTTATCTACCTTCAAGGTTTGAATGAGATTGAGATTTCTTCCTCTATGATTTCTTTATTTAATTTTCCAAAACAATTTCCTGGTAAAGTAAAGCTGATTTGCATTTGGAGAAAATCTTGCAATAGATTTTTTTTTCATGCTCCATTCTTGGGATTGTTTGTATATTTGGGTGTAAAACTCCAGGAATTTGTTCTTTATTCCTTCTTGTGTTGTTATTACTTCTTTTTTATCTTGCATTTTTTCTATCATCCTCATCTCTCTTTCTCTTCTCAGTCTGTTGGATAACCACTTCCCAGTTTTATTTGTCAATTCAAAACAGTTTTGTCAGGTTTCTTGTAGTTTTTTATTCATCTGAGTCATTATTTCTTCTTGCAGGGTTTTTTTTTTTTTTGAAGGAGTATTTCTTGATACCCTTTTATGTTGGGTCGGCCTCCAATTCTTTCTCTTTTTGTCTTATTTCTTCTTCCAGTTTCTGTATGTTTTCCTGGTTTCTTTTTTTAAATTTCTGCTCCTTTTTGTATGAGCAATCCCCTTGCCACTGCTTTGCCAGCATCCCAAATTGTCTTGTTATTGCTATCTTTTGTTGAATTTCCCTGAAGTACAATTCTATTTGTTTTTTTTAGTTTTTGAGTGTACTTTTCATCTAAGAATAGAAGGTTGTTTAATCTCCCATAATATTATTTTTTCAGTGTATTTAATTCTAGCCATACTGAGTTATGATCTGATTTCATTGTTGGTGTTATTTCCATTTTTTTTTATTCTTGTCATTATTCTACTTGTGGCCATGAACATATCGATTCTAGATGCGGGGTTATATTGCATTGAGAAAAAAGTGTAACCAAGTGCCTTGCCATATAACTCTGTCCATAGTCTCTTAATTTTAATTGTTCTTTTAATTGAAAAAAGGCATTCAGTAGTTTACATTGTCTTTTTTATTTTTTTATTTTTTGTTGGGGGACATATCTTGTATTGGGTTTATCACTGCATTCCAGTCTCCCATTATTAAAACATCTTCTGCATCTTGCTCTTCTATCTCTTGATGTAATTTTTTGAAGAACTTTGTTTTATTCTCTATTGGTGTGTATATTCCTATAATTAGTGTTTTTATGTCCTGAATTTCAACTATTGTGCCTATGTAGTTGCCTGCATTATCTTTAAAGCACTCTTTTACTGTATATTTGTTATGGAAGTAAAGCACCACACCTCCTTTTTTCTTTTCTTTTCATTGCTTTAAGCAAACACCTGGCCCACCTTTGAATTTTTAAAGTATTTTTGATTGCCTTTTTTGCTTTAAGTTTCTTGTAACCATATCATGTCTAGTTTTCTTTTTTTCCAAATATTGAAATATTCTTTTTTTCTCTTTGAAACAGAATTTATTCCTTTTATATTCCAAGAGCAATATTTTATTGACATTTTTCTTTTATTTGTTTGTTTACTTGTCTTTTAATTAATTGTTAATCTTTGAATATTTCCCCCCTTCCCTCTTCTCCCTTTTTATTTACTTGTGTGTATTTATTTGTTTGCTTTTACTAAGATTCTTCAAGAAAGTCTTCTATTTCTTCTTCCTCTGTTTCCTGGGTATTTCTGGATTCTTCTTTTTCTCCTGAAAGATCTTTAGTTCAAATTTTGACTTTCTTTTGCATCTCTTTCTTTTCTTGGTTCACTTTCTTTTTGCTTTGTTTGCCCTATTTTATTTTTTGGTAGCTTGTATTCTTATTTGGTTCTTGATTTTATCTGTTGAGTTTCTTCTTGGTCTGAGTCTTCTTTCTGGAATTCTCTATTTATCAATTTTTCTATTTCTTCTGCTTTTTCCTTTGAATTTACTTTATGTCTTTTTTGCTTGTATGTGAAAGTTATTCTGTCAATTCTGTCCCATGTATACTTTATTCTGTGTCTAATTAGAGCTTGAATCAGTGAATTCTAATTTTGCCTCTTTTTAAATATTGCTGTTGGTATATCTTTAAATATTTTGATGTCTTCTCCTTCAATTTGACAGTTATCTGTGTAGCTCCTGCTAAGGATCAAATCTTTTATTCTGGGTCTTTTAAAACAAACTACAATATCTCAAGATAGTTTCCCCCCCCTTTGCTTCAAATGAGTTGACTCTAAATATTCTGTCTATTTCTATATCCAATTCTGTTTTCCTACAAAGTCTGCCAAGTCCGGTATTAATCAAGTATATAGATCTTCATTTGTTTTTTTAGCTCGGCCTCTAAGTTTTAAGCATTTCTCCTGGTACTTGAACTCTTGAATTGACATGGAATTTTGGTCTCATTTTTGATCTTCTGAGAGTAATTTGGTTCATTCTTCTAAATTTAATGTTTTAGTTCTCAAAATTTCTAGGTCTTTCCTCATTTCTGCTGTTTCTTTTGCAATTGTTTCTATAGTTTTCTCAATTTTATCAAAGCCCTTTTTTAAAATTTTCATTCATTTCTAATATGTTATCTTTTAGTTCTTGGCAGACTTCCCACTTAAAGTTCTGCATCTCCTCAATTAGCTCTTGTATGGCATCCATTTGTTTTATAGGTATTTCAGTTGATCCTCTTCTGTTAGCTATTCCTATCTGAGCCCTTGTGGATAATGACCTGATTCCTGTTGCCATTTGAATGGAAAGGAATTATTGTTTCTTAAAGTATAAAATTGATAACTTAGGGCCTAAGCAGACTGACAGAAATAGTGCACATTAAATTGAGGCACTGCCCTGGCTCAGTGCTAGGGAATCATAGGAATTGCATTTTTTTCTGAGACATTGAGCCTTCTCTGTCAGAGAGTTCTGGTGTCACAATAAATTACAGTTCCCATGATTCCTTAGCACTGAGCCAGGGCAGTGCCTCAATTTAATGTGCACTATTTCTGGCAGTCTGCAAAGGCCCTTAGTCTCTGATGTCTCTAATATGTTTCTTATCTTCCATCAATTAGCAAGCACAAGATAGTTTTGATGGGCATTGATTCTTGTCTGAGATCTTACCCTGTGATTTCTCTATCTTTTTTCTCAATGAGAACTAAGACAAACTTTGGTAGATTTATTGAACTAAAGTCTTCAGTGGACTAAGCAGTTATACTCTTTAACCTTGAATATTTTTGATCTACTTCTTGTATTATTACTAAGATGAGTCTACCCTGAGGGGGGAAAACCCTCAGGGTTCCCCAGAGAAGAGGTTGGCTGCTTTCAGGCCAGTTCAAAATGGTCATCTGCCTCTGCTGCCTCCTCCAAGCCCCTACCTCCAAATCTCTTCCCAGAGCTCAGATTGAGACGAGGTAATCCCTCGCTTCCTGGTTCTTTGGGGGACTGGGACTAGTATGCAACTAGTCTTAGTCCTGTATCTCAGCTCATGGTTAGGAATACAGAAAAAGATAAGAACGCGAATGCCTCCCCCTACATAACCAACAACAGAAAAGTTCCAGTGGGTAAGAGAAACAACCAGATAGACTGACAAGATGAAGGAATCCTCATTGTTTTGCTATTGACTTTCTGTAGCTATATAAAAATAAGAGGTTAGAGTTGCAGCTTAAAAAAAGAAAGACAAAAAACCCTCTTTGACCACCTCCACTACCACTTTGCTCTTGGGCGTCTAAGCTGCTGCTGCTGCAGTTGTTATTGTTGTAGCTGCTCTTGCTGTTGCTGCTGCCCTGGCTGGAGCAAGGTAAGGTGGGTTGGTGGTTTTTAATGCTGATGCCACCTCTGCTGGGCTCCCAGGCCTCTCAACTGCTGCTGCTGCTGTTGTAGCTGCTCTTGCTGTTGCTGCTGCCATGGCTGGAGCAAGGTAAGATGGGTGGGTGGTTTTTAATGCCACCACCACCTCCTCTGGGCTCCTAGGCCTCTCAGCTGCTGCTGCTGCTGCTGCTGCTGCTCCTGCTGTTGTTGTAGCTGCTCTCATTGTTGCTGCTGCCCTGGCTGGAACTAGTTAAGGTGGGCAAGCAGTTTTTAATGCCGCCGCCACCTCTGCTGGGCTCCCAGGCTCCTCAGCTGCTGCTGCTTCTGCTGCTGCTGTTGTTTTAGCAGCTCTCGCTGTTGTTGTTGTCCTGGCAGGAGCATCCATGTATTATAGGAACTATCCAGGTGCTGAAATGGAAATATGGTTAAGTAGTTGGGTAACTGCTATAACACTGGAGGAGCTGCAAACACTGGAGGGTGGGGAATAAAGTGAGCTGCCAAGGGTGGGATCACTGCCCCACAAAAACAGACTCACTAGTTACATCTGTGCTTGTGTTTACCCCTAATGCTACTGCTGACTGTTTTTTTATATAAAGTCTTATAATGTATTACAAATGATAAATATAATCACACAATTCATGTAAATATAAATATTATTCTTGGGAAAATATCCTTTTTGTTTCAGTCATTACTTCATTTTCAGATTGATTGGTGGGACTTAAGATATGAAAGGTTTAGGAACCATTGGACTAGACTGTGTTTGCTCACACGAACTGTAAGGATTAAAAGACTAGATATTGCCAAACAAATATACCTGATTAACAGAAAATCCTGTGAGACCCACCCTGAGAGCAGTTATGAAGATGACTCAACAAGCGGAGAAGTTGCAGTAAGACACGGAGAGATACTGAGAAAGATGGCTACAAAACATGGATTACTCCAATCCCTTGGGAAAGATGGCAATGAGGAGAGAGAGGAGACTGCTTGGGAAGGATAGCCAGCCCAATGCATGACACGGAAGTAAGGAAGACCAAAGGGGAGGGGGGAAGAGCTGGAGGAGAAGGACTCAAGCAAAAGAGAACCAGCAGAAAAAAAGATGGAGAGCAGGATAAAAGAACTCAGAGAGACAAATAAAGAAGTGAAAAGGTGGAAGAAAGCTAAAATAACTCTTATATATTAAGACTAGATACAGAAAAATATAAGAACGCGAACGTCTCCCCCTACATAACCAATAACAGAAAAGTGTCCAGTGGGTAATTATAAATTGAATATTGACTGATGTTTAAAAGAGTAATTATGATAAATAGAATATTGTTACAGATATTAATTTATAGATAACAAGGTACAAATCTGTGAATTGTGAATTGTGCTATAAAACTTACAGGAAATTAGAGTACCAGATACAATTGAAGGTTTACATTTTCTTTTTACAATAATCAATCGTAATGTTGTATACATTACATTTGTATGTTGTATGTTATTTTAAACAACAAAATTTATATATATTAAAAAAAATCTGTCAAGGATTTCTAGTTAATGAGAGTTGTCAATTTGTCCAGCTTAGTAAGAAACTGGTATTTTCACAGGGAACTGAAAACTAATTTCTTTTTCACCCCAAGCTGGAAATGCTGGCAATTATAAATACATTTTTTCAACATGATATGTTTGAAAGACACCTGTTCTTCTGTCTCCTTTAAAAATGGCAGTTTCCAAGTATCCTATGCATTTCAACTTCCTCCTCCTTCCCCTTCACTGTTTCCCAGTGCTATCTGATGCTGTGCTATTGGCAAATGTTTTTCTTCTTTTAGAAACTGCAGAAAAATGCATGGCATTCACAATTGTTACATGAACATTCAGATCATTCCATCTTATATTGAGCATCCCCATTTTAAAACCTTGTATTCAAGCTTGTGTTATATATTTGCTTGACTAAACCATTTGATGCAATCCTGGAAGTAATATTTTGACATCAAAGCTTTTCTGAATGAATAAAACATCTGCTAAGTGCAGCGAGTCAGAGTGCCTATGTAGATCTTGTCTTTTATTGGAATATGTAATTCAGAATGACATATTTCACAGAGTGAAATGAAACAAACCAAAAAGGGTGGGCAGATGACAAAATTCAAGAAGCAGGAGGAAAGGAGATGGCACCACTTGGAGGAAATGTGCAGACATGTGCAGACAAGCCAAATTTGTCTTGATCTCCTTTCAAGTGGTATCATCCACTGTCTTAAAGCTTTTACAAAGCACAGTGTATGCAAGAACCTGAAACTTGTCTAATTATTTGTGGTTATTCTAGGAATGTTACAAACATATGTGACAGTGTATAAGTATTATTTCATTGCTCTTAGCTGAAAAAGAAGGAGGAAGGAAATAATGAAGGGAGGGAAGATTAAATATATAAATAAATAAATATTCTCACACTACATTTTGAGCCTATTAACTGCGATAATCAATTTTTTTTTTTACCAGCAACATTATTGTGGTAGAACTATTGTACTGGCATGACATATGACTTACCAACATCTCACAAAGAAAATCAGGGAATTCACTATCAACAAAAGGATTAAATGGTAGGACTAGCAAATGGTTGATGACACTGAAGTCACAGAAGACAAATAAATGACACTGTGATTTATAAGTGGGAAGACAAAGAGGGTCCAAAGAGCACCAAAATAGCATGAATGATTATCAAAGTGGGTAGCATTAAGGCATGTTTTTCGCTACCATGAATGTGCCCCTTTCAAAACGAATATCATAGTTGGAGAATATGCAGCATCAGCACATTTTGTAGGCAATCATTTCTTCCCTTGTGTTATTGCACACTTGCATCAGTTCCTCACCCAACTCAAGGACTGTTTTGCACCCAAGATCTACAATAGAACTTAAATTAGTAATATAATGGAGGGAAGACAACAAACTGAAACTCATATTGCATGCATACTGCAGAAATAATTCAGTTTGACACTACTTTAACTGTTGTGGTTCCATCCTATGGAATTCAGGAATTTGTAGTTTGTTCTGGCACTGGAGCTCTCTGACAGAGAAGGCTACATATCTCACAAAACTACAAATCCCAGAATTCCATACCATTGAGTCATGGCAATTAAAGGGATGTGGATGCAGCCTCAGTCTTGACAAGATGGAGGCTTAGTGCTCTGGTGGCACATCACTTCAGTAATCAACCTGTTCTGAAAGTGGTTGCTCTCCTCACAAAATATAGTGGAAATAAATGGTGGTCCTTCAAATGCCTGAGAAAACTCATGAAATTCATGGTGTCACCATAACTTGACAGGTGACATGAAGGCACACACACATACACTTTACAAGTTGAACACATTGGCTGCATCTACACTGCAGAATTGATACAGTTTGACACCACTTTAATGGTCATGGGCTCATTGATATGGAATTCTGAGATTTCTAGTTTTGAGGGCTATTTAACATTCATTATCAGCAAGCTCTGGTGCCACAAATCCCAAGATTCCATAGGATGGAGCCATGACAGTTAAAGTGGTGTTAAACTACATTAATTCTGCATTGTGGCAGCAGCTCTAAGTTGATCAAGGGGATTCGATCACTGATGTGTGGTGCTTTATAAAATATAAGATGATATGTCTTTCCCCCCAAAGAGCTTACAATCAAAAAATTATCAATAAGGAGAAAATAGGGGGAAGAGCAGCACCTTCCACACACTTGTTTCTTAGCAAGAGAGAGAGAGAGAGAGAGAGAGAGAGAGAGAGAGAGGATTCTGGATGAAATTTCTTTTTCAGGTATTGGAAGAAATGCATATTCAAGGAGGGGGTGGATCATGTATTTTGGGTATGCTGAAGCTCTAAGTCCTCACTTAGTCAACTCTCCTATAGTTTCAAAACCAGACCAAAACACAAGTATGCTCTTTTCTCCTTCTACATGCAAGATTTTATGAGTCTCAAGAAGAAGAAGAAGATAAAGATATATATTTAAATTATGACACCTGACCTAGTGCAAATCTACCCCCTCCAATTCCCATGCAACCCCTGGAAGCAGTTATTTTTACTTATATTAAAACAGATAAGGTGGCATAAAATATTTATTTATTTTGCTAACTAGCTAGCTAGTTAGTTTGATCTTCGAAGCATAGCCAATCAAAGCAGCCAGTGGAAAGGAAAGAGTGCTCAAATGCACATACAGAATTGAGACAAGAAGGGGGGAGACAAGGAACCAGAGTTAAAAGTTTTCAGATCAAAGCAAAACCTTCAGGGGAACCTGCTTATGCAGCACAGATGCAAGAATACAAATGGGAAGGAGGAGAAAAATAAATGCCTGAACAGCTCCTCTGAAACAAATACCATTTCCCCAACTAACTGAAAAAGATGGCAACCCAAATACAGGGCAACCCAAATGCAACAGGATCCTTTTTGGTGGAAAATTGTGGCCAGCACCTGAAGCAGTATGTCCAGTTTCCATTACAGACTACATCCCACATGGCCCAGTGGTGGCTGGTGACTCCCATTTCAGCAAAGTGGTAATTCCACATCAGGTTTTAAGCCAGGCTTTAATGGCACTATCCAATGTGTTGAACCACATCCACAAAATATGATCAGTACATCAGACAGTCCCTTAAAATTGTTCTAAACCCTGGAGTGGATTCGCCTTCCCACTGATATCAAACCAACCAATTGCCACTGCTGTGGCATTCTTAGAGTTGCCATATTACAGTCCTTCATATATGGGCATCAAATTTGCTTATTATGCAAATTATTATAATTATGCATATTATTAATTTGTATTATGGTTTTGCAAAATCAACACATTAATCACTGCACGTTTTCTACCATTATATTTCAAGCTCAGTACCAGTCGTAACCCAAGAGTTCTTTCTTCTTTCCCCCTCCAGGTGGTGTGAAGAAAGGGAAGCTTTCAAGCAGCCCCAGAGTAAAGTGAATCTATTTAGTCTCTCAACACTGTTTGGAAGTGAAATTCCACCATGCTGCCTAACCCTAGGCTCAAGCTGGTGACACAATCACAGTACAAGACCATTTCTGCTTGCCTCCTTTTCTTTCCTACCTTCTGGGCCTGACAGGGGAAGTGGGAAGGGAATGGAAGAATAAAGTGGCAATGCTACCCCTGTTCTGTAGCAACAGGAGCCTGCAGGGCAGAACGAGGCTCCTACCAGTGCCAGTTTTCTTGCATGGTTTTCTGTTTCAGTGCCACTGCCACATTTTAACCCACCTATCAGCCTGTGACAAAGGAGAAATATGTCCCAGCTTACTGCTTCAACTGGTCCAGTTGGCTGGGAATTTTTTTAGTCCCTTCAATCTGGGATTTTCCAGATTTTCCAGGACAAATGGCAACCCTAGTTTCTCTACTGCCACACAAAATGGGTGAGCAGCTTTTGTAGGCCCAGTGATGCTGATGAAGTTTGCAGAAGATTTACCAGAACTTTATTTCTAGAGATTTGACTGTGGCTGTAGCCATTTCCATTGTCAATGCTGGTACAACAAGAAGACTCATATGGTTGGCATCTTGCTAACTGGTTTGCTGTGAATAACACAATGGGCACAAGTGCAGGCAACCACCAGTTCACTCCCCAGTCTTCTCCCCTCCTCTGGCTTTTCAGAATGCTGATGCTGCATAACTACAACACACACAGACACACACAGACACATACCTTCCCACAGAACCAGTGAACACTGTTGCCATTGAGGAGTGGAGAGGAGATAGATGGTCAGATTTCAAAACCACCTCACAAATTAAAATCAATCCTTTGTGATTGATCTTTCTGCTTGGATACCTGGGGATATATAACATTCTCTGAGACTTCCACTAGTCCCCTGAGACCTGGCTGTCTTAAATGTATAGGGCAGGACAGAAAATCTGGTCTTGCTTTGGAGAAATGATTTCAAATGGAAATCCTATGCACAGGAGTTCCCAGTTCCTTTGAAGTGGCAGTAGGTTCTTTAGACAATATGGGTCTCACAAAGAGATACCATGAAGGAGACACCCCTGGAGCTGGAAAGCCTCACTAATGAACATGTCTTGCCTTTGCTGGACTGAAAAAGCATGCAACTTTGGCTATAACCCTCAGATATTTCATATATATATATATATATATATGGTCAAAAATAGGTTTTCCAAGTTTTGGAAAATCCTGAGGAGATGGACAGATGAAAATCTTTGCAATTCAGGAATTACTCTGTGCAAATTTTTACACTTTTTTTACACAAATAATAATGTTTTTCCTCTGCAGAAATCTATTGCTAACAATATTGCTATTAAGTGGATTTGTAATTGGTTGACAGACCAAACCCAAAGGGTTCTCATTAATGGCTCCTCTTCATTCTGGAGAGAAATGAGTAATGGGGTGCCACAGGGTTCTGTCCTGCACTCAGTGCTACTCAACACCATTATAAATTACATGGATGATGGAATAAAGGGTATGCATACCATGCAGATGACATCAAATTAGGAGGGGTAGCTAATACTCCAGAGGACAGGATCAATATTCAAAATGGCCTTCATTTATTAGAGATGTGGGCCAAAATAAAAATAATAATTTCAACAGGGAGAAATGCAAGTTAACATGAGCCAACAGTATGATGTGGCCCCTCAAAAAAACAATGTGATTATTTTTTTTTTTTTGTTGTTGTTAACTGCCCTCAAGTCAATTAATTTCAACAGGGAGAAATGCAAGTTAACATGAGTCAACAGTGTGATGTGGCCATCAAAAAACCAATCTGATTATTTTGTTGTTGTTAACTGCACTCAAGTCATTCTCAACCCATGGCGACCCTATGGATGAGACATCTCTAAGACCCTCTGTCCTCCACTGCTCTACTTAATTCTTGCAACCCCATACCCATGACCTCCTTAATAGAGTCCATCCATCTAGCATGTAACCTTCCTCTCTTCCTATTTCCCTCCACCTTTCCCAGCATTATTCTTTTCTAATGACTCTTCTCTTCTCATGATGTGTCCAAAGTACAACAGTCTCTGTTTGGTCAACTTGGCTTCCAGGGAGGTTTCCAGCTTGATCTGCTCTAGGACTTACTTGTTTGTCCTTTTGGCTGTCCATAGGATCCTCAGCACTCTCCTCCAGTACCACATCTCAAATGAATTGATTTTCTTCCTATCATCTTTCTTAACTGTCCAGCTCTCACATCCATACATAGTATTAAGGAATACAATGGCTTGTATTATTCTAACTTTTATTCTGAGTTGTATTTCTTTGCATTTTAGAATCTTTTCTAGTTCTTTCATAGCCACCCTCCCCATTCTTAATCTTTTTATGATTTCCTGACTGTAGTCCCAATTTCTATCAATGTTTGATCCCAGGCATGAGAATTCTTTTACTATTTCTATTTCTTCATTGTCTAGGTCAGGGGCCGGCAACCTACGGCCTGGGGGCCGGTTAAGGCCCCGGTCCCTCAACTTACTGGCCCAGGCCGAAGGTTGCCACTGAAGGTTGCCACCGCTGCCGTGCATTGCCACCGCCGCGCACCACCGCCACCACGGCGCGTTTTTGCAGGTCTGCGGCCATGTTCGCCACAACTGCCATTTTGGAAATCAAAATGGCGGTCACGACACGTTTGCGCATGTGCAGTACTCTTGCGCATGCGCAAACGCATCACAACCGCCATTTTAATTTCCAAAATGGCAGCTGCAACATGCAATGCAGTAGTTGAGGCTGCGTACATTGTGGTGGCAGCTGTAGCAGCGGCTGCGGCAGCAGCGTGCGCAGGGGGGGGTCACACACAGAGGAGGAGGGCACGCGTGAGTGCGCGTGCCGCCATTCCCCCCCCCTCAGCCCAGACGAGACCTGGGCTACGGGAGACTGGTCCAGGTCTTAAAAAGGTTGCCTTCCCCTGGTCTAGGTTGAACTTGTGAATGTCCTTGAGGGTCATTATTTTTGTTTTCTTTATGTTCAACATTAAGCCTGCCTTAGCACTTTGTTCTCTGATCTTCCTTAGTAGGTGGTCTGTGAAGTTTTCTGCTAGTACTAGAGTGTTGTCTACATATCTTAGATTGTTGATATTCCTTCTTATTCTAGGCTGCATCAATAGGAGTGCAGTGTCTAGACTGAAGGGAGTACCTCTGTTCTGCTTTGGTCAGACCTCACCTGGAATATTGCATCCAGTTCTGGGCACCACAATTCAAAAAGGATATTCCTAAATTGGAACATGTCCAGAGGATGGCAACCAAAATGGTGAAAGGTCTGGAAGCCATACCCTATGAAAAGTGCCTTTGCAAGCTGGGTATGTTTATCCTGGAGAAGAGATGGTTAAGAGATGACATGATAACCATGTTTAAATATTTGAAAAGGTGTCGTATTGAAGATGATTAAGCTTGTTTTCTGCTGCAACAGAGACTAGGGAGTTTTTCACACAGCTAAAAAATCCAGCTTACCTTTCCCAGTTTGAATCTGCTCCCAGGATGCAGCTGGGTATTATCACACCAATAGTTGCTGCTGATTCTACTGGCCGAGTGCAGCTGAGCTGCATCCTGGGTCCCAGGCATGCTTGGGTGGCCAGTTTTCCATGCCAGGAACTTTCTGACTTTGAAAAGTGATGCCTGGGACCCGGGATACAGCCAGGCTGCACTCAACCGGTGAAATCAGCAGTGACCATTGGTGTGATAATACCCGGCTGCATCCCAGAAGAGGATTCAAACCAGGAAAGTTTTTATTTAGCTGTGTAAAAAACTCCTAGGACATGAAGCAATGGATTCAAACAACAGGAAAAGAGACTCTACCTCAGTATTAGGAAGAACTTTCTGGAAGTAAGAGCTGTTAGTGGGATATGCTGACCCAGAGTGTAATGCAGTCTCCTTCTTTGGAGGTTTTTAAACAGAGGCTGGATGGGAATCTGTCAGGAGTGCTTTGATTGTATATTCCTGCATGGCAGAGGGTTGGACTGGATGGCCTTTGTGGGCTTTTCCAACTCTATGATTCTAAAATTATTATTATTAGGAAAAACAGAGAGTAGTATTTGTAAATATACAGGAGAATAATATAATCCAAAAGACACCAGTCTCATGGTTTCATATGATATGAAGCACAGTACTGTGATTATGTGATCTTTGGTATCTTATCTATAAATATAATGAAGCAACAAAAATTTGAAGTATAATGGTAATCCATCATTTTAGAAGAAAATCTAAATGAAACAATATTTGCCATATTGCTAATGTGAGGCTAGTATTTGTTTATGGGAATGTCCACATACTCTCCCCAGCAAGAATGGAAAAATTGATCTGCAGTTCACCAGAACCATCTTAGTAATGTTAAAGGATATTAACTTCAAAGTATAAAGGTTTTATTTACCAAATTTCAACTTTTATAGTGTCTACTGTGCTACTTTCTCCCAAAATGCAGCCTGTCACAGTGGAGGAGTGTATTTATAGCAGAGTACCTCAGTAACTCTGTATTTAAGGTCAAAGGTTCTTTGCAATGGTTTATAATTTTGTCTTGCTAAATTACAAGATCATAGAGTTCTGTATCCCTTCAAGCCTTTGGTTAGTTTAAAAATGAATTTTCGTATGTGTGCAAAAGAAATTGAGATAGCTGAAGTCCTATGATTCTTTCCATGGAAGCAAGAAGGGACTGTGAGCATTGTGCTTCAAAATACCCAGAGAGACAGAAATATAGCCAGAAGAGGCATCCAGATAATAGGACTTCACCACATACATCCTGCTTGCTACTCTTCTCTCCATTTCAGACCTTCACATTTTCCCAAAACCTGTTCCAAGGGGTTCATTAGTGATCAAAGCAGAATTTAAGAATGTGCAGAGTCTGAAAAGGAGACAGAGATTTATTCACTCCCAGTTCTTTTGCAAAAGAAGTTGCCATTGCTGGAAGCACCCCATTAGATAATGGCCTGTGACTCTTCCCATGTATCCTCCTCTCTCATACTCCATGCTCCTTAAGGCAGGTGTTCTTTCAGAGTTGTGCAACATTGCATTATAGAAAGAAAATGAGATTGGCCATTCATTGTTTTGGTAATAATACAAAATCACTCAAATGGTTTGGATTTTTGTAATCTTTTATTAGCTCCACCAGGATCCAAAATACATTGCAGAAATAAGCCAGATTGAGACCACTTTAACTGCCCTGGCTCAATGCTAGGGAATTCTGGGAACTGTAGTTTTGTAAGACATTTAGCCTTTTCTCTCTGAGAGCTCTGGTGCCACACTAAATTACAAATACCAGGATTCCCTAGCACTGAACCAAGGCAGTTAAAGTGGTCTCAAATTGGATTATTTCTGTAGTGTGTCTTGGACTCATGCCGTCTTTCTCTGTTTGTTATAACTGACCTTACTTTGTCTTACTCTTCTTCTTTTCAAATCCTGATGTAGTTTTGATTTATGTTTAAGGTTTCAGCATTATCCTCTGTGCTGGCTGTGAGCCCCTAAACTGCTCCTGTGTGTACATCCTAAATCTGAAATATATCTCATATACGCATTGCATGAATCTCCAGTACGTACAATAAAAATGGTGTACTTGGTTCCTTTCCACCTTAATTGTGATACATGTCATAGAACTTTGGCAACACTTGCAACAACTTATATAATTAAGTGAGGCTAGTCTTCAGTAACAGGACTAGAGATTAGGACTTTTATCACACCAGAAAAGCAGAATTTTAACAGTATAAAAGCATTTTTGGCTAGTGTTTATCACATGATGTCATGTCTGTCTTGCTGTTGCCTTGCATTCCATTCATTACTGTTGTGCACTTTTTCATTGACAGGCAAAGCCCATCAATAGACTCTCATTCTCTCCACTATTCCATTAATATTTTAGTGGTGTAGGTCTCTTCTGCCACAGTTCTGCTTCTCTGGAAGTGACATAATGTGAGCGGGTGTGATTCTGCTCCTCCCTCCTCCCCTTTGCAGTGATCAAAGCAGCCAACATCTTCCCAAAGCTGACAGCTGTGTGAACATTCATACAATTGGTGGCTTTGGGAGACAGTTGGCAACTGAGATTGCTTGTCCCTTCTGAAAGGTGGCCTTTGGCAGTACAGAAAACAGATCACAAAACCTTGGATCACTAAAATGCTATAGTAAGGAAAGATGTGATAAGAAATTATGCCAAAGGTTTCTTCACAGACAAATGTATCAAAAATATAAAATGGATAAGAAAGTATATGGTTTAAATTTGGAAAAGGCAAAACTTGAGAAAATTACAATAGCTGAAGATACTCATATTTTTTTATAAAGTGTAACTAAAGTAGAATACAGAACAGGAAGTAATTAAGGAGGATATGATAATCTGGACTAAGATCATAGGTTTAATTTAGAACACTGGCAAAAGTCATGGAAGGAAAACATAAAATTTGCACTCAGTTATGATTTAAGAGAAAATTATTATAAAATGTTGTTTAGGTGGCATATTACCCCAGAAAAATTAGCAAAAATGTATAAAAATTTGAACCTAAGATGCTGGAAAGGTGAAATTGGCACTTTCTACCACATGTAGTGGTTATGCTTTAAAACAATTTTTTGACATTCTATTTATAATGTCATCCTGGAAATTCTGAATATAAAAATTCCGCTAAGTCCAGAATTATTTCATTTAATGTGTTACATATGATTGGTACAAAACTGGAAAAGATGTACTCAATGATTGTACTGTATATGCTTACTGCAGCGAGGGTAGTATATGCTCATAAATGGAAAAATCAAGACATACATAGGGTAGAGGATTGGCTGATAAAATTGTATGATGTGCTAAGCTTGGATAAACTAATGGTTATTATTAAAAAAGGGAAAATGTATAATCCAGAAGAAGGATGTTTAGAGGTAATACAATTTTAGACAGAAAACTGGGGAGAATTTGCACTTATATTCTTGGAAAATTAATCTTCTTTGTAAAGAGAAGTAAGATGAAAATGAGAGGAAGTATAAAAATATTTTTGGTATGTTAAGTAATATGAGAAAGGAAATAGAGAATGTTCAAAAATAGTGGGGAAAAAGAAAATTTGTGATTGTGGAATACCAGTAAGACAAGAAAAAGAAGAAATTTGTTTATTAGAAATGATGTTTTTTATGGAATGTGTGTGGTGGTGTGATATGTTTGTTTAAAATGTTATATGTGTTTTGTTTGACATTTGGTGAAGATGTATGTTAATGTCAGAAATAATAAATATTATTTTAAAAAAAGAAAGAAATTATGCCAAAAGCAGGCTTAATGCTGAACATAAAAAACAAAAACAATGATTACATAAGAAATATATAAATTCAACCTAGACAATGAAGAATTCGAAATAATTAATGAGTTCCCATACATAGGATAAAACATTGATCACAATGGAGACTGCAGTCAAGGAATCAGAAGAATACAAGGAAAGGGAAGTGTAGCTATGAAAGAATTAGACAGGATCCTAAACAGTAAACATATACAAATAAACACTAAAGTTAAGACCCTCCAAGCCATTGTATTTCCCATCAGCATGTATGGATGTGAAAGTTGGATACAAGATTTTATTCCTGCTAGCTTGACGGCAGTGGGCATGGTCAACAAGATCTCATAGGGGCTCCAGTCTTTCAGTCACACAGTATCTCCTGGGGAAAAATCATGTACAGCAGTAACAAGGGCAGGGGACTGTATCATACCCACATATTTATGTAACTCACTAACAGTGGATCCCAACAACTGAATAGTTTTATCAAGTCTACCTCCCCAGTTGTGCTGGGTCCCCTGGCATGTGTTCAAAACCCAAGGGTGGTCTCCCATACATTAATTCATAAGGTGACAGTCCCAACAATTTTGTAGGGGTGCATCTAATTTTTAACAATGCCATTGGCAGTAACACAGCCCAGTCCAACCCATAACACATCTTATATATAGTGCCCTTTAAAGTTCTATTCATTCTTTCAACCTTTCTAGAAGATTGGGGATGATAGGCATAATGTAATTCGCAAGTAATTCCCAAAGTTTTTGACAACAATTGAACAATTTGATATACAAAGCTAGGTCCACTGTTGTTCCCAGTAAGTCTCATGATCCCATACCTTGAAATTATATCCCTCATTAATGCTTTTACCACTTGTTCTGCCTTTTCATTGGGGGTCGACCATGCCTCAATCCATTCCATGTGTGTGCATACCATGACAAGTAAATATCTCAACCTTCCAACTTTTGGCATTTTGGTAAAGTCTATTTGGACTACCTTAAAAGGAGTGTTTTCCACATATTGGACACCTGGCATCTGTAAAGCCCCTGTTCTTGGGTTCATCTTAGCACAAGCTTCACACCTCCTAACCACCTTAAATACTAGCCCATGCAATCCTTGAATATAACACTGTCTACTAAACAACTGAGCTGGGAATGTTTGTCCCATATGAGTCTGTGAGTGAAGTTGTCTAATCAAGTCCCAGCTCAATTGTTGAGAGATGAAAATCTTTTGATTCCTGAGTATAAAAAAGCCATTTTTCTGGTAGCCCCTTCTTGTAGGGCCCATCGCTCCTCTTCAGGGGTGTAATGTACTTTGGCTGGTAGCAAAGGTTCAATTTAAATAGCATAAACTTTTTCTCCTCCCAGTGTACCGGATTTCGCTGCTTGCTTGGCTGCCTCATCAGCTCTTCAGTTTCCTTTTGTCACAGGATCTTCTCCATATTAATGTCCTTTGCAGTGCATGACTGCTACCTCTTTTGGTCTCCAGACTGTATCTAATAAAGTCAAAGTTTCTGTGGCATGCTTTACTTGTTGTCCTCCTGAAGTAAGCAGCCCCCTTTTCCTGTATAAGGCTCCATGTGCATGGATTGTTAGAAATGCATACTTTGAATCGGTGTATATGTTAGTTCTTTTGCTTTCCATGAGTTCCAAAGCTCTCCATAGAGCTATGAGTTCCCTATTCTGTGCTGATGTTCCAGTATGGAATGCAAATGCTTCTAAAACTTCACCATCTTCTTGTATGACTGCATATCCTTACCAACTTCAAGCCACCTTCTACAAAGCTGCTGCCGTCCATGAACAGGACTTCATCTGGCTCTTCAAGGGGAGTGTATTTAAAGTCTGGTCTGCTTGAATATACTTCATCCTTTACTTGCAGTCAATCATGTTGCATTAGGGTTCCTTCCGTCACTGGCAGCAGGGTAGCATGTGGGCACTTTAGCAGTATCTCCTGTCTGAGGGTGAGCTTCACTGCTTCTTCCACTAGGAGCACTGTTGCTGCAACTGCACGCAGGCAGGGGCCATCCTTTCACAACTGTGCCCTTTTTCTTCGATAAGTATGCCACTGGTCTTGGCCATCCACCTACTAGTTGCGTCAATACTCCCACAGTATCCCTCCCTTATCTAAGTCTGGGAGCCTTAGTGCTGGGCTTTCTATCAATGCCTTTTTGATAGCCAAAAATCCTTGTTCCTGATCTAGTCCCCACACAAATGGGTCCTTAGGCCCTACTCTGGTTGCTTCATGTAGAGGCTTGGCCATGATTGCAAAATTAGGGATCCAAATTCTACAAAACCCAGCAGGACCTAAAAATTATCTGACTTGTTTTCAAGTAAGTCTCCTCTCTTTTTCTCTGGGCACTGTTGCCCCCCTTCTCCTGGCTTGCAAATTCTTTTTCTCTGATAACAGCAGTTGCAGCCAGCTCTGCTTTATTTATTTATTTTTCTTATTCACACTTTACATGTATAAGCTTTCTATGCTATCATGCTCATTTCAGTGAAACCTCCTTTTTCTTACTGCTTCTAAAAAATATGTGGTTAATCTGTCTCCCTTCTGCCTTTTGAACTTTATTAGTCACAGCAAAAGTTTTATAACTTCAGATCAGTCTTGAACTCATAGGGATCAGCCATGCATGAGCAAACCTAGGCTGATTGGTAATTTACATGGATACAAACAGTGTTCTGATCAATAAAAGAATACAGGTCTGCAGTTGAAGGATTGATTTAGAGTTCCTGCATGGCACAAGGGGGGTCAGACTGGATGCTCTCAAGTAGGTCTCTATCAGAGGTAGTGATTTTTTTTATTTTTTTTTATTTTTTTACACACTACAGCACTTGTCCACGGACTGGTCTCCAAAATTCATACAGACCATTGGCTCCCCTCAACCAGTCACAAAGGTATTAGTGATTTTAGAACCTGGAGCCAGTCTGTCCTAATCTTGATCCTCATTCAAATTTTCTATGGCAGCCATTCCCATTACTCCTTCTCCATCTTTTCTCAACACCTCTGTTGCAGCTGTAGGCATCCAGCTACATCTTCTATATTTTTTTTTCCTGAATTCACATTCTCAGTACATTCGCCAACCTTCCTCTCCCTCTTTGTCCTCCTCTCTGACCACCTCCTCTATTTTCCTCTTAAAACACAACTACAACTATATGTGCTCGTCGCTTCATTGCTTGATCCTCCTTCTTCACTACCTCCACATTTCTTCCAACATATACTTCCATCGCTACTTCTGATACAAAGGTTTTCCAATGTCCTCCAATTCAGAACAATAGGCATGTGGAACAATGTGCTCCTTTTTCCATGAACTGAACAAGTTTTAGAGACAACAACTCTTCCGTGGGGGCCTCCTCCACAGTCAATTCTGAATTCCAAATTGTGGCCATAATTACTAATCAAGAACTCAGGGATGTTAACTGCAAAATTGACAAAATTACACTACAAGTGCTTACAAGCAAACTGAACAGGGACATCAATTCCTGATTCCATCCTCCAAAAGCATATACTCTCTGCCACCTATGTTTCTACATCTGGTGGATCCAGTGTACATTTTAGTTCTAAAGTACAGGATCTCACTTCAAGGCAAAAATTACAAATAATGTTTTTAAATTGACACAAATGTTTGGTCTCTTTGCAGCTATGTCTGCTCTGATCTAACAGTTTTAACACAAAAATGGCACTGAAACAACAATAACATTACATCTGCACAATTTCATTTCTTAAATAACCTGATTAAATCTTTTGAGCTGTTGTTTTTTTTTTTTTTCAGGGATATCTTCACCCTTTGTTCCAAAATCCAGAAATAACAATAAAATATAGGTCTTCTGTATATTGAGGGTGCACTTCATGTTTTATCATGATCTAGCTGAATTTTCTTAACTGGCAACAGGGTCATATTCCAGAATGTAGAACTCAAACAGCCTTCCAATATGCTGGTGCATGAAGGTATTGACCATAGTAAAAATTAATTCGTCTCAAGGGATCAAACAAAAAGGGAATAAAAGCCAAACCATGCATTATCACAAGGATCCATATAAACAAAAGTCCAACAATCTATTTTTATACACAAATACCATTCTGACAATAAGAGACAATAAAACAAAGGCTTTACTCTTTTACACTTCTGTGTTTCTAACATTTGAAAACAGGCTTGTATGCTCAGTTTGCTACAAGTTGTCTTACAATTTAAATATTAAATACAATCTGTCTTATAGCATCAAAAATACACAAATTTTCTTTGTAGTGAGCTGCCACACAGAGAACCCCAATTCCCAGTTTCCAGTTTCTATTTCCATGTCTAATGTGGACCTTTATTCCCAAAGTTTACACAGAAACATCCAATAGCAAATTGTCACACAACTTTCCTGTCTTCCTAGGTCCACTAGAAATAAACACCTTAAATTTATTCCAGTTATTCAACATACCTTGTAAAGGGGTTGTTTTTCCTTTTGAACCCTTTCCTCACATTGCCGCAGCATTCTTGGGGCACCCTCATGCCTCGGTCTTACGTAGCTACTAATATACCTATTGGTTCTAGAACACTTGCCTGTTTAATCCCTTTTGATCCAGCGCTGGATTTCCTCCCCTCAAGTGGTTGCTTTCAAGACCATGAACTTCGGCACAGACCATCTGAGTCCTCCGGAGTCAGGGTGCAGGCTGGCCACTGGTTGTTTAGTTGGGGCCCCTCTCAGCGCACCGCCATCCGTCCTGACCCAAAGGAGCCTCCTGGTCTACGATACCCGCAGGGGTATCTCCCTGGTCTTTAGTTATAGGGATCCCGGACGAGCCCCCAGGAAAATGTAGCAGAGTTATACCCCAGATGAAGACGATAGAGACTGAATGGATCCAAGCAAGCACTCCTTTATTTTCTGGCCAGGGCGGCAGCATGCCAAAATAGCACTCAAAGAGCCACCACGCCCAGCTGTTGTTCTCCAGAGTTTTTAAGAAAATTACTTATCACAGGTTCAAACTGATTGGTTACAAGCATCTACTGTGCTAACTACTAATTGGCTGCATGCTCTGTACACGAGCTGATCATGCAACTCCTGATTGCCCATATACTACAGAGTACAGACCATCTTCCTAACTCCTTATATAGTGTTGCTTCCTAACTAAGAAACGAAAGTAGGTGAAAGGGGAAGGAAGTAGGTGAAAGGTAAAGGACTCTTCTCAAAGCAGCTCCAACTCCCTTTGTCTAGGCCAATTAAACTGAGCAAGCAGGAATCCAAAAGCAGAAAGCAATGGTTACTCCATTTTATCTCCTCTCAGTGAAGAAAGTGGTTAAGAAGAACATCAACCCATTTGAGATGTGGGGCTGGAGAAGAGTGCTGAGGATATTGTGGACAGCCAAAAAGGCAAACATACTGGTCCTTGAACAGATCAAGCCTGAAATCTCTTTGGAAGTCAAGATGATCAAATGAAAGTTGTCATACTTTGGCCATATC
Organism: Phrynosoma platyrhinos; assembly: GCA_020142125.1. Lineage (NCBI taxonomy): Eukaryota > Metazoa > Chordata > Lepidosauria > Squamata > Phrynosomatidae > Phrynosoma > Phrynosoma platyrhinos. Next base: position 114,832,248 of record CM034706.1, read on the forward strand.
ATGACTCATTAAAAAAGACAATAATACTAGATAAGGTAGAGAGAGGAAAACCACACACCAAATGGACAGACTCTGGGAGATGGCCAAGAATGACATACAAGAGAGTCAGATTGAATTATAAGTACAATTAATTACCCATTAATCATTACAGTGGGGTGGGGAACTACACAGAGAGTGGTGGCCATGTTTCACCCCCATGTGTCTTCCTGCAGGCTCTACCAACATACCGAAGTGCACCAGAAGTGATGTCATCATTTATTTGGTTCAGTTCATTTTTATTACGGTATTAGAATACAGAATAAAAGATACAGAATAAAAGAAAGTAATGGTAAAACAAGGTAAAAACAGTATTTAAAATATCCTTTTAAAATCTAGTGTGGTGGGGCAAGATTAATACTAGGTTACTGAGGAGGTCATTGCCTGTCAGATTTTAACTGCAGCTGCACAGAATCTGGCAACATTATATGTTATATCCAGATTGGTGTCTGAAAGCAGCAAAGAGTTGTAAAATTGACTGGAATGTGACCATTTCTTGGAAGTCTCATGAAGCCCACTGTCTCCACTTTTCCTGGACCAGTTTTACAGCAATACAGTAAGGTAGACAAGTTTTATCCCCACATTACTGATGGGGCTTGCTGCTTAGAGGCATCAAGTTGACCAATGCCACATAGGGAGTTTCTGGGCCACAATTACCTCCTAGTTCCTATATTGTAAAACTGGAGGCTTTGTGGCCCTTCACATGTTGTTGAACTCTTACTTTCATCAGCATCTACCCATCTGGCCAAAGGTCACACATGATGGCAGTAGTAGTTCATCAATAGCTTGAGATCTGAAGGTTCCAAACTGTTGCTATGTAATAAACTAGCCAATATTTATTAATTGTGAGACTCAATAAATCAGTCAATAAAACTGTGACTGTACGTTCTCAACAAAACTGTTACTTTCCAGCATTGGTAACTCTAGTCACACAAGATCCTGAATCCTTCAATTTTTGTGTATATTTTCCATGTGGGAGAACAAATTAGAAGTAAGATGTGCATTTTTCTTCCTTGTCATATATATGTGTATACAAAAATCACATTTGTGGCAGATCTATATAATTCAGAGACAATAGGCTAGTATAAATTATTCATCTCATGTAAGCGGCTTTTCTTGCAGAAGGAAATAATTCATTTCTTCAGTCTCAAAAGCCTCCTGATGATGCAGAGGTCATGACTGTATCGTCTTTGTACCTTAGCATCAAAGGTTTGTGCATTGCTTTTCTCAAATGGAGAAAAGAAAGTACAAAAAAGAACATTTCTTCTGAGTTTCCACACACCATTAAGCAATGAAAAGCACAATTAGAAAAATGGGTTTAGGTATGTGTGAACCCATTCCCAAGTTCATAGTCTTAACAACATTATTTTAAAAGAAATACAATGAATGCTTTGACTTTCATGTTCAGGAGAGAAAAATGCATATATGAAAATAAAATAAATAAAGGTACACATGACCATCCCAACTAAAGCAAAAGGTTAACAGTTGACACACACAAAAAAAAGCTAAGGGGGGGGAATAAGGACTTGGATCCAAATCCCTTCCATTAATGGGACAAGCCCTACCTAAAATTTAATTGAATCCCCTTCCTGCAATTCTCCCCCCCCCCCATCCCACAGCCACAAACTACTTCCTGTATCATTTTGGAGAGCTGTGCCAATGTGAGGAGCAGATTGTGGTGTTCAAAGGGGAAGAAAATTTGGGAAAGCTCTATTACTTTGGAAACAAAGGTCAAATTGTGTTTCTCTACATTGCATTTTGGAAGCACTCCAGTGACTTCTGAGGCAGTTAACCTGACAATGCATAGTCAGGGACACTTTCACATTCCATAACTATTGTGGTATGATTCTAGTTTAATAACCATGGTTGCAGGATATAGAATACTAGTATTAGCAATATGGGGAGAGGTCGAAATCTCTGGCAGCTATCTCTAGTGCCTCACCAATCTACAAATCCTATCAATTAAAGTAGAATTATAGTAGCAGAATCGTAGTGCTCTAATTGTGTGGTATGGAAGGACCCTGCAAAAGAGGGCAACGAATGGACACAAGTAGCACAATAGCAAACAGAAAAAAAGAGAAGCATGAGAAACACATGTGTTTTGAAAAATTGATAGTTAAAATATATAAGTTACTACTTATTAAGTCTCCCTTATCTAAAATGCTTTGGACCAAAAGTGTTTTGGATTTTGGAGTTTTTCATATATTGGAATATTTCCATATACATTATGAAGTATCTTGGGGGTGGGACCCAAGTCTAAACACGAAATTATGTTTCATATGTACTTTATACACATAGCCTGAAGGTAATAAATTCACTACTTTAATTAAGGTAAAAACTTTAGATTAGTTTGAAGTGTTGTGACATTTATGAAGAGGAATTGAAATAATGTAATCATTTTAGTATTTGAAATACATTTTATAGTATTGTGCCCATGGCCAGAAATGATGTATATGCCTGTGGGGATTTTGTAATGACAGCCTAGTTTTGCTCACTGTCAATGCATGCTCCTTTCTGTAACAATTGTGTTTAAAATAGGTTTGGCATTGGGGCATTTTGGAGGAAGTGGGTAGGCCTATCTACTGCAGATGCATAAGGTCCCTTATGGTACCTTAGAAGTGGGGATCATGGAGGGGGGAAATCTCTGCTTTTGATTTTTTTTTCCAATCTTATCTTCAGATGGTTGTGGGGCACCACACAACAGTTCACGCTGTGGTGAAATCCAGTGCTTCACAGTCCTCCTGGCCTTCCATGCAGCTGGGCTGGGACAGCTATCAGTTGGTAGGTAGGTTAGCCAATGAATTGGATTTATTCCCCATGTTATACCAAAGATTTTGCCAAGACCTATAACTGATAAAGCTGTGACCTATTTCATCCAACATAATACTTCTTGTGTGCATTGTTATCCCTATCACTCTCAGCTCATTTGCCTTTCTCTGCCTAAGCAATTATACTCTTAACACAATTGGTAGTCACTTGTTATAAGCTCCACATATTTTCAGAAGTCCCCAATCTAAAACAGACTTAGGGGCTGAACAGACCACCCCAAAGGAGTGGTTCTGTGCCACCCCTTTGCTTGCTAGATCAGGGCTGTGGCAACGGCATGCCGCTCCCCTGATCTGGTGCTTTGCCACTCTAAAAAGAGCTGGCAAATGCCACTCCTTTTTAGAGCAGCAAAAAGCCACCCTTGCCACCATGGCGGCAGCTTTTTGGTGCTCCTTTGGCACAGCAGTGGGGTGTATGGCATGAAGCCGGCATGAGGGCAGTTTAGGGGCAGCTGGGGTGCAGTTGCCATGCCCCACTCTTCAGCCCCTGTGTCACTCCTAGAACCATGGGATTCCACTTATTCTTCTTGTATAGGTATAACACATTTTTCAGACACTGAAAGTAAAATATTTCATTTCTGAGAATGTAGGCCTCTTACCTCAGAAATAATGTATCTGTTGCTGTAGTGCTTGTTGTGTAGTATGTCCTTATGAAAGTGATATAGGCATGAGAACTCACAGGTACACATTTCAAGAGGGTTGGATATAAAACATGTTACTGTGTGTGTGTGTAGTTAAATGTTGCCATTTTAATGTTTTTGGTGGCTAAGCAGTATGAAGAAGAAAAAACCATTTACTACCTAAGTCAAAATATATCATTGGTGGGGTTGGTCCTACCATTAGAGCAGCAAGTGCATCCCATGACCAATCACCACCAGCAGCCCTCCAATGACCATTCCTTCTAAGCATCCTGGGCAGGACAGGGCTATGTATGCCATATGGGCTATTCTGCACCCTAACTTGCTGTGTTCAGTCATGGTGGAGGATACTGTTTTATCACTGCTATTGAAGTAAACATTGTTAACTTCTATATATGGGAGGAGGGGGCACCATCATATCTTTTGACTGAGGCAGCAAAATATTGTGAGCCAGCTCTGGTCTCTAAATTTATCAAAATAATTTGTATTCCCTATAGAATTTTTTGCATATTTTACTTGAGGTAGAGAGAAGATTCCCCAATCTGAATGTTGTTATAGGGCAAAAGTAGTGAACCTCTTTCATTCACCCTAAGGATCAAATTTTATTTTAGATAAGTCCTAGGAAGGGGGTGCATCCTAGTGGAGGGTGAGGGCAAAGACAACAAGGTGGAACCAAAAATATTAGCATAGTTTAGTATATTTAATTAATTATATTTATTTATTAAATCTCTTACACTCTTTTTGCCAGTAGCTAAGCCTCAGGAATGGAAGCAAAATGTATTGGTCCAGCACTGTCCCCTATTCCCATGTGGGAATATCATGGCACTGCCATGCAAGAATATTCTAGTATATATCACATACTGTTTTCATTATCTTTGAAGTCTGTCTGGAACACATAGAATTCAGACAAGCCCTGAATTTTGCCAGGCAGAGAACCAGACACTGAGGTTTAAGATCAAATGAAGTAAATATGAGCATTTGGCTAGATCATAACCTACCAGTTTAAAATCCAATGCTCTACACCAGATTGGCTGCCTTACATATAGTCAGAGCAGGTGGAGAGAAAAAATTCTATTCTGTAGGATTGTATGCCTGTGTCTATTTGTAATGAGCTGAGGCTAACAACCTGAAATATGAAGATGTACAGAGAGCTGTATAGATTAAGGACTAGATGATGTCAAAAGCGTGGAAAGGTATGTAAACTGTCTGCCATCATAAATAATTCTCGACAGTAGAAATACAGATGATATATACATACTTCATTTTGGAAGCCGAGGGAAAAAATTGTTGCTGATCATCTTCACAGTGAAAAGACTCCTTTCTCTGTTTGATAGGGTTTCTTCTAGGACTTGTGAAACTGTACAGTCCCAATTATACTGCAGCAACTATTTTTGAAGTAATGCAGGTAAATCTACTCTCCCACAAAAAAAGTCATAAATTTCTAACAAGTGCATTTGCAAGCTTTCATAAAAGAGAAGGAAAATAGACAGATTTCAGAAGATGGGGAAGTGGGAATCCACTGTGAAAGACAGATTCTAAATTTCACCTGTTATATCTTGGACATCTAGCTATCAAGTTTCATTTAGGTGAGTATGAAGGCTTACAAAATACTGTGCATGAGAGATGATTATAAAGAATTGAGGATTATATGTGATGCTCTGTCTCTACCTAACTTAAAGAACTGACTTTATGGGATGATTTAGGACCTCGGCAGATGGAGACCCCGGAGACGCTGCTGGACGGAGCGCTGCGGGACTGCAGCCTCCGCACCCCGATGCTCCTGCAGCGTCCCTGGAAGGAGCGCTAAATCAGTGCTCCTTCCTCAAGACAGGAAAAGTGCGCCCTAAAAGCGTAGGGTGCACTTTCCCTGTCTTTTCCGCCGCAGCGCGTCCAATCGCTGCGGCGGGAGGTCATCCCTGGAGCGCCGGCCATGCGGAGGGCCAGCGGCTCCAAGGATGACCTCAGGGAGAGGAAGGAGCGCCACGCGTGCGGCTGCTCCTCCTCTTCCTGGCCTCGGAGACGGCTCAATAAGCCTTCTGCCGAGGCCCGTAGAAAGCATATATTGAAAATTAGACTTTGCACAGTAGCCAACTCATTGCCAGAATGGAAGTTGCAGCATAACTTTTAGTTTTAAAGAACATCCTCTCCCAATGACCTGCATTCTTCCCCACACAGTACCAGGCAGCTAAATGACTTTGGGCCTTTGCAGACTGCCAGGAATAGTGCAAATTGAGTCCACTTTAAGGGTTAGGGTTAGTGCAATGGGAATTGATTTTTTTTCCTTAGACATTGAGCCTTCTCTGTCAGAGAGCTGTGGTGCCACAATAAAGTACAGTTCCCATGATTCCTTAACCCTAACCCTAACCCTTAAAGTGGATTCAATTTGCACTATTTCTTCATTTCATTTTCATTTATATACCGCTTCATATCGCGCATGGGATGTCTAAGCAGTTTACAACTGTGAGCTGATTTCTAGCAGTCTGCAAAGGTCCTTTGAGGCCTATGAACATCTCTGAGCAGCTTCTCCACCTCCCAACACATCAGACCTATTCTAACATGGCATGGTAGTGAAGAGACTACTGAAAAGCACATTAAAAGCAGCTAACAGTGAGGAGACAAGCTCCACATGCTCTGAAATGGTCAAGTGTTTGTTTTTAAAAAACCCAAAATAAACAGTTGACCATCTCAGAGCACATGGAGGTCTCCTCCCCTGTTTTCTAACATGTCTTCAAAGCAGCTCCAAAGCATAGTTGAGTGGCCTCTTTGACACTAGGGCAGGTGGGCAGATGAGATTCCAGAGCATCTAAACAAGATACCTAAGTAGGGGTCTTGTTCTAATCTAGTAACTATTTTTTTACTCTTTTTTGCATTAAATTACCCTGTCTTTGTTTCTCTTCTTTGCATTTGACCTCATAGTTTTAAAACTGTTGCTATATAATCTTCTCCCAAGAAAGTGAGTGGTGTTGCCATATTATATGTGTATGTGCCTTTAAGAATCCTGTTGACTTATGCCAGCCCCATTAATTTCACAGGGTTTCCTTAGACAAGGAATATTCAGGGGTGATTTTGCTAGTTCCTTCCTCTGAAAATTCAGCCTCTCAGATCTGAGCATCTAGTTTGCATATTATGCAAATCATTATAATTGTGCATTTATCATTAATTCTAATTATTCTAATTTTAATTCTAATTACTCTAATTCATCACATTAAAAGATTTAAAATACAGTGTCTGCATATCTAAAATTGTTAAAGCCTTAAAATCCTTAAAGGAGGGCTCCTTCTTGGTCCTACAATAACCATAGGCCTACTTGAAAAGAGCATAGGTGATTGTTGTTGGTTGTTCCTAAGCTGTGTTATTCCCTTTCATGGTGGGCTACCCTAACTTTCCTCTCCTCTCCTTTCACCAGGAGCCAAAGACCTTTCTATTCAAACAGGAATTCAGTGATGAATTGGTTTAAGGGAGTTGTTTCATTGTAATGTTTTAAAATAATGGAATTTTAGCATAACAACCAGTATAATTGAATTTAACTTGTTTAAATTAGATTTTCAGTTTTTTCTTGTTTCAGCCTTTTTTTTTTTTTTTTTTGTAAGCCACTTTGGTTCCCAAATAAAAAGGTGGGATTAAATACCATAAATATTTGCATTTTTTTCAGCAGCTATATTTCAGTCTTTATACCCTTTTCTAAAAAGTAATTACTCCTTTAAGAGAAAAATAACAAAAACTCTGTACCTTAATACCTGTTGCTGTTGAAAGATCTTTCAGTTTCCTTTCACTTTTGTTTCATCTAAAATAGATACATTTGACTGTAAGGCTTACATCTTTGCAAATTGCCATTTTAATAGATGTTCAGGATGTTAGTTTTAGCTGAAAGCCAGTGACATAGTCCAGGAAGTTTGGTAGGAGATTGGTGTCTCTTCCTTTGTGGGCCTAAATCTAATAACAAGTCACAGTTAGGATTGATCCTTTGAATCAATAGGAACTTAAGTTCCTATTGATTCAAGGGTTCTCAGCTTGCTGGAAAAAACAGGGACTCCTGTTTCATATTATTAGTTTCCCTGTAAATGAACTCTAAGAAGCTTTCAACAAGTCTCAGATAGTCTTAGAGCATAGGACAAAGTCAGGGAACAAAAATTAAAAATCAACAACAAAAACCAAGCAACAAGCTGACATTTGAATGGCTTCCCACATCTCTTCAAGGAGAAAATTTAAACATCTGTTTTTTAACTTTTAAGCTACTTAAGCCCAGGATGCCTCTTTCTACTACAACCTCTGCAATCTTGTCTAAAAGTCCATGTGTAACCTTTGCTGAAGTCTGGGTTACACAACATCACATGTATGATGGCCATCAGTTCAGGAAAGCCAACCCACACCTTGCTGTGGATCGTCATGTTACCTAGTTGGACTTCCTAAAGGGGTCTCCAGAACTACTAAGAAACATATCACAGTGACAGCATAGCCCAATTGACCCCCTTCCCCCAGCATTAGTACTGTATGTGGTTCTGAAGTTGAGATGGAAAACTTCCAAAGAAACTTTTTTAGTTTTTTGTGGGTTTTTCGGGCTGTGTGGCCATGTTCTAGAAGGGTTTCTTTCTGACGTTTCAGAAACTTTTTTAGGCTTATCAAATAATCAGAAATGTCTTCTGAACTAGAACTTCAAAGTTCCTTCTGAAATTTTGTTTAATGTGCATACACTCTGACTAACAATGAAGGAAAAGAGTTAAACAGTTCAATAATCAGCATCAAGGAGTCTTATATTCCACAGTGACAAATGGGTATATTTTAAACCATGGTGAAAGTGCCACTTCCTATATGTAACTTTCAAACTGCAAAAGGGCTTCAGCACAAAGTAATCATTTTTGACACAGACCAGTTGAAGAAGATTATAGTCATTCAATAGTTCTGAAATGCAGCTCCTGAGTAGTGCTTCAAATAGAAAAAGCCAGGAGGAGTTCTGGAAAATGGAGATAATGCATTGCTTTTGGTTTTATTTACACCTCTTAAACTGTAATCTTGCTCTCTTCCTACTGTACCCAATTCTAAGTGGTTCTGTGATCACATTCACTGGAGGACACTTTGCTCTTAATCACAAGTTACAATAGCAGTGAAAACAGAGGGAAATACCCATAAGCAGACATTCAGTTATGCTTATAAAATGCCTTCATATAACTAGCTGCAATAATATTATGATTGATTTAGAAATAATTTCTGAACCAGAATTTGGAATTTTGTGCAAATTCTCCTTTCTTGAACTGTGAGGAGCATTATCATTCTTACTGCTCTTGGGATGAAAAAATAAACCCTCCCATCTTCAAGCTATTAATTCCATATTACCTCAGTCAATGAAACTACCTCAGAGTGTATGATGAGGCCAAGTGTTTTCAGCCACAAAATTATTCTGGATTCATTCACATATACATGCACATATTTGAATGTGAGAATTGATTCCACTATAAAACATTGTCTTGGAAATGATATAAAATGATATGAAAGTGCTGTTGATTGTAGTTTATTCATTATTCACAAGCGTCAGTCCCAACTTAAAGCTTTTAATAACCATTTTGCAGATAAAGGGGCTCAAAAGACAGCCTTTAAGGGCCGGCGTCCCACCACCCCTTTCTGTGGCCTTGATCCAGCACTTTGCCACTCTAAAAAGAGCTGGCAAATGCCACTCCTTTATAGAGCAGCAAAAAGCTGCCCTTGCTGCCACAGCGGCGGCTTATCAGCATTCCTTTGGTGCAGTGTGTGTGAATGCTGCGCCAAGGGAATGCCCTGATGCTGCCCACTGTCTGTTTGGGTTGGTGGCATGACAGCAGCATTGGGGATACATCTCCACTCCACCCTCATGCTGGCCCTTTTGGCCGGTCTGAACAGTGTCAAAATCTCTCACATAAACACCAACTTAAATGCCATCATTGGAGTGGAAGTCAGCAATGAGATGTCCAGAGTCTCTGTGAGTGGGATTACACTGGATCAGTTTTAACTGGTGAGTAATGTTCATGTGGACAAGCTGCTGAGGCAAGTAAGAAACACAACTTGTTTTCTTAATCCCTGTCCCTCTTGGCTGGTTGTCCATAGAGGTGATGCAATTAGGCTTTAAATCCAACATGTCATTAATGAATCTCTCAGTAGAACTTTCTAACCTGTTTAAAAGAGGCTGTGACTAGACCACTGCTGAAAAAGCCATCCCTGGATCCTCTGGACCTTAATAATTACAGAACAATATTAAATCTTATTTTTGGGGCTCAAGGTGATTGAGAATGCAGTTGCCTTCTAACTGCAGGCAGTCTTGGATGACACACACTTCCTCGACTCATTTCAAACTGGCTTCAGAGCAGGATATGGAGTTAAGACTGCTATGGTCACCTTAGTGGATTATCACCATCTTAACACTGACAGGAGGAGTGTATCCCTGTTGATGCTCTTGGACCTCTCAGAGGTGTTCTATACCCATGATGATGAAGCTATGGCACACGTGATAGCATGCAAAGCCATTTTCCCCAGCACACAGAGGGTGGGGAGGAGGAGGAAGAGGCACATGTCTGTTCCTCCTCCTTCCCTGCTGTCCATGCTCTCTGAAGGCAGCTGAAGGCCAGGGACAGCACAGGGGCAGGAGAAGGAACAGGCACACACCTGTTCCTCTTGTTCCCCCTCACTCCCCCAGGCCTTCAGCTGTCTCTAGAGAGGCAGCTGAAGGCCCGGGAGGGTGGGGGAAAGAAGTCCCATCCCCAGAGGGCAGAAGTCCCACCCCTGGCACTGGGTAACACCAATGCTGGAAGACCTTATAATTTGGGCACTCAGCCTGTACAAGATTTGCCATCACTATTCTATACCATCAACCATGGTATCCTTCTGGCATACCTGAGAGGGTTGGGAATGGGACACTGTGTTGCAGAGGTTCCAGTCCTACCTCTCAGGCAGGTTGCAAATGGTGGTGCCTGGAGATAGTTGTTCCTCAAAAAAGAAGCTGTTATATTGCATACCACAAGGTGCCACCCTATCCTCAATGCTATTCAACATCTACATGAAACCACTGGGAATGGCCTCTGGAGGCAAGGGATGGGATGTTATCAGTACACTGATGACACCCAAATATACTTCTCTATACATTCAAAAACAGCTTCAGCTAAGGATAGTGTGTCTCTTCTGGATGAAAGCTTGGAAGAGGTAATGGGCTGGATGAAGAAAAACAAACTGAAACTGAAACCAGACAAGATAGAGGTGCTTACTATCACAAGTCCTTATCTGGGGTGGGAGATGTGTCAACCAGTTCTCAATGGGGTCAGACTCCCACTAAAAGATTGTTCTTGAAGTTTGGGAGTGCTCCTGGATCTGGCTTTTCAAATGTCAGCCCAGACAGATGCAACAGTCAGGAGTGCCTGTTATCAGCTTTGGTTGATATGCCAATTGTGCCCCTTCCTAGAACTGGAGGACCTAAAAATGGTAGTTCATGTGCTGGTAACCTCAAGGCTGGAATTCTGCAATGTGCTTTATATTGGACTACTTTTGTACCAAGCCTGGAAACTCCAGCTGGTTCAGAATATGGCAGCCAAACTGATTACAGGTACATCCAGAAGGGATCACATTACACTGATCTTAAAAGCACTCCACTGCCAATTAGTTTTTCAGGCAAAGTACAATGTGTTGGTTATTACCTTTACATTATTATTATTATTATTATTATTATTATTATTATTATTAT